>LPNX011106698.1:504248-564809 GCA_001517045.1 Pseudotsuga menziesii | reverse complement strand
ACATATTATAACACCGCATAATATAGACAACAAAAACAATGTTCACATATCATATCTTCGTCTAATAAAGATCAACTATAACCAAGAACAGTCAACCACACAAGTAGAGCAAATTCTTTGGAAACGTCCTTAGGCAAAGAATCAATTAATTCACCGAAATGGGATGATACAAATGAGTGCAACTTTCTATTTATACGCATCCTTCTGAAGTTATAACACCGCATAATATAGACAACAAAAACAATGTTCACATATCATATCTTCGTCTAATAAAGATCAACTATAACCAAGAACAGTCAACCACACAAATTGAGCTCAATACCACAAGTAGAGCAAATTCTTTGGAAATGTCCTTAGGCCAAGAATCAAGTAATTCACCTGAATGGGATGATACAAATGAGTGCAACTTTCTCTTTATACACATCCTTCTGAAGTAGGGCACTAGCCCCAAGAGGATGACAAGGTCAACCCTCTCAAATATAAAAAGATATACCTGTGTAAGCTCCATAAAGCTATTAAAACATCAATACAATGGATTGACATGTAGTCTCAAGTGAATATTAACCACGTGATCTCAAAATCACTCCTTAATCTAAATAGAGATCCATGGAGAGATGACATTACAAAACATCATGTTTCCCGCCTTAATGACAGCGTGTTTATACTATTATGTGTTTTTATATTGGTCAAGGCAAGGTATGGAAGAGATTCGGAGAAGATATCGACAAGTTGTTCTACATAACGGACAAAATTGGCACAAGTTGTTCTTGAACCTGGAGATCTTGAAAGTAATGCATCTCAAATATGAAAAGATATACCTATGTGTAAGCTCCATAAAGCTATTAAAACATGATCAATATAATGGATCGACATGCAATCTCAAGTGAATATTAACCACATGATCTCAACATCACTCCTTAATCTGAATAGAGATCCATGGAAAGATGGCAATACAAAACATCATGTTTCCCCCCTTAATGGCAAATTGTTTATACTAATATGTATCTGTATATTGGTCAAGGCAAAGGTATGGAAGATATTTGGTGAAGATATTGACAAGTTGATCTACGTAATGGACAAAACTGGCACAAGTTGTTCTTGAATATGGAGATGTTGAAAGTAATGCATCTAAATCTAAATGTGTTTGATCTTCTAATGATTCGCTAGATTGCAATTAAGCTCAATAATGCTCTAATAGTCAGAAAATATGATGGAAAAAGGTCGTTGAGCAAGACCTAGTTGATCAAATATCATGCTTATCTAGGGGGGAGGATGCTTCTTGACATGAGTTGCACTAACATAACCAACTTCACTGGAGCTCAAACCCACATCATGTTGCTTCTCAAAACACCAACAAATCGATCCTTGACCAAGAGAAAACAAGCATCTCACAGTAAAGCCCTGCTTATCAGAATTACACATATAGTGGGCATTAAAAAAATAAGGAGACAGATGTCAACCCCAATGGAGTAGAGAACACCTAGGTGAGGGTGGCCTTAAGATAAGCAAGATGCGCTTAGCAACCTACATTAACAGATGATGCATGTAATGGGAACACATACCACCTACAATTGAGATAGCTAGCCAAGAAAATGTGAGAAGCAATTGATTGACTGGAGATCAATAAAGTCGTGTATCAAATACTGGTGAAGGGAACTTGCCTTGAAACTTTATCCTAAGTAATTGCAGTACTCACCAACTTGCAAATTTCCATTCTAAAGCACTACAAAAGATCCAAGGGGGTACTAAAGTTGATAAAGGGAAATCCTAGCGAAGGTTTGAAAAACTTGAAGTGAATGAAATAGCCTTAAACAATGATTTCAAAATATTCCATACAATTGTGCTTCCCGTCATTGATCATGGATGAATAACTAGTCGAAAGGAGATCGTCCACCTAGAGCACAATTATGAGTTTTGCCTTGATGGCAAATATAGAGATCATACTCAACCTTGCAACGAGTGATGTCGTGATTGATAAATATAAAGTGAATCTTCTCATACCACCCACAAAATGCTACCTAAGACCATCTAAAAACTTCTTAACATTACAGAGCAAGGAAGTCTAACCATTTTGCACAAACCTCAATGGCCATTACATATAAATATCTTCTTGGAGATCGTGATGGAGAAATAACTGTTAATATCCATTTAATGAACTTCCCAATTCAATGAACCAACTATAGATAGAATTATTTGAATTCAGTCAATATGACGTAGACACGACTTAGATTGGTCAGCTCTAGATCAATGTACACAACAAAAGCACAAACAATCACACGCACAACACAAAAACTTGCCAAGAATTATGGCTTTCAATTAAATGAAACAATCTCTTTACAAAGGAATATACAATGTCAGTCGAAGCTTGGGTTAGTCGAAATGATCATCAATGAATAACTCGGCTCTCGAAATTAACGTCGAAAGTCGTTGCACTCAATGTTCCTCCAAGGTTCTCTAGCTAAAAGTTGGAAAAGGCCCATTTCTCTGAACATCAATTGGTATTTATAATTGTTCGTTGGTTCTCCCTCCTTCAGCTCTTCTTCTAGAAGTTTCACATACTCCTAGGAACTGCCATGATTCATTAAATACTTCACATGGCTCCTCAACTACCCCAACAAATTTGTTCTTGACTTTTTGGCTTTTCAGTTGGTGTCTATCCCTTCGTTGTAGACTTGCTCCGCGACTTCTTTCCTTGCTTGGTCGGTAACCTCGTTGACCTACCACTCACCTTCATGTCATCCATGTCACTTGTTGATGACCGCTCTTGGTCGGAATTCTCACAACTTACTCTAATCCTCTCCTTGCAACCTTTCGCCCGTAACACTGGAGGCCGTTGACTATCCTTCGAGCGTTCTCGTCAACTATCTGCAACGATTTGTCTTGGGCTCTAATGCCCCTGCATCACAATACAAGCCACTAAAGCAAATTTACTCTAAACGGCCAATTCTCTCTCAAGTGCTATAATTCTTATGTTTTCATTCTACGCTTTCACAAATTCGTTTTCAGCCAACCAAATTCTTCCCCCTTGGTAATGGGGCTGATTCCAATTTCAAATTTTTCATCAAGGCATCATATTAAACAAGAGTATCCTTCCATTCTAAAGAATCCTTCTCCAAGTATGAGTCGTAGGATCAGCATCAACATTAGAGACAAGCGGTTTTTGTTGACATTCTAATTCAAGGGGAAGTCATCGAAGGGTGAGCATAAACAAAGGGCTCTATAGTAATATCGTTATGTGATTGTTCAACTAGTAGAAGATCAAATGGAGTAGAAGAGACTTCAAGACAAGTAGTATAAAACAAATTATCGACATGAAGCTCATCATGGGTAGTTCACTATGTCATTATGTAGAGGGTGTTAGAAGAAGCCTCAAAAAAGGGGGATCCTAATCTATTCATAAAGAAGAGAGATCCATTGAAAAAACTGGAAAGAAACCTTCTACAATAGCGTTTGATAGAATCCTAGTGGACCATGGGAAAAAAACCTCATCAAAGACAACGTCCAATTGTCAATTCACCTTGTTGGTGGAGGATCATATAGGTAATATGTCTTGGATGTTTTCCAAATAGCACACCACAGTGCAGTGTTAACTTGTAGGTTGCAACTTATTTAACTTTTCCTTGGAAATATTGGCCCTTGCACATGATACAAATATTTTTAAATGCAAAGTTAGGATTGTAACCATGCCAATTCTCAAAATAAGTAAAAAGAAGTAATATGGCAAACACATCTTGGGTATCATCTAATCCTTCAATGTGCTGCTACAGATCTTTAGAGGTTTGGCTTCTACCAAACAATTCCATGAAATGTGAAAAATTGATGAAACTCATCACTGAAATGTCCATCTCCACGATAGCTGTTTTGATCTTGCAATTGCTGCAATTTTCCACCAATGATTTCAATCCCTTGAATTTCTGACAGGCTTCACCTATGGATTGAAAAGTAAAAATGAAAAAAGAAGAAAAATCATCGATGAAGGTGAGGAAATATTCGGTCCCACCAAGTGGAGTGATCATAGGATGGCGAATATTTAATGAGCCAATGCAAGAGAACGAGAGACTTGCCCCACTATTAACTCATGATGGTGTTTCAATACCACATATCCTTCACAGAAACCGGTGAGTGGTTTAATCTGTAGACTGTCAGTTGCCATCCTTGGATGACTCTAATCCTTCAATGTGCTGCTACATCTCGCAACAGGTTTGGCTTCTACCAAACAATTCCATGAAATGTGAAATTAAACTCATCACTGAAATGTCCATCTCTATGATCGCTGCTTTGATCTTGCAATCGCTACAATTATCCACTAATGAGTTGAATTCCTTGAATTTCTCAGAGTTTTCACCTATGGATTGAAAAGTATGTATCAAATAAAAGCAAGGGAAATCATCAATGAAGGTGAGGAAATATTTGGTACCACTAAGTGGAGTGGTAACAGAATGGCGAATATCTTATGAACCATTGTAAGAGAACGAGAGACTTGCCCCACTAGACTCATGATGGTGTTCCACTAGCATATACATCCTTCACAGACACCAGTGAGTAGGTTGATCTGTAGAATGCCATTTGCCATCCTTAGATGGCTCAGACAATATAAAGTCTCAAAATTTTTATGACCCAAGTGTTGATGTCATAGTTTGTTGTAGTGAATCCACTTTGTTTAAAGGAGATGAGGATTTCCCCAACCTAGAACTATGATTGGATTCACTATGATTGTGAATGATGTTGTATATTGGAAGTAGATTTGGTCTTATTCATGGAACACAAAGAACTTCTAAGTAGCGTAAAACCTGTGGGGATGCTCCATCACTTATAACAAGATACGCTCCATTATACTTTTGTAATTTATACAAAGGGTGTACCTGGTGCTTCATTGTATGCCTAGAGCCTTTGGAATCAGCAACCCATCCTTGGTGAAAATGCAGAGGACCAATATGTACTCTTTGGAGCAATGAGGATCTGCTGCCTTTATGGACAAAATATGGATCATGATACCAGGGTTTGTCTAGAAACATCAAAAGACTTTTGGCTGAAGGACAAGGGGAAGGCGCACTACCCTTGGAAGCCTAACTCCACAAATACTTCCTGAAAAACCAAGAAAATCCCAAAAACACCAGGGTTTGTCGAGAAACATCAAAAGACTTTTTTGGCTTAAAAATAAGGGGAAGGCGCACTACCCTTGGAAGCCTGACTCCACAAATACTTCCTGAAAAACCAAATAAATCCCAAAATAGGAGGGTGTTCATGGAAAAAAAACTGAAAAAACCCCAAGGACAGATTTTGATGTCCTGCTAAATACTTTCCCTGAAACAGATTTTCTACTTAAAAACTGGATAGAGTAGGAGAATATTACACTATCTGATACAACATTGTTGAGATCACATAAGAAGACAGTAGATCTACAGAGATCTCTTCAACAAGCCCTAATCCAATCATCAAATCTGCAGTTATAACAGTGCCTAATGTAAAGATCACAAGAAAGATGTTCACATACCATATCTTCATCCAAGAGAGATCAACCATAACAAAGAAGAGCGAAATACCACAAGTAGACAGATATTTTTAGAAGTAAACTTTGTCTAATAAATGAATTCACTTGAATGAGATTATACGAATGTGGAGTGTAACATTGTATTTATACACAACCTTTAGGGGTAGAGTGCTGGCCACAAGAAGATGACCAGACCAACCAAGTCAAATATAGAATGATACAATAAATGGGTTACTTGGATATACAAATGGGAAGTGTAACATTGTATTCATTCACATCCTTTAGGGTTAGAGTGCTATCCAAAAGAGGGAGGATGACCAGGACAACCAAGTCAAATATAGAGAGATACTATAAATGGGTTACTTAGATACCCATGCATCGATATAATTAATGAAGATTATTCACAATGAGCTCAATAGTCTGCTCAATCAAAATGATTATGATCATAATAATACAAGCCCACTTGGTATTTCCCAATCAAGCAATGCACACAATTTTCATAATCATAAAAGTCAACTTGGTATCTCACAGTAAACCAGTTGTCCAAATTTTTCATAATAACAAACACAATTTATAACATGCTATTAGCAGTGTACTTACTTAGACTGTAATAACATGATAATATCAATGTGTCCAAAATTGAATGATAATAACAGACAACTTAGTAAGATGATAATTCATAATAGCAGTGACCTTGGTATCTAACAAGCAAGCTATTTCCAAAATTTTCATTCAGCAACACGGTACATAACCCTGACACCAACGCTGACTCATCCTTCACTACACTCTAAACCCTCAACAAAATTTACACCTTGAGATTGCGTGTGCATATAAACAAAGATGTGCACTAGTGTTTGTAATTCAAGGGAAAATTAACCAGAACGATTACTGCTACATAATGCAGCATAAATCCATCTGTCTTTGGACACACTCGCTAAAGGTATCCACCGTCATCTTAGGTACAAATTACAATTGTTAATGAAACTTCCAGTGCACATTGAAACTGTCACTGGATAAATACCCCTATATTTCTGTTATATTTCTGTAAGGGTATAATTTATAGTACTTAGTACTACACAATCCAGACTGATTTATTGTGAGATATATCTGTCAGGCTGCTCTTGAAGAAGCCTTGCTGAGGCCTTTGCATCAAGGAACAATTTACCAACATCTTCTAGGTCTTCCTGAAAAATGAAATTTTAGGCAAAATATTAAATTAAATGTCTCCCTTGTAATCAGCGAGATAAATAAACACCAACAACGTGAACCCATCGATTGAAATATAAATTCCTCGAAGTTTGTAATCAGATAATGACCTTGCAAACTTGGTCGCGACCATTAGTGCGAGCCACGATACTTGCAGGTGATAAGAGCTGGACTGCATGCCTGCACATAGAAGAGGATTAACCACATGTTCAGAGTGCATAATTGGTCATTCGATAAATTTCAAGTCATAATTGACAAATATTAAACCATGTTTTTTTATCCCTTCACAAGCATGTAAAAAATATTGCAACAACACAAAGATAAAGAACACAAGCTTTGAATCAAATAAAGCACCAATAATATTTGAAAATAAATTCAAATTCTGCACTTGATGCAACAAAAAATGTTAGAAATTGCAGAAGGATGATGAAACAAAAGAGAAAACAGGAATAAAATATCACAAAAGAAAGTCAGCATTCTCAACTAAGAAACACGATTTGGTGCCGAAAAAAATATTTTCCCTGATAACTAACACCAGCATACACATTGAACACCTCAAATATATACATACTGGCAATCAAACAGGAAAATAAATGGCAGAATCTTGGTCAGAGTGGACACTGAACGGGCATGCAATCATGTAAAATTGTAATTGGTGCATATGCAGTTAGTAGTGGATTTCTAGTAATTATAAGGATTGAATTCTTTTGAAGAGCAAATACCAGCAAGATTTACATGACTAACAGCGATATGTCCATTCAAGAATAGTTTCTCACAGCCGATGGAAGTATTTGTCAACTATTTGGAATGTAGCATTGCAAGTTGCAGGGGAACTGAGAACTCCCAACTAATATAAAGCAATAACTTACAAGTTACATTTGATAGACCAAGTCCACCAAAAGGTGTGTTGCAATTGAAATATGATTATCTTCAATGGCATAAAACAACCCCTGCATAGGAAGATATCCCTAGCTGATAGAGATCAAGGTTTTCACAGGTATGTCATGTTGAATCACAATCATGAAATGAAGAACACACCACTAGCAGACACTAAGAAAATTTATCAATGGACTAACCATCAAATACCATGAATACCCCATATTCGGTAATGAATATGATGCAGTATTTCATTTTGTGGATGATGTTATATGTTACATTTGGTTGATTGCAAATGTTATATGTTGAACTTGAATGTTGGTGTTGTGGTTAATGATTGATCATTTGATGAGAATGTTATCAGCTATAGTTGTTGATGATTAATGCTATCAGTGTACAAAATAGTTGACAATTTAATGATCATCATTAATCAAATAATTAGATCTGTGTCATCATGCTTTTTATAGCTTATTTGGCATTTTTTATGTTTTTTAAAATAAATATGCATCAAAATATATTAAAATATGTCTCCAAAAAAAATGCTCCCAGAAGCTTATCGAAAATTGCTTTTGCTTCCCACTCCCCACTCCCAACATCCTTGGATAAATCTACTAACCTTTGGAACCAATCAATGCTTATGCCATTCTTAGGTACTTTGGTATGATATCTATGTATCATGTCGGAACCGAACTCTCTTATTTCAAAATAGCTGTTGACATGACAATCATATCCAAGGCAATCAGAGGAATCTTGATCAACTATTTTCTTATTAGTTATTGGTCCATGACTTATCTGCTTGATTGGATTTGGTACATGAGTTATCTGCCAAATTATCTGAGGAGTCTCAATCACCACTTTCCTTATTAGTTATTGGTCCATGACATATCTTCTTAATTGAATTTGGTCCATGACTTTCTGTCAAATTATCCGAGGAATCTCGATCACCTCTTTCCTTGTTAGTTACTGGTCCATGAGTTATCTGGTTCATTGAATTTGGTGAACTATAAAATTCATTGTGACATTTTTAAAACAGGGACTCTTACAAATATTTCAAGGCAACTACTGGGTCCTTTTAAACTTGTCTAACAAAGCTGAAATCCAAACAGTTGCTAGAACTCCCAAATCCCCAACAGCCAGTTTGGTAGACAATCCTCCAAATGCAGTGAAACAGATCCATCTCTGGCTGCAGATATTTTCTTGCCATCTTGTAATGCTTTAATTGTTTAGTGTGCTGAGAACAAGCTGGTGTATGATCAACACATTTTCACCTGCAAGCATCCTTCCAGTTGTCTTGAGCACATTGGACTCAGATACTGCTATCCATACGCTGGCTTAAAAATCTCAATTAGAGGTTTGCTATGGGTTTTAATTTCAACTAATTTTCCCCTTAGAATTAGCTTTGTTATCCAGATTCCATTTCCTAAGTTTTAATCAATTTACTTTAAAGTTTACTTAAATGTTCAGTATGAGAATTTATCTTTTACAATAATTTTTGTTAGAGATGGTATATCTGCTCTTTTACTGTATGACTTGTTTATAATCAACAACAATTTGATGATTTTTGGTCATTAATGATTGTTAACGTGACAAACAAATTTAAAATAAAAATGTTATGCAACATAGAGAAACATAAAACAATGAAAAGATAGAGCATTGCCTCAGTGATGCACGTTCTCCTATCTCTCCTAGGAATGCAAGACTTTCTTCATCAATTGTTAGTGCCTCAACCTGTGCACGAATTGCTAGAATCTACAATAAAAACAAATAAAGTAAGCTTTGTAGCAATGATCACAGCTTTCATCAAAAATATATTGCAAGAAGTCAAACACTATACACAAGCGCTTCTGCCAGAAAACATACCTGTACAATTTCTGAAGGAGTGTAAGGAAGAGTGCGAATGATAACAATACGGTCTAACAAATCAATCGGCATACCATGTGGACTACTAATATCTGTCCCTCTGCAACCCCATCAAGAGAAAATCAATGTTGATAATCATAGAGAATAGTAAATTCAGATGGATAATTTTTCTTTGAAACAAAAGGTGAAATGTATCATTATTACTTATAAAATAATGGAACCACTGCTTACCGAATATTGCATATGCCTCTATTTGTTGCAAAAATCACTATTGGAGATAACGAGCTCTCTAAAGCACGATTAAGATAAGCAAAGCATTCCATATCGAGCATGTGCACCTACAGAAATCAAAGTCATAACCAAAACCTCAATACCTTACAACCAAAATAACGCTCAACTAACATCAAGAAAACATAATGAATACGAATCATTATACAAGAACATACCTCGTCTATAAAAAGCACACCTGGAACAAGCTCTGCAACTCCTTCATCTATGTATCTATCAACCACCTGCCACAATAAAATCACATTGACTCAACTGACAAGCTTTTAGGTGAAAATAAATATCACTAGAGTATTAAAAGCCAGAATAGAAATACCTTGTTTATCTCTTGGCGTAGTTTATCTGTGATTTCAGTCTTTCTAGGTTTCATCATCTGGCCCATTAAAGAGAGTATATCTTGGCCTCCTTGCGGCCGGGCATTTGCTGCATCTAGGTCCTGCAAGGTGACATCCTGACACAAAACAGACAGAAATATGTAACAATCAATGAAACATGTATCTTATACAACAAAGTATAATTTCCGGAAACATTAGTGGCTTTATAAAGATAAATTGATTAAATCAAAAATATATAGTAGCAAGGCAAACTTGTATCTAAAATCACAAATAATATCTAACTGGTACATTTTCATGTATCCTTTTTTGTAAAGATAAATTGAGTAAGAAATGAGACTAATACCTTAGAATATTAATAAAAATCTCACTGATACCTAAATATCATGATTGTAGGTGGACTATGTAAAGCGTTTACCCGTTAACTAGGATAGACAGTCTTCACATAAAAGAATGACACAAAGAAACTTGATTAAGCTTACTGAATTTGCAAAATACTTTCACACATTGCTCAAGGCTGAAGCTCTACACTCCAGTATAAAGCAAAGAAAAAGAGTGGACAACCTTCTATAGTCTTGCACTCAAGAAAGAAAAACAGGTTTCAAAAAATAAATTCAAGAAAAAAAAGATAATAAAGCATACATACTTTACATGATGTTTCCATATTGCCTGAAGTTCCTGGCATGCATCATGTATGAAAACTTCAAGTTCATATATTCACATAACACAAAAAACAAATTAGTGAGACTAAGAAGTCACAACCAATGTGCCAGTCAAGCAGGCACTCTTTTGTCTTTTGCAATCTCAGGCATTACCTTAGATTGACCTAGAAAATAAAATATTGAGTAGACTCTTCTAACTGAGGCTCAGTGATTCATCCAGTAGCAAAGTTCATTCCTGTCATCTGTCACATGCAATTGAAGTCGGCTTTTCCTATAGCCAACGCCCACAAAACCTTGTCAGTTTTTGAGGTTGACAACGCACCCTAAAGAAAGAAACCAAGTGTTTCATGATTATTGAATAATTTGACTCCTACTAGCTCAAAATAAGGAATCTAAAACGGTATCAAACTGCTCCCCAAAGCTGAAGTGAAAACAACATGAGTCCTATCTCTACATAAACCAGCCTAGATCCATCTAAACTCCGGATCTACCATGCGCTGAGAGGGATCAAATCCCCTTAATGATCATGACCTATTTTAACTTATTTACTTTTAATGATTTATATATACATATTTTACATTATTTTACTTTTTAACTTTATTAATGTAAAATATTTTAAATTATTTTAATATTTTTTACTTCATTATTTTTCTACATTGTTTTACTTTTTAATTTTCCTATTAAAAATATTTTGAGTAGTTCAAAACACATGTTTTAAATTCGTCTCAATCTACTCCATTAAATAATAGCTTAACTAATTAACATTGTTTTACTTTTTATTTCTTCTACATTGTTTTACTTTTTAATTTTTCTACAACGTTTAACTTAATAATTATTTTACACTGTTTTACTTGTTACTTTTTCCAATTCTTTAAAAGCTATTATTAGAATTTTGATTAAAATTTATGTCAGCTCTCTTGATTTTTCCTAAGCAGCATCAAGATCCATTCTCTTAGGAGAATGGGGACATCTGGTCAAGGACCAAGATGTGGAACCAGTCCAGCACTAGAAGCTAAGTTACCAGAAACACCCCTTTCTCCCTCCTGAAACGGCAGTGATCCGGCACAGAAACGGATCGGAAAATTTGGAAACGGATCGGAAAATACGGATACGGATCGGCAAAAAATTGGAAACGGATCAGCATAATCGGGTACGGATCCGGCTAGATTTGATCCGCATCAGTAAAACCCGGAAAACGTTTGGCCCATAAAAAAAATAATAACCGCCTGTCAATTAAAAAATTCTTAAATGTTTGTCTTATTTTATTAACCTACACCGGCCTAGTTTACCTCTCTCGACTCTCAACACACCCGCGGGCACCAGCACTGAGCACCGAACGCCGATTCAGCATCGCTTATGATTCAGCACTGAGCAGTGAGCACCAAGGTTCGAACGCCGTCGATTCAGCATTGAGCAGTGAGCACGGTGAAGTCGTTGGAGCACCGAGCACAAGCAGCAACAGAGGTCGTTTAAACTTTACGGTGGACTCGTTGGAGCAGAGGCAGAGTTATTGGAGCTCTAGCAGAGTCAGCCACGGTTCCACTATCCAGTGGCCAACCTCCAGGACCCAGGTTAATTTTATATTGCCATGTGTTATGAATTTTTTTTATTGTTTCCAGAATCTGTGGTGATGGTTAGCCTCACCGTGACGGATTGACTGTGATAAAAAGTAAAAACAGTCATTGTGGGGTAATTTATTGAGATGCCATCACCATTCATGGAGCCATGAGTTGGCATATGATATGGCATAGGCGTCCACTTTATGATTTCACCCAAAGCTTAAGCCTTCAAAGTGCCTGCGAAGTTCGAACTGTCAGCCTTTAATTTAAGTGCCTGCGAAGTTCAAATTTTTCTTTTGATTTCAGGCTTTAGCCAAATCCTCCTTATAAATAAGAATCAAGATCCATCATCTTAAGACTTAAGTACATAGTCATATATATTTATTATTATATAGTTTACTGTTTACATCGTCAACAAAATTGAAAATTTTAATAATTTAAAGCATCAACAATTGTCAATAACATTTTCAGACAGACCTTGGGCCTTCATCTGTAGCATTCTCGAATCTCAGTTTGACGGATGCAGTGATGCACCAGGCGCCTTCTATAATCTAAACTTTAAATTTTAAAGTGTGAGCCTTGAGGCTGTGAGCACCAAACCATAGATTATAATTAATTATTACAGTCTACTGATTAATAGATTATGCATACATTATGTATATTGAAGTCTGATATAGACTACTGATTCACTGAACTGATTATGCATACAGACTTCTAGCAGCATATTGATAATCCATAATTGATGATCAATTTGTAATATTGTATATTTTTTGGTCCTACAGGCCCCAGGGTACAGGTTACTATTCATTTGCAGACTGCATCATCATCATGGAATCGTCATTTGTGAATATTGGGGAACAGGAAATTGAATCTGCCCCCATAGAGAAAACTGATCCAAAGTCTCCTCTTTGGAAATATGTCACTGTTGTGGGGAAGATCCGAGGAGGGGGTTCACTAATATGGATTTGCAGTGAATGTCAAAAAGAATTCAAGCCATCCTACACGCAAGTGAAAGCACATTTGCTTGAGATAAAGAACAATGGCATTCGAGTATGCACCGGTCCACCTAAATCAGATGGAAAAGATGGAAAGGGTTTGAGCAAAGAAAACTCGCAAAATATAAGAAAGAACAGGATGAGGTAGATGCTAAAGCAAATGAGTCAAACGCTTCCTTTTAATTGAATAAATTCAAACAACCTACAAGAATGGGGGCATATTCATCAAAGACTCAATTTCCCTCTCATGATGATCATGAAACTGGTAGTCCTTCTAGTTCGAACTTCAAGCGGTCTAATTTGGGACCGCTTGAAAAGAGTTTTAATAATGATGCTCGAGGCACAACAGATGAAGCTATAGGTCGATGCATTTATGCAAATGGCCTTGCTTTTAACCTTGTGTGATCTCCTTTATGGATAGAGATGATTAGAGAAGTTAATAAAGCCCCAATAGGATACGTTGGCCCTGGTTATGAGAAGATCCGCACTACACTGTTGACAAGTGAGAAGCTACGTTTGGAGGGTGCATTGAACCCCATTCGTCATTCATGGCGCTTATCAAGGGTGTCCATCATTTCTGATGGATGGAAAGATCACAGGAATAAGCCTTTGATCAATGTGATTGCTCAAAGCCCTAAAGGGGCAATGTTTTTGAAGGCCGTGGATTGTGAGGGGCAGCAAAAAGATGCTCAATTCATTGCTAACATCTTGATAGAAGCAATTGAATTTGTGGGGGCAGAAAATGTTGTCCAAGTCATAACAGACAATGCAACAGTGTGTAGGGCAGCGGGCCTAATTGTTGAAGGCAAATATCAGCATGTCTTTTGGACCCCTTGTGTTGCTCATTCATTGAACCTAATGTTGAGCAAGATGGGGACTCAAATTGAGTGGATGCGACTTATTTTTGAGGAGGCAAAGGAAATACAAGCCTTCATCACAAACCACCACATGTCCCAAGGCATTTACAGGGAATTTGCAAAGTTGGAGCTTCTTAAGGTACCAAAAATCTAAACTTTAAACTTTAAACTCGTAAGTTTGTTTCATAAATCTTATAGTTATGACTCTAAATTTTAATTTTAGAATTAGATTTTAATTTATTGAAATCTTGAGTTGTCACTTGCAGGTTGCAGAGACTCGTTTTGCCTCTCACATCATAGTCTTGACGAGGCTTATGCAGGTGAAGGAATCTTTACAATCAATGGTATGCAGTTCTCTTTGGAATCAATGGAGGCAATCCCAAACTGAAAGAGCACAAACAGTGAAGAGGTTGGTTGTTGATGATGAATGGTGGGATAAGGTGGAATACCTCTTCGCATTTACTAAGCCAGTTGTGGATTTGATACGTATGTTTGACACAGACAAGCCCAATTTGGGAGAGGTGTATGAGGGCATTGACTCCATGATAGAGAAGATAAGAGTGGTCATCAATGCCAAGGAGCAGGACCCAAATGAAGTCTTTTGCAAAGAAGTAAAAGACATATTAACCAAAAGGTGGAACAAGATGACCACTTCATTACACCTTTTGGCCTATGCAGTGAATCCTAAATATTATTCCACAGAGTTGCTAAATGATCCAGAAAGAACTTTGCCAAATAACGACCCAGAAGTCTCACAATGATATAAGAAAGCTTTGAGAAAGCTATTTGTAGATCCTGATACTGCCTATATGATTCGTGAAGAGTTTTCACATTTTGTGGGATCTGAGGGTCTAGGTGCAGTGAATGATCCTTTTTCATCTTAAGCATCAAAATCATTGTTATTTCAATATGATTTTCTTAGATCATTTCAAATTCATTTAAGATATGAGGGTTTGAACTTTGAACTTTGATATTTGGGTACAGATATTGAGACTATGCAGGACAAGACCAGACTAAGCCCACTTAATTGGTGGAACTTCCATGGTGGGGAAATTCCAAATATCCAAAAGAAGGTCGAGGAACTTGTTTATGTCCATTCCAACCTTCGCCTTTTGTCACATAAGAAGGATGAATACAAAATGGGGGCCCACCAAACTATGGGATATAGAACCAAAATTGCCTGACTTGGATATGACATTGAATGCCATGTCTCATATGAATCCATTTGATGAGGAGGTACCATCAAGTGGACATGGAAGCAATGCTCCTGCTTCTACTTCTAGAGACAATCAAAGTGCTAGTGTTGATGTGGGTCATCATCACCTGGACGAAGACATTTTTGATGATATGTAAATGTAATTTATAATTATGTTTTAAACGTTTGAACTTTGAAGTTGAACAATGAACAATGAAATTATGAATATGCATAATGCAATGTGCATTGACAATAGGTTGCCACTCTATTTGATTTGTAATTTGCATATTTGTTGATGATGAGAATTATCATATGATGTATTATGTTAAATTGTTAATATGTAGTTTTATTATTTAATTTAAAATTTAAATGATGAATGTTAAATTTTAGTTAGATTATATATATATATATATATAGCCGTTTCCTTGCTGTATCGTATCCAGTTTTTTTGAAAATTTGTCGTATCTGTGTCCCTCCCCGTATCTGTATCCGTTTCCGTTTCAATGCAACTTAGACTGGGAGAACTCAACCTTGAGCTGAGTGGCCACCATTTTGTTGAATGGGGAGATCTGGTCAAGGACCAAGATGTGGAACCAATCCAGCACTAGAGGAACTTAGCCTAGAGATGAGTGGCCATTCTTTGAATGGAGGCACCTGGTCAGTTACTAGAAAGATGAGCCAGTCTAGAACTGGGGTACTTAGCCTAGGGTTCAGGGTCATTCTCCGAGAGAATGGAGGCGCTTGGTCAGTTACCAAGTATTTGACCTTGGGTCAAATTATGCAGCCTATGGTTGATGCACCTGGTCAGTTACCAAGACATCAATATAAGTCCTAGACCGGGTCTAGGCATGTGAAACACTATTTCTCTCAATCTATGGGCTTTGTGATCTTCTCCAAGTCTTAGCAACCCTTGGTTAGAACACCTAGTACCCTATCTTGGTGGCACAAGAAGTGTGAAATAAAAGCATCAGTAATTTTCTCTATTTATGATGATGTACTTTGAGTGGGTATGAAGGACCCCTATGACCACTTGTTTTGACTACAGGGCACCTAAAGAAGGCTAAAGGTGAAAGTAAAAAATACATAAGGACCCTTAGACCACTAAGGAGTCAAAGTGAAAGTACAAAATGACCTTTAGTACCACTAAAGGTAAAAGTAAAAAAGACAAAAGAATAAAATATTATTATTTTGTTTTTTTGAGTTTTGGTCCACATCCAAGTGATTCAAAGGCTATAAAAGAAGATCAATTCATTTCATTTTTACACACACTTGATCATCATCATCAAGCTGCTCCAAAAAGAACATTTTCGCTGGTCTTTGAAGAAGAAGATTCTTGCGCTTTGTTTATGCCCTAGCATGGAGGTTTCTAGCTAAGGCATCTATACCTACCACAGTCCCACCCTAGAAATTAGGGCATCTACAACCAAACCCTAAATCTACTAGGGATTATCTTTTAAAGTCTCGGCCTTCCAGATTTGGGCTAGGGTATCACCCAAACCCTCATCGCAGCAGCATATCCATCCACGGGTAGCAGCAGACTTCATGGGCAGCCTGCTAGCCTTCACGGCCTGTCTTTTCAGGCTCGGGCAGGCTGCAAAGGAACCCTGGGCAGCTCCCTTCTCCACAAACAGCGCTCAAACAGGCTCGGTCTCTCCACAGCACTCTCAGACAGCCTGTCAACAATTCCAGGCAGCCCATTACAGTCCGGGCAGACCGCAGCAGAGTTCAGGCAAGTAATTGCAGGGTTTGGGCAGGTAAATGCAGGGTCCGGGCAGGAAGCAGTAGATCTAGGCAGCTCGAGAACTATCTCGGGCAGCAACTTGGGCATTCCAGGCAGGCAGGTACACATCTGGGCAGGCATCCAGGAAAATCCAACAGCAGCGTACCAAATTCTGGGCAGCCCTCTGTGTACTTTGGGCAGCAAGCCCTAATTTGGATTTTTTGTAAAAAATATCTTTTGTGGATTTTTCTGATCAATGGTTCAAACCTATTAGGGTTTGAGAATTATTGACGAACATTCATCTCAGAATTCTGAGATGGAAGAAACTCAAGTCATCTCATTCAAGAGATGAACTACTAATGTTTTTGGGGTTTTTGTCCTTTGAAGGTTTCCTCATGAAAAACTCTTTGTGTTCAGTGTGTATGATGTTTTGAAGTGTTGATGTATCTACTGCACTTGCCTATTGTTATCTCACAGTCTGCAAAATTTTAAAAGAATACATGCTAATGCTAAAATTCATAAAGCTCAACTATCACTATGTTGGAACGTTACTAGTATGTAACATGACAGCATCTCCTCCGTAGTGGTTGGTATGTAGAAGCGCCTCTTTGCAAAATCAACCCAAAGTTATCAAAATCAAAACTAAACAGGTTGACACCAAAATCACAAACTGGACCGAACCGGTAATTAACCAATTATTAAAAAGAACATCAACCAAAATTTAAATTAAATATTTTTATTTTGATCAATAAAAATAAAGATACATATACATCAATGTAAACCCAGGACATTACACGCCAAATACGCAAAGTTTTCTCATATATACAGCATGTAAGAGTGAATATAGTAAAATGGCACCAACTGCAATACATATCTAGACCAAAATACATAAACATCAAGGCACTAAATGGCCCCAAGAGTCCAAAGTAATTATACTACAGTCTACAATCAAACCAAACTAGATAATCATCCAAATCTAGATCTTCTACATTCTCTGCATATGTATGCTCAGCATCTCTACCCAGTGCCCCATTTAAGATTCAATACCAATGTTCATATCTTGTGGCAGACGAAGCCATCCAAGATAGAGAGGGATATAATCAAGTGGGTGGAAATTAGGTTTTAGGTTACTCATAAGATATTTGTTTTTTATTTCATTTTTGGGGGTTGGGATTGCACATGCCAGCCAGTTTTGACCAGTTTAGAAAAAAAACTGGTCAAAACCAGTTTAAATGACTGATTCCGGTCCATTTTGGACCTATATTTGATAACACTAGCAACCTTACAACAATAAATGGGAGGATAAAAGATATCATGTACTGCATCTGAATTTCATAAGGGTAAATAGTAAATTCGAAACAGTAAAATCTGTGGAACTCCTGTAAAATATCAAGCATTTAAATAATCATACTTAATTTCAAAGTTAATCCACGAGACTTTAGAAATATATAAGCGATAATAGGGCACTTGGTCAATGACAACTAGGCATGCAACCTTCTATTCACTAACCCGTGAAGCTATGTTACACAGGGAAAAATCCCCTGTACCAACCAATCTAGCATTTTGGGGACCTCAGGACTCCTTGGAAACATTCTGATTTTCGTGGGGATGCCATCAAGGATGAGGGGATGGTTAAGTTGTACCCAATCCATTCTGGATGATTTTCGAGTATTTTTAGCAGAAAATGCTCATGTCCCTCACGCTGGGGCATCCATGAGCATTCAAAATTTAAGAAATCCTAAATAAATGGTAATCTCAAGCCTGAAGGGTAACAGAAATCCTAAATGAACCTCTCAAATCTCCTCTCATTCCCTCTCACAAAGTCGTTTCTGCCCTCTCTCACCATTAAGTGTTCACTCATTGGCAATGGCATTGTTAGAGCTGCCGCTGCCCTCTCTGCTTGGAATCTGCCTAACCTCTCTCAATTAGACTGCTGCAGCCCACCTTACTCAGCCTGTGGTAGCTGCTTGGAGTCAGAATTGACCTTCGAGCATCCACCTTCACTCGATCTGCTTGGAATTGACATTCACTATGCCTGGTCAGATTCAATCCGATTTCCCTTTGCAAAGAGGTGGCTGAATTATGAGCTTTGAACATTTCACTTGCAGGAGCCAGCAAACCTGAAAGTGAAATGGACCTTGGTGTATTGAAATGGATTTACCGGACTCTGAGGATTTTATAATTTTTTATTATAATTTATCACAGTTTGTGTTTATTGGTAAAATGAAGTGATTTCCGAACATATTTGAATTTCATATTTTGATTTCATAATTGCCAATTGAGTACATGTTTTTGGTGAATATAACATTACAGCACCTACAAACAAAGCATAAATTAAAATACGGTGAAGATACAACAAGGTGTCCACAGATGATATCCAATCATCGATAAACAACAATGTCAGCTGCCCCTATCAATCACCATAAAAGCCCCGATACTTATCTAAGATGTAGTTTGGATTAGACCATATGACCAAGTTATCAAATCTATCTAAATCAACTGCTACATCGACATATTTGAAATATCTTTTGTGGATTTTGGCGATGTTTGCAGATTTTTTCCGATGTTTGCCGATTTTTCGCAATGTCCGATTTTTTGAAAAAATCGCGATTTTTTCGGGCCGAAAAATCGGCAGCCAGAAAAAATCGCGATTTTTTGGGACATCGCCGAAAAATCGGAGATTTTTTCCACTATGATATAAATGCAGGAGGATGTGGCTGAAGAATGTCTCCCAAACAAAACCTCTGAAATTCAAGTCCTTGTCTTGCATAGATATTACTGCACATAACATTCTCATCTAGGTTTGAGTTTGGAGTAGGGTGGTAGAAAGAATTTGGAAGTCTATTTTCTCATTGGCATGGTGACTGTAAGGAAGATGTTATGGGGAGGACATTTAACAGAGCAAATGTTTTCTTTATTTGTCTCCTCTCTAAATCTTAAACTAACTGGTTGCAACTTGCAACATCCTCTACTTAATAATAATGGCAGTGCCCATAGATCTTAAGGGGAATTTTCTACTCTCAGTAGGGATGGTTGCTCTGACGGGACAGGTTGCTCTGACGGGACAGGTTCTTATGGTAGGAATGACTCCTCTGGTATTTATTGGCTTCACTGCTTTCTGCAATGTTCAAAACAATAAACAAAATGACAAAAGTCAACTCCAAAATGTTAAAATTGGATCTCTACTATATTCCCCAATTATCTAGATCGTCAGCATCAGTGACATTTTTACAGATAAGATGATAGATGACTCAAAGAAAATACCTCCTATTTTCAGTGCAATTCTACTGAATTCTGTAGACAAGTAGCAACCAACAGTTGTGTACACTTCATTTATTCATTCAAGTTTTGGAACAACAACCCACAGTGAGAAATGCTACCCAAATTTGTACAATAGAGCTAGGAACAACATAAAGCCACTTTCCTGTATCTAATTTAAAAACACATGCACAATAAAAAATGTACCTGAACTATCTCTTTCTTCTTGTGAACTTCACCTTTTGGTAATGGAACATATTCTTCTGCTTCAAGATCAAATTCTGTAGCAAATGCATCACTTCTCCCTACCCGTTTAACTGCACCACTGTTTGCTTCTATGTATATTACGTCTCCTGCTGTCACCTGGATTGGTAGACCACACATTATTTGGAATTGTGCATACAAAGAGCATATATGAAAGTAAATCTCTTTCCAATTTCAATGCCAAATATATGCAAACCCTCCAGATGCTACCAATATCAGCAGCCTTCATATCATAAATAGCAGTCTGCACAGGTGCAACTGGGTGCAAGTGCAGGAACAGGTGCAGCAGAAGTAAAAACTTTTAAACTAGAGATGCAGCGAGGGTGAAAACTTTCTAAACTAGAGGTGCAACAGTCTGGTTATTTTCCTTTGTAAAGAAAAAGTTATCTGGCTGTGGATGCAGCAGGTAAGGGTGTGCAACTGATGGGGGATAGAAGAGCCCATGCAACTAGTTTCAAAATCTATACTATAGGTGCGAATGTACCTTTTCCTTTATCAACGCATCATAGATAGTTGGATCTAGTTTTAGTTGTTTGGTTCCTTTGACTGTTTTCAACCCAATAATGACATGGCTGATACTCTTTCCGTAACCACCTGTGGTGCTCTCTGTTTCCTCTGGTGAAAGTTCTGTCACCTGAACACAGAATTTAACTTTAGAATATAATAAAATAAAATAAAAAATAAAAAATTGATAAAAATAAATCAATTTGTATGAATTCAGAAAAAAACAAGATACTGAGATGAGATGAAAAGGCCAGACTTAAAACGAGACTTAAAAACTAAATCCTAAAAAGCTAAAAACAACCCATTCTAAAAATGTAAGGAACTTGCCTCTCCTTCAAAAACCTCCTTATTTTCCTTAATACGAAGACCAATAGCCCTCCGAAAGTTCTCCATGAGTACCTCTGTTTTCTTAACTTCTGATGAGTACACCTCTGACCCCACCATAGGACAGAAGGGAACCTACAAACCAAGAAAAGACTTCAGATAATAGATTGAAACATGCCAATCCAAAAATGATATTTTTAAAGCAATTCAAGACAGCTTGTTGCAGCTCATTTTCAAATGCTGATCATGACCAGTAATTTATATCACTATTGAGCAACGATATGTATTGAAAGTATAATTTCAGAATCATTGCCATGGTATGGTCCAAATAAATTGTCATCACTTTACACTCGGATGCATGCTCTCTAATTTCGAGGGTCTTGCCATGTGCACTCAATGTTTTTTGGATTGAAAACAAAAGCAGCTCCTTGTCAACCTCAATAACCATAATATCTTAAGCTCTTACTTGCCTATTTCATATTTCTAAAGCTTAGATTTGTAAAACATTGTATGCTGTGTTAGATAGTTTATTCACTAGCAGCTCTGCACCTAAGCCCAGTATAGTTTGCTTCAAATATAATATGATTCTCGCTAACATTGTTCACCACACCTTCAAGGAAGATAAGCTATGTTGCTACAGAAATCCTTATGGACTATTTTGCAAATAATTTCATATTTATTACCTAAATTTTAGATTTTTTAATTGCAAATATTGTTTATGCTTTCAAATTTTAAATATGATATTCCTATACTGACTATACTGTCCACAATTTGTAAGAGCAAAAGAAGGTTTCCTGAGCAAATTTGAGGGGGAGTTAGGGCACATATTTGAGGATGAATTCAGCCTGCTTTGCATGATATAGGGCACATATTTTTTAGCATGTTATTTCATTGAAGTTTTCTGAAAATTGTGTATTTTACAATTTTCTATTTGTCAAGCCTTTGCCAAGTCAACCTGATGCAGGGGCATCATGATCTCATTCAAAACTTTAAAGGTTGGTCAGACCTGAGGGTCATGACACCAGCCAAAAGATAGTCAATTATAAATTTTTGTCAATATATTTGAAGCTCTCATAATTGGAAAACGTAGACTTCGAAGATTAGAGTCATGAGTCATTAGGAGATAAGATTAAATTTCTATCTTTAGGAATTAGTTATAAAAACTGTAGATAACTGTTTCTTGAGTGGGAAATATTCATGTTTTTGTACATATTGTAAGCCCATGGGCAGAGAGAGAGATAGAAATATAGAGCAGGGGCGTTGGAGTCAGTCGGAAGCCAAGAAAAGTTGAAGATCTGGCCAGAAAAATGTGTTTTTGCATTATAGTAATGAATAATATTTCCATATGGTTGAATTGAGTACATTTCTGTTTGATTGGTGAATGTTCATTTCAATATCTCTGCTCATGTGATATTGATGAATGCGTGAAGGAGAGTAATTGTTTTATACTTTAAATAAGTGCATGCTTGATTTATGGACGGATTTATTGAAGCTAGCTGACGGAGTATTTGACTTTTAAATCTGGAAATTGTATGTAATTCTTTAATGGAATAGAGCGCAGCGTTGAAAAGATAAGAGAGTTAGTATTTTGGCATTTCATTCAGCTATATTCTGGATATAATTTGTGAGTGAACTCTAAAGAAGACTCAACGTCTTCAAGAATCAAGATTACCCTAGAGACTGGGAAAAGACATGTTGAGTTTTAATATGGTTTTTATATTTCTGGAAAAATATAGCATTTTATAGCTTTTGGATTGAACATTGCAAATAATGGAGAGATTGATAGTGGGAAGTTTTGTGAACTGAAGGCAGAGAAGTTTTATGGTGTAACTCAGAAATCCAGGGATCTTGCATTTAATGAAAATGCTGTAACCGACTGAGTTCAGCTACGCAGGATTTTTGGAATTTATTCCTCTTGTTTAAGAATGTTAAATGAAGTCGCTGGGCAGCATTACTGATGTAATACATGAGTTTGAAGCTTTCTGAATGTGTATCATCAAATCTGAAACAAGAACAAACACCTGGTAAATTCTGGTAATGTTTTCCCTTTGATTGAAGGAATTCGTTGCTGTAACAAATCATTGTTTAGGTATTATTGACTGTTCGCTTCCAAAAGAGAGAGTTTGGGGTTCCAATTAATAGTGGTCAGATCATGTAAGTTTTGCTCAGCGATTCCAGAAGAAGAATGAATTCATTATGGAAGAGTGCAGGTGAGAAATCGGAAACAGAGTGTTACTGCATTCTATGTATTCTTTGCTACAGGCTTTCTAAATGCCTGTAACGTGGGTCAAGCTGCATGTTGGCTCTAAGAACTTTGGTTTTTAGTCCCTTTTTCGCTGCTTGTGGGGGCTGCCAGACTGCTATCACTATGTAATATTTTCTCTAAGATTACATATTATTTTATAGAAACAGGAAACAAACGATTAAGATAACAGGCAATCTTAGTTTAAACTTTATAGACAGCTTAAATTCTTGGTGAAGGGTGCTGGCTATGGGTTGTGCATACTTCAAATGCATATATATATATATATAAACTTTACAGACAGCTTAAACTCTTGGTGAAGGGTTCTGACTATGGGTTGTGGCATACTTCAAATGCACACACACACACACACACACACACATATATATATATATATATATATAACTGCAACTGTTCCTAGTTCTAGGAAAGTCTTATGGGCTTTTCTAATGACAAAACATACACGTGATAATAAGAATTCTTGATAAAAAAAACTAAATTTAGGCTTGCCACAACAATGACGTACAAAATGCCACTTGCAGTAGATAAAAATCTATGATGAACATAGGTATTACCAGATTCTTCCAAGTCCAATCCCACTAGTGTGACTTGGATTAGCAAGTAAAACATGAGTTTCGAAGGGTATACTAAGTTGTCTTAAAAAAATTACAAAACTTGTTTTGTTCCAACAACATTCACAGCAGAAAACTAGCAAACCTACTTTCACAATTGCCCTTAAAAAAGGTTATTAATGAAAATTTGCAATGTATGAACATTGTAAACTTCAAACATGAACATTCCCCTTCTTCCTCTTTCCTACTGCGCATTTCGTCTGGACGGATTAACTTTGAGTGGGGTTTAGTCGTTTTAGGGTTTTGATGTTCAAACATGTCGGTCTTAGTACATAGCAGTATTTCTGAATAATGAAATGCTCACCTTACTTCCGAGCTCCTGAGAGATACCAAGGGCAAGGGCAGTTTTGCCGGTTCCTGGAGCACCTGCCAAAAGAAGGGCACGGCCAGCCATCTTTTTCTGGCGAATCATATCGACCACTAGCCCGGCTGCTTCCCGCGCTTGGTCCTGCCCAACAAAACCCGCTGCCAAAGGCAAAGCTGTGCCATCGTCCTGATAACAAAAACAAGATGGAACTGTTGTAAAAAAAACGACTTAAACCCCTTGAATGAATTTAGAAAAATGCAGCGGGTAACAAACCCTGAGGCCGAGGCCTTTGATGTGCGTGTGCGTTGCAATCCGTTGCTTCTTTGAGGTGGACTGGACTTCTTCTATCTTCATTTTTCCTTCCCTGCTTGTTTTCTTGTTTGTAGCTCGATCGCTTGCCTTCACAGCCGCAAAGAAACCTGCTTGTTTTCTTGTTTGTATGACTCGAACGCTCGCCTTCACAGCCACTAAGAAAACAAGAGAGGAAACAAACCTTATAAGAAACTTATTGCGCCATCGCAGAACCTATTTGAAATTAGTTGCGATCGTTTGTCACCCTCATTAAATTGTGAATGAACAAAAACAAAGCGGTGAATGTAACAATTAGTGGTTATTTTAAATAACAAAAGATTAAGTTAGAAGCTATGCGATTGGCTTTGGTATCTCTCGATATTAATATTAATTTATAAATTAATATATATAAATTTATATCTAGGGAGGATCTAATTTCTTGAAGTATAATTTTTTTTATTTTTTATGTTTTTCTTTTTACAAATGTAACATGACAAATGATAATATCTCCTCTATTTTTTTATTTTTTTTTTACGAATGTAACATGACAAATGATAATATATTCGCTACTTTTTTTGTTAAGTCCACCGGGCTTTTACCAACTAGCTTAGATCTATTTTAAACCCGGATCTATCAAGCATCGAGAACGATCCAATTTCTTGAGGTGTACATTTTTATACCATTTGAATCCCTCTCAATACTTGATAGACTTGGGTTGAAAATGGATCTATGTTAGTTTTTTTTTTTAAGTTGATATATAGTTTATATTATTTATTTATGTTGGCTAGCATAATGTGACTAACGTGACAGGAACTCCCCCATAGGAGAGCACCTCGCTTCTCTCGGTGCAATAAAGATTTATTGTAGGGTATTGAATGTTTTCTCTGATTCTATTTTAAGAACCCTTTTTTACATACATTCATCTCAACCAGCCTTGTAGTGATCTATATTTGGTTGTGAAATGTCACTTCCCAGTCCTCAATATAGTGTTGGGACCTTTCCTAATGTGTAAGTACACAATACCATGAAGAAAAAGGTGTTGTTTTATTTCAACTTCGTTGTTCCCACATATCATATACAACATGTCTTCCCATGATTCCTTGGGTTTTTCTCATCTCCCAATTTCATTTTATGGCTCCTTTTTTGACCCGTGAGTACACAGTGTAGTGAAGAAGAAAGTGTTGTTTTGTTTCAACTTCATCATTCCCACATATCATATACAACATTTTAGTCTATGGCTCCTTTGGGTTGCTTTTATCTCCCAATTTCATACTATAGCCTATGGGCATTAGGTCTTAGCTGAGTTGTTGCATGCTTTTCATCTCATGATATGTTTAGTTTCAAATAATCTTGAATATTGTTTTTCTTCTAGTTGTTGAAGTTTTATATTCAATATTATTGTTTCATATTGGCCTTTGTTCTTCCATTTCCACTTCTTGTAGTATTCCAAGATATGGCCTTCAAGTTCTTTTTATCTATTGGGCAATGGTCCTCTAATATGCCCCAATCCTTAAGTCAAACCCTATGTTGGAGGTCCCATAATTTATTTTGTCTTCTTAATGCCTCTCGGGCAATTTTGGCTCAAAACCTTTCACTACTCATGGTTGTGGTATTTTGCCTGTTAGAAATCAGTTTTCTAAGAGCTCAAACTCTATCGGTACAATCATAACTCTACAAGGAGTATCTCAAGTTTTTTTTCATTGTTAAGTTGTTTGTTTTAGTTGTTTTTGTACTCGTTCTAGTGGCTTCCACTTGTTTTTGGGTATAGTTGGGCCCTAAATTTTACAACCATATAAAAGCATCAATGTAATGAGGGTTTGGAAGAGGGAATGTCAGATATTCCAATCCCTCACCTCTGTTAACTTGCATCTTCCAACCCTTATCTATATTGACTTACGTCTATTTTGGAGAAAAAAGAGAGCTTTCCAAACCCTTTTTAAGTCTTTTATCTGTGCATGTATCCCAACTCAATCTTTCATTGAAATCCAACCACAAGTATTTGTCTTCTTAGGTTATTTCTAATAGTTTTGTACCAAAGTTAATATGGATTTGCACTCTTCTTCTTCTTCTTTCATGAAAACTTCACTACATGTGTTTTCCTCTTATGCTCACACATCCCAATTGTTACACCTTGTATTGCAAGTGTGATTATTATCACACAATTTAGATATTTGCAAGTTTGTAACTTCATGAGGATGACACTTAAAATGGATTGGAGTAGATCTATTTCTCCTTGGCGATAAGTTGTCATTGTTGGGTTTTATGATCATGGTTGCATATTGGTGGTTGATGGGTCAACTTCATGATATGCTTGATTTAGTGCTCACCATATCTAGATGGTATTACTCCTTGTACATTTGTGGTGATATTATGGTGCATAGACATGCATGGTTGTTGATTGGTTCAAGGCTTAACATAGAAACTCCCTAGCCCGTGAAGATATGGTGTGTGTTGAGGTTACTTAGAGGTGGTGCACTTGATATATGTGACCTTATTTACATATTTCTAGCATGATTATTAATGTGTTTTTGTGGTTGGAGACATCCTAGTGTGAACACCCTCAAAGATATTGAAGTATTTCATACATATGCCACTTTATTGAGACATGCGCTATGATCCTATGTCGAGCACTCATGTGGTTTACATTGTTTGACTAGTGAGTTGTTTGAATGTCCTAGCCAATGTTAATAATATTCACACTTAGATGAGTGTATTCTGATGTAAACATGAAATTTGGTGGAGAATGCATCTTGTTGACGCAAATTTCAAGGCATCTTTGAGATAAGGGTGGTTTTCAACCTTTGGCTATATGTGTGTGTGTGAGGAATTATATTTAATCTCCCACATGTGATAGTGGTTGGACATATTATCCTTGGTGTCTTGGGTTAGTTCATCGTTTGGAGCTATGATGGTATTGCCTTCCACCCCATGGTATTTCACTAATGGAAGGCATTTACGATTCACTATTTACTCGTCTTCTTTGTTAACCTCAAGTGTAGGCTTTCTTGCATACTTTCTTGTAAAAAATGATTGTATTGTTCATTGACTATTGAAAGTGGCCACAATGCACATTCACTAAGGAAAAATATTTTATTTGTGGAACTTCCTATGGCACTCTTTGGATATGTATCATTATTTTGTCAAGTCAAAGGGTTGAGATAGTTGTAAAGCATATTTTCCTAGGGCACACTTCCTCTTTTTTTCCAAGTAAAACACTATGGGATCCACCCTTTTCCCTAGCATATCCAAACACATGGATGCTCAACTTCTAACCACGATTGTGTTTAATCTTTTGGAGTTCCACTGTGTATAAGTTTAGGAATGGTCAATGTGTTTCGAGTGGACACTCCACCCAACTTCATATGGATCTTGAAGATGGGTGGAGTGTCCACTCAAAACACCTCGGTCATTACTAAACTACTACACAATGAAACTCTAGAATATTAAACATAATATTTAAACGATGTTGAAACATACTATTAGTTGGTGACACCAGGGGACTTGACCAAAGTTGAAATTGTGACCTATGTCTTCCATGTTATTAACATGCCTTAGGAAAGTGGTTCAATTAATTAAGCTAAGCCACGAGGCTCCATGGAACATAATTCCATATATTATGTGTCATTGCATTATAGCCTTTAGTCATCAAATGTGAAACATTGAGGTTAAATAGAACTTCCTTATTTTTGTCTTGCACTACCACATTTTTAAAGGATGAGTAATTGGAAGGCAGTGTGAGTCCAAAACCATTTACAAAAAATCAATTTCTTGTCCTCTTTCACCTACAAATACCATTACATCATCAAGCCAATAAAACCTGTGTAGTATGGCTTGAATGCACTCATTTCCTCTCTTATATTAGGCAAGGTAAACTACCCCCAAATCAAGATGCTTTTGACTCCAATTGTCATTCAAATATATAAAGAAGTTGCACACATAATGCAGTATCATATTTTATTGTTGACCAATGAAAGAAAATTACTACTGTCTCTATCACCATCCTACTCTAGCATGTTGAAGGCTCTACTTAAAACCCACTCAACGATAGGAAGGGAGGGGGAGAACCATCTTCCCCATTAACCTTCTTCCTCCTCCATGTTGGTATGTTGATTAGCACTAGATGGAGGTGAAGTGCTAGAAAAATAGATACTATCAAGTTGTTTATATGCAAGTATACTATCTTTGATCTTATGATCAGTGCATGACAAGAAAAACATGCAATTGGAAAGTCTAAATAATTCATATTTTGTAGCATAAGACCATCAGTTGCAAATAATTTAAAATAATGAGACAAATTCTTATTCAAATTAACTTCAAAACAAAACTTTTGAGGCCAACCCATTTTTTATTTTCATTGCCACACAATATTTATTAATAAGGATGAAATAATTACAACACACATGTGAGGGCTAAGCACCAAAATCTACCTCATGTGAGATACAAAATGGGTTTAATTAACCCAAGACTAATAATTAAAAATAAAATTACCAAAATTGACTTGGACACCTCACACAATCACATGAGTGTGTAGGTGTCCTTTTACAATTACGTTTACTAAAACATTTATTAAGTTAAATTCCTAAACATTATATTTTGGTCCATATTTTCTAACAATCCCCTGTTTGGTCCAAAATTTCAAACAATTCATTTATGAACTTAGTGAATTTAATCCTTCCAAGAGATTTGGTGAAGACATCTGTAATTTGAGCTTATGATGGACAATACTTTAGCTTTATGATTTTCTTGATGATGAGATTTCGATTATAATGATACTTAGTATCACCATGTTTTGTCTTTGAAAGAAAAAATGGATTTTTGGCTAACTTGATTGTTGAATGACTGTCGATGAATAATGAAGTAGCTTCCTTTTGAACAACTTTAAGATCTTTTAAAATCCTTTGTAGCCATACTATTTCACAAGCGACTTCCCAAGTTGAGATATATTTTGCTTTCGTTGTAGAATTTGCAATTGTGTCATGTTTTTTACAACTCCATGACATAGCAGTTGATCCCATACTCATTAAGTCGAAGCAGATGCCCTATTATCGACATCTTAGAAAAATCTACATTTGAGTAGCCAACAAGTCTAAAAATTTTGTTAACAAAATTCTTTGAGAGAGTGTGAGGAGCTGAGGAGTGATCAGCGTGAGGAGTCAAGGAGCGTGAGGGGCAGAGGTGTGTGAGGATCGAGGCTACCTCTGGTTTTCCTGCGATCTGCATGGTCGCTTGGCTCAGTTGGTAGCTGGATGGTTGACTGTCCAAAAGCAGTCTCGTGGGTGATCGAACTCTACATGCAGAAGGAGATCTGCCTTTGCTAGTTTGTATGATCCGGATCTGATCATATCTTATCAGAAGGGTGGCTCAAATGGATCCTCCTCTGGATCTAATCCCGGAGGACCGAAGGAAGGCCTTGGATACGGCTTTTAGTGCATTAGTAGACTCCACTCCCCCGTCGTCGCCGTCCATAACAGAAGAAGGAGATGGGTTCGTAAAAAGGGTGAATGCTCCTACGATTCAAATCTTGTCGGCAGCTTCAAGGATGAAAGCTCTTGCACTAAGTGAGCGTGGGTTAATTGGACAATTTACTGGCATATGGCCATCACCAAAAACAATGGACAGCTGGGTTAAAAAAAATTGGATGACTCTAATCTCCGGGGTTCTTCAACACTGCTTCTGTGGAGAAAGGATTTTTCACATTTTTGTTTGAAAACAAAGAATACATGGACTTGATATTTAGAAGTGGTTTGTATTTCATGGGCCCTCGGGGTTGTACTTAAATCGGTGGAGTCTATCTTTTAACCCAGAAAGGGATGTACCCTCAGCAGTCCCAGTCTAGGTTTTTCTCCCACATCTTCTGTTGCACTGCTAGAATGATGAAACGTTGCAGGAAATAGGAAACTCCCTCGACAAATACATAGATAAGGCAGAACCGAAGGCTCCTCTATTTTCCTGTGCACGGATCTGTGTAGAGGTAGAATTAGAGAATGGGTTACCGAAAATTGTAAGCCTCTGCATGGACGAATGGGAACATGTTCAAAAAGTTGACTATGAACAACTCTCGTTCAAATGCAAGAAGTGTCACAAGTATGGGCACTTTGATAAAAACTGCCCTAAAGCACTGCAGGAAACCATGGAGAAAAATCACGAAGAAGGGTGGAAACAAGTGAAAAAGGGAAGGAAATCGGCAATGGCCACCCATGAGACAAAAGATCAGCATGAAGAAAAAGAAAAAAACAGTAGAATAAGGAGAAAACAAGGCCATTACAAACAATCAGTTTAATCCCTTGATTGTGGAGGAGGGGGAAATTATAGTGAATGAAGAAAATAACAAAGAAGGCAAATCTGATCAACATAAGAACTTAGCAGGCATATGTGTTCCTCCAATATCTCCCAAGAATGAAATCATAGACACAGAGATGGTCGACTCTCCATCGCATGGAGGATATTGAGCTGAAAGGGTAAAACAATCCAGAGTTTCTGCATTTACCCGATCTCCTGAATCATCCTCAAATGAGTCATAAGAGATTCCTGAAACTATCCCCAACACCAGAGGAAGAAAATCTCAAAGGTACCATAGAGAACAGGAAGCAGACAGAGAAATAGAGCTAGGAAGATAAAGGAGCATTGAAGAGACAAAGCTCCTGCAAAACCACAAATGCTTAGGGAAAGTGGATGGAAGGCCTAAAGTAGGGCCTCATTCAAATAAGAAATAATGAAAGCTGTCTCTTGGAACTACAGAGGACTCAATAGAGAAAACAAAGTGGAAGCCATAAGAGACATCATCAAGTCCGAAAGGCTAGACATTCTGCTTCTCTAGGAGACAAAAATTAGTGATGTGGAGGTTATGGCGCTCTCACGTCGCTTTTGGACTAACAGTCAAGGTTCCGCCATCAACTCCAGAGGGGCCTTAGGAGGAATAGCAACCTTTTTGCAAGCAAATATGAGATGAGAACCATAAAGGAGAATCAGCATTGGCTCCTTTCGGAATTCAAGGAAAAATATGATACAAATACTAGTTATGGGTGCAATGTGTATGGACCTACACATTGTATAGTTAAGAAAAACTTCTGGAATAGTTTAGTTGCTCTAAAAGAGGAAATGGAAGGAAAGGAAATCATCATAGCCGATGATTTCAATGCAACTATAGTGCAAGCTGAAAAAAGAGGGGGCTCTAGTGTTTGTGATCCCTGTGGGGAAAACTTGGAAGACCTCATCACAAAGCTAGATCTGATTGACACGCCTTTAAAAAATGGGAAATACACATGGAACAATAAAAGGACAGGGGTAGGTTTCAACGTGGCCATACTCGACCGATTCTTGGTAGGTATCACTTTCCTCATAAGAGATCATATTCCTGCTTCTTTTGCTTTTCCATTTGTTGTTTCAGACCACAAACTTATATCCTTGGTATTATCTCCCTTGGCAAACCTCAGCCCCATCCCTTTTCGTTTCAATGCCTTGTTGCTTTAAGAGGAAAAATCCATGATCATCATAAGAGATGCTTAGAGAACAGTCATCTCGGGCTCTCCTAGATTCATCTGGGAAAGTAAGCTGAGAAGAGTTAGAAGTGAGTTGAAACCCTGGGTAAAATTAGATTACACAAGTGCTAGCAGCAAGAAAAACCAGCTTCAAGCTGAACTTTCAACCCTTCACTTCAGGATGGAAATGGAAGAAATCACCCCTTCCCTTATCAGTTAAGAAAAAGATATAAGTTTAAATATTCTAACAACAGCCAGAGGAGAGGAAGAGGAAATGAGGGTAAATTCTAGACAGCTTTGGTTAAAAGGAGGGGACAGAAACACAACTTACTTTCATAAACAAACAAAGGCAAGGCTCTGTTTTAACATGATAAAAGAGCTTAAGGATAGTGATGGTAAGAGGATTGTTGAGCAAGAAGAGATTAAAGACCACGTTTTTCAACATTTTAGAGACCTATATAGAGATTAGGACGAGGTTGATCCACTTTCTCAGGCCGAGCTCCTATCAGGAATTCCCTACCTTGTCACGGAGTAGGATGATAAGGAATTGGCAATCCCCATCATGAAAGCTAAGATCAAACCAACCATCTGGTCCCTTAAAGATGATAAAGCTCCCAGTCCAGATGGGTTCACCATCAATTTCTACAGGGCTGCCTGGGATATTATAAAGGGATATTTGAAAAATATGCTTAACTGAACAAGAAGAAAGGACAAGGTTGGTGGAGCCACTAATTCCTCATTCCTCACGCTGATTCCAAAAGAAAAAAACCCATCACAATAGATCGTTTTAGGTCCATTTCCCTTTGTAATACCTCTTACAAAATTCTCTCAAAAAATTTAGCCACAAGATTGAAGAAAGTAATGGGAAGGATTATTTTGGATACTCAGGTAGGGTTTATTGCTCGCCGACAAATCCTTGATAATATTATTATTGTGCATGAAGAAATTCATACCACCATGGAGAAAAAGCAGCAAGGTATGGCTCTCAAAATTGACATGGAAAATGACTTTGACAGAGTAAACCATTTATTTTTATTCGAAAGCATGGCAAAGTTTGGATTCTCCCCAAGGTTCATCAGATGGATCAAGGCGTGCATCAGCAACCCATGGATCTCCCCCCTAGTAAATGGCAAACCAACCAAGTTCTTTCAAGTCACTAGGGGAATTATACAAGGCTGCCCGTTATCTCCATTTCTCTATATGATGGTAGCTGATTCTTTGAGCAGGAAGTTGCAGCAGCAGCAAGAGCTGGGGGAGCTCAAGGGTCTAGAAATTGCAAGAGGGGTTAGAGCGGCTAAGTATGCACAATTCGCCGATGATACAATTATGTTGGGAGGCGAATCCACAATCATTGCAAAAAGGTTAAAAAATGTGATATCCACATTTCTAAAAGCCTCGGATGGCAATCTCAATGTCAACAAATCCAAAATATATGGTTGGAACTGCACTCCAAGTGTCATGGCAAGGATTGCGCGAACTCTAGGCTTCGAAGGGACCACAACCTGGAACTCTTTCAACTACCTAGGCGTCCCCATTTTGAATGAAAAACAAAGAAGGTTGATTGGCGTGGACTAATAGAGAAAATAAAAAGAAAAATCACTACCTGGGGGTCGAAATGGATCAATCCAGCAGGGAAAACCGTCCTTATCAAAGGTGCTCTTTCTGCTCAACCGATTTATTTATGGTCCATTTAGCTAGCTCCTCAGAGTATCATTAAGGAAATCAATGGAGTGTTGAGAAACTTCGTGTGGCAGGGAGGTAAGATGGACAGCAGTGAAAAATTCAATTTGATCTCCTGGGAAGTGGTGTGCAGCCCGAAACAACTCGGTGGCTTGGGCATCAAAGATCCACACGACATGGATCAAGTTGTTGGGGAAATTTTTTTATGGCGTTTATGCACTAGTGAGTCAGCCTGGTGGAAATCGGCCTTGCTTAAGAAGTATATGGCAGGGAAGAGGGAAAGATGCGTGGACAACTTAAACTTGAGCAAAATCGGATCGCTAGTGTGGGAACTTTGCAACAAGAAAAATTCGTTATTAAAATACAACCTGCATAAGATAGCTGGGAACGACAAAAAATTAGAATCTGGCACGATAATATTGGCCCAAACTTGCCAGCAGATAATTTCCAGGCGCTTAGCAATCTGAAAATCTGGTGTGAGAACAACGATTTCAGAACATTGTTTAATTTTTCAGTCTGGACGTCATCTGGATGGAAAATCGTGGAGATCCCTCAGCACCTGCAGGCAGATTACAAAATGCTCCTCTTGCTTTTGCATGGAAGGGCCCCAACGCATTTAAATGATGCTAACAGATGCGGCAGGGGGAAATTTGGTGAATACAACGTGAAAGAAGGATACCGCGTGGTATATAAGAAGAAAAACAAAGTAATTAAAAATTTCAAGTGGAACAATATCTGGAATAATGATGGGTTGCTGAAGGTAAATTTCTTTTTCTAGATCCTGGCTCATCGGAAAGCTTTGACAACAGAAAATCTCAGAAAAAAGAGGGATTATAGGCCCGCTTAGATGCATCTTGTGCAAGGAGGAAGAGGAAAGCTTAATTCATTTATTCACAGTGTGTAAATTCACTCAACAGGTCTGGAGTGAGATGTTGAAACAGCTCAAAATGAATATCACACTTCCAACAAACTAGTATGATTTTTTTTTTAGCTGGAAGGGTTATTACCAAGGCTCATTGATTAAAAAGCCTAACTTTGCCAGAGCTTGGGATGCTCTCCCAAGATTTGTTTGTTGGAAATATGGAATGCAAGGAACAAAGAGATATTTGAAGGGAAAGTAGCATGCTTCAAAAACGTATCTAACACAACAAAAAACTTATGGGCGGAATCTCTAGTCACAAGAGGAATGAAAAAGTTGATAAATGAACCTCTAAAGGTGGATGAAAGAGCTTGGTTGGCGGACATTCTTCGAAATTTCTCTCCTAAAAGCAATGCAAATTTGAAGTCGGGCCTTCCATGCTGGCAGAACAAGATGAGCACAGAGAATCTGAGTAAGTGGAGGAATAATTCAGGAATTAGTACATTGTTCTTTGATGGTGCCTCCAAAGGCAATCCAGGTATTGCTGGTGCAAGCGGAGTAATTTTGGATCACAAAGGGAACAAGCAAAAAGAGTATGCCTGGGGTCTAGGAAGGGCAACAAACAATGGAGCAGAATGGTATGCTTTAATTAAAGGCTTGGAGTTGGCTAGAGAAATGGGGATAGAGGAAATGAATGTCATTGGAGACTCTCTAATTGTCATTAGGGAAGCAAGAAACATTTATAAAAATTGGAAAACTCCTTACACCAAGATGCATAGGATGCTTCTATGTTTAGTCAAAGAATTTAAAAACATTATTTTCTTGCACGTTTTGAGAAGAGAGAATCAACAGGCTGATTGTATCGCAAATAAAGGGGCTGGCCTAAATTGCGGGGTTATCGAAAAGGATAGCATCATCAACAAAAATGTTTGGATTTCCTAATTTATGATATGTTTTTATGCAATGTTTTTGTATTATACTGCTTGGGAAATTTGTTAAAAGGTATAGCTCACAGTGGATGGGCATATTTTGAGCTTATTTCAGGATAAAGAAGGAAGGTCAAGGAGATAGGGATGATGTTCCGATTAGGGGACAACCCGTCTTGCATTTTGTATCCACAATCTTTTTTTATATAATTAGAAAAAACAATCGTTTCTGTTAAAAAAAAAGTCTAACATTTTTGTTCCTTTTAAACTCAAGACCAAAAACTTTTGTTCCTTGAAGATACCTTAGTACCCTTTTCGTTGCATTCCAACGAATTTCTCTGGTTCCGGCATATACCTGGAAGGGATGCTAATTGAAAAAGATAAGTCTAGCCAAGTACTAGTCAAGTACTTGACGATACCTGGTACTAATAACAAGTTCCCCATCTTCAAACTTAGAAAGTTTTAAGTTTTTCTCATGGGGTGATGGCAACTTGCATTCCTCAATCCAAACTTCTTCAATAATTCAGAAACATACTTAGTTTGTGAAATAAATATGCTTATTTCTCGTTCAATAACTTCAATTCCAAGATAATAATGAAGTAAACCCAAGTCTATCATTTCAAAACCTATTTGAATTTATTCCTTTACCTGAGAAATATGATCATCATTATTACCTATTATCACCAAATCATCAACATACATAACCAAAATAATTAAGTTGTTTTCTTGGATTCGAACATAAAAAGTGTCATCTGATTCACTCCAGAGAAAAGCAATTTTCTGTAAATAGCCATCTATTTTAGCATACCGAGCTCTGGGGTTTGTTTCGATCCATATAATTACTTCACCAATTTATCAACCTTCCTTTCTTTTCCCGAAATCTAAAAACCAGGAGGTTGAGCCATATATAAATCCTCATGTAAATCACCATTGAGAAATGAACTCTTAACATCCATTGGTGCACTTTCCATCCATTATGTACAAGGAAAGCTAGCACAACCCTGATAGTATTCCACTGAGTTGATGGAGCGAAGGTTTCTTCATAATCAATCCCTTCTTTATGAGAAAACCCCTTTGCCACCAATCTTGCCTTGTACTTAATTATGTAAACCCACTTACAACTAATGTGTTTTACATTATTTGGACACTCAACAATTTTCCTACTATTATTTTTTAGTATTGCATCATTGGCCTCCATTCATCATATTCAACTTCCCCTGCAAGAGTGGGTGGCTCAATAACAGAAAGAGCAAAATTTTGTGAACCCAATTTCCTTTGATTAATTTCATAACTCCTTGTACTTGTTTTATGTTTCTCATTAGACTTAGCTTCCTGAAGTAACTTAGTTTCCCACTTTGGTGTCATGTGTGCAACTTGAAGCGGTGATGAAGTACCTTCTGTATAGTCGTTATCAATGTTAACTTGAGATGAATCTTTTAATTTATCTTGTTCACTTTCTTCATCTTCAACGTGTTTGTTTGAAGTCCAAGTCATGTCAAACCACTGATCATCCCTTGATTTGTTTAAGTGTTGTATTCTTTGTTGTTCCTTAGTTACTTTTTGCTCTAAGTGACTAAGTTGTTTTTCAGTTTCTTCTACACTTAGACTTTATGTTTCATAAAAAATAACATCTCTACCGACAATAAATTTTCTATATGATAAAATTCTATGGCGCTTTTTTTATGTTCAAAATACCAGATTAGAATGTATTTCATACTTCTAAAGTCTACCTTTGTTCACTTTTATTTTGGAACAAGGGCATAACAAACTAAATTGAAAACTCCAAGATGTTTAATCATAGTTTGAATCCATGCCATGACTCATAAGGAGTAATTCCATCCGAAGATGAAGAGGGAGATTAATTTCCAAATAAACTGTCGTATTTATTTTCTTGGCCCAAGAACTTAAACTTAATATTTTAAAGAACATCATTACTTTTGCCATTAGCAATAATGTTTAATTCATTTGTTCCATTACTCTGTTTTATTATGGAGTATAGAAGTTAATCAATTGCCTCATAATTCCTTTTTCCTAGAAATAAGTTAAGAATTCATTTGATGTGAACTCACCACCATTATCGGTTCTCAAAGTGGCAATCTTTTCCTTAGTTGTAGTTTCAACCAAATTATGAAAAGTCTGATATTTGCAAAAGCCTTTGATTTATGCTTAAAAAAACACACACAAAACAGTTTGCTAAAGTCATCAATGAACATTAAAATGTATTTGCATCCGCTAAGTGAAGAGTCCAAATGTCCACAAATATCACTGTGAACAAGCTTTAATCTCCTAGTTTGTCTCCAAGTGCTTTTGGGAAATGTCAACCTTCTCTATTTTCCATAAATGCAAGCTTGACGTCTTGCATTTTCCTTCTGAATTATGGGAAACCTTTTACCATTCCTTGTTGTTGAAGTTGAACAAGCTTATCAACATTCAAGTGACCAAAACGAATGCGCCACGATCTAATGGGTGTAATATTGGTCTCAACTGAACCTGTAAATTTCTTCACTCTCGGAAAGACTATGCCTTTCATTCCAAGAAGTTTTCCATCCGCATAACCTATCATCATTTTTTTGTATGCATATTTAATTGAGTTGATTTTAAGTAACCCATATTCCATCACAATTTGATGTCCTGATTAGCGAATCAAATCCAAAGACAACCATTTTTTTCTTAAACGAGGAAAAAAACCAAACATTAGAGGTCAATATTTTCCCAATTCTTGGTAAAAACACCTTTACTGAACCTTTTCTACGTGGTATGTGAGTGGTGTCATATGTTAAAAATATTGAATTCAAACGACAATCCTGATAATTCCAAAATAAATATTTAATGTGTGTCATATGTTGGGTGGCACATGTATCCATGATCCATGCATCCTCAAAATCACTTATGAAAGAGTAAGTTGTTTGAACTAAGTTTGTTGCTTCTGATTGTTGAAGTGTTGTAAAAACATATTCACAATTCTCACTATCTCTTGTATTTACATATTGTGGCGATGAATAATATTTTTTCCTTACAATCTTGTCATAAGAAACTTTGCAATCGGAGGCATATTGTCCAATGTTGTTGCATTGAAAACAAGTTAATTGTTTCTCGCCTCTTCCACTGTATTGTAAGTGTTGATTTCCTTCTTCTTTTGAATTGTTCTTATTCCAAGTCATATAATCTCTACTTCTGCCTCTTCTTCGACCTCTTCTTAAAAATTAAATTAAAAAATTATGGGTGTCTAGAGTTTATAGAAGAGTTTTTTTTTTGTGCTCTTAAATTTAGTAAGCGCATAGATGCTTTTGTTATAAATAATAAGCACCAATGTGTATACATTTCTAATAAGCACCAGTTTGTGTGACATTTACATCAACATCAATGCATCATATAGTATATAAAGCACCAGTGTGTGTAGTATATACACATTGTTGTGTGTTCTTTATAAAACCTTGGTGCATATATCATCCCCAAAATGCACAAGTGCATAAATTTTCTTAAAAATCATTGATGCTAAATGTTTATTTATAAGCACCAATGCTTATTTTCTGGTAAAAAAGCATTGATACTGAATGTTTGTTGTTTGTAGAAAGCACGATGTTTTTTTTGTAAAAAGCATTGATGCATATTTTTTGTAAAAAAACACATGTGCTTATGTTTGAAAAAAACATCGGTGCTCCAGTTATATGAGAATACCGATTTTTATGTAATAGCATCGGTGGGTAATATTTGGTGTGGTTAAGTGGTGAATTTTCCCATGATGTATATTTGCAAATATAGTTTCTTCTTTTTTGTTTTTACAAAATTTCAATTAATCATTCGATAATCAAATATTTTTTATAATATAGTTATTGTTATTCTTTTTTGTAAGTCTGCAAATTGTATTAAACTACTGAAACAAAAATTACATGAAATTTTACATCACTTACAGGTCTTTGGGGTGGTATGAAACAATATAGCCACCACCCCAACCATTAAAAACTATGGATCTGTCTTAGATTTACATGGCAAACTATAAACACAAAATCTATAGCGGTATTGTTCATAGACTCATAATAATAGGAACTTGGAAAGCAAATTAAAACATAAAAACTTAAAATAGAAGGTTGAACCAGTGGTAGGATGAACCGGCTTCTGGGTCTTCATTAGCAACAAAATAGGAGGGCACTTCCTCCAAGATGGGGAAATCTTCATCTAAATTTGTGTCAAACAACTTGACAGGAAGTGGAGAAGATTTGCGGACATGTACATCATTCTCGCAGACGCTTTTGTTGATCAAAGACGTGATTGTGGTTGGCACTGGAAAGGGAGCGTTCATCGTTGTAGTTGTCACAGGAACCAAGCTCCTATCCATTGGCAGTCCCCATGTAGCGCTACTACTTCCCCCTCCAACGTTTCTCACTATACAAAGCCCAATGGCCATGCATTTCCAAGTGGAGGTCGCGTCCAACCTATTGAGTTGGGCATCAAGTTCAATCAACTTGCACTTGGAAGAGAGCACAGAGCTACGAGTATAGTTCCAATTACTTAGCATTTCCTCCATTAAGGTACCCATCATGTTTTTGATAAGCCAATAGTTATTTATTTGTCCACCCCCTCTGCCCTTGGTCAAGTGCTTGGTAACTAGACAGAATTCCCATTTATCGATCTAGACTCTCACTGGCATTGAGACACTGGTCTCGTAACCATCTTCCATCATCATGCCCATACCATGTTGAGCATGACTGCATCCACCGTTACCTTGGCGAGGGGTTCCGCGTTGTTGATACATGGTGAGCTGAGTAAAATGTTGCAAGTGCTCGACTGAAGCCCATATGAACAAAGCAAAAGGAGGACGAGTACCAACCCCACTAACCAGAGCTCGTGTTCATAAGTGTTGTTGTAGGTGCAGGTTGGGAGCCAGAAAGCTCGGCTACGAAGATACCCGAGTAGGCGGACTAGAAGGATGATGAGAGAAATCGTTGCTAACAAAAACGAGGAGTGGGAGAATGAGCCAAAGGGCCTCCTATTTATGTTCCTTAAGCCTGTTGGCCACACGCACTAGTTCAAAGGCCATAGGAGGAAAGTATATGTAGGGGTGGATCTTCCAACACCAGACGAGACTACGAGGTGGCTCTTCCAACACCAGATGAGACTACGGGGTGGCTCTTCCAACACTAGACAGGACTGCGAGGTGTCTCTTCGAACACTAGACGAGACTGCTTCTTCATCGCAGGACAAAACCATTAACTGTTGAATCCCTCTTCCTTCGCCAGATAGGATGACATCCTCTATGCATTGAATAACCCATAACTGTTGCATGGGGGGGATTAGAAGGCCCGATATGTAGGGTTCCACGTTGTCACCCTTCGGCTTGAGGCGCCCTGCATTGTCGGCTGGACAAGTAGGCACCCGCATCCAGGTATTGTTTTATTTTTTATTACATTTGGATATATGGACGAATTACATAGTTGTTCATTTTAACCATGTTATATCATTCATATATTTAGGATTTGAATTAATTATCACAAAATCAATTTTTTTTAATATTGTTTTTAATATTTTAATTATTGTGCTTGGATAAGCATGTTCATTACACCTTTGTTTATCGTCACAATGTAAATCATTCATGCATTTGATCAATAAAACATTTTGTGATATTTGAGAATGTTGTAGAAGAAGAAAACCATTTTATTATATACAAATGAGAAATCAAAATATGGGACAACATAAAGGTCCTCGATAATTAAAATGTCATTTTGACATTGTTACAATTATTTAAACTTATCCTCGTCCATTTAGGATGATATGTCCACATTGAATAGAATGCTTGTTTTTCACAAATAAAAATTCCAAAATATACAACTTGCAGTAACAACATTTAGATTTATTGATCATCTTTCATCGCTTAAACTATTCTAGTAGCTCGAGTTGGTTACATTCCTCGTCTTTTCATCACCTTCAAAGGATAATGTGCCTAAGTTATTTGAAATGTTTTGTTGAGTGACTTCATTTCGTTCCATATTTTCATGTTCCATCTGCAAGCATACAAATAAAATGTGATGAGTATATGTACATTTACAGCTAATATAATATATATAATTGCATAAATGGAAAAGTGTACAGTTCAACTACTGAATCATTAAATTCACACATATTTTTGAAACCACTACTCATGTCATGTGCCAATAAATCCTATGTTGGCTCGACTCCATACTTTGTTTCATGTGAGTTTCATACGCCATGACAAGCATACATATAATTAAAGTTTTTTATTGTTCCATTAATTATAAAATAAGGGACATAAAACAACATAGTTACTTACAAATTGTTCAATTAACCCTTGATACCCAACATATACTCACAACCCTTAGTTAATCCAATGTCAATCAATGAGTAGGTGGCTCTCCACCATATGTTAGCACAAATTAGAAAACATCCATGTACAATTTTAAATTAATTGAGTTATAAACATCACACAAAATATGAAATCTAAAGCAAACCACAAGTACTCACAGACTTTGCAATCAACCCTTTTATCTCCACTATATCCTCACTGTTTTATAAAATTGTTTCCCCCTTTCATTAACTTCCAACACTACAATTGAATGGATGACCAATTCATGATAATTTACATTCTTCTTAATATGTACCTTCTTAGGGTGTCATGTTTCCTCGTTGTCTATCCTTGCACAACTTTCGACAAATCTCAAATTCAAAGTTTGAAACATGTTAGCAATTATTGTCTAGAAACATTGTTAGTAAGAAGCCAAACAAAAACCTCATGTTTATCATCTTTTGATCTACATAATTTCTTCAAAAATAATTGCTCTTCTTCACTCAGATTATGAATTTACGAATAATCTTATAGATTTGCCTTAAGTTATTTCTCATCGTGACACGTATAAACCAATAAACATAATTTAAGCATACAATTAATTCAAATATATTACATGCATTTATATTAAAATTACATAAAATTTTCCATGTTCTTTGTTTCAAACATGTTTCCCTCACTCTCTTTGCAGTGATTTTTATTCCATCACCTCCATCATCCATCTTTTATCCATAAATTCCCTACACAATGAAACACATAAATCGTGAAATAAATTTGTACACACTAAGTAAATAATTTCACTTTAAAAAGTATATGGGTCAATCAGTGCGCACATTTTAACATCTTCGCGTTCGTGCACTTTTTATGCAATAGCGCATTGGTGTTATTTTTATGCAAGAACACATCGGTGTGCATATTCTATGGTGCATTGCTAAATACATTAACATTTTAAAAATTGAACCTAAACGGTATGTATTTCATAGATACAAGTACTGATGTGTATATCCTGTAATATGTGCACTGGTTTACTAACAATATTTTTTAAATCTAACAATGTGCATGACACAAATAAAAGCATTGGTATGTCTATTTTGTGTAATGTGCACTGCAGAATATGAAATCGTTTTTGAAAACAAAAGTTTGAACATATCAACTTCGAATCGCATCATGATCTTGGACCAAGAGAGATCCAAAGCCCCATATACTAATACATATAACCAAGAAATCTATATATCCAATAATTAAATCTTCTTGTGAAAAGAGAAAGAGGAATAAAAAACAAAAGAAAAACAAGGGGAACCATAAGGTTTGCAGTAGTGAAGTTAATTTTAAAGGAAGAACACAAAGGTTTGCAACATTGAAGCTTACTCTTATATGTTCTTTTTTTTTAATATAAAATTTATGTCATTTTTAAAATCTATTGAGGAAAATTTACCCAAAATGTCTTCTATGTAAAGTTGTTTGTGTCCACAATGATCTCTTACAAAATTTATCTTCAAAGAATTTTGCCTCTCCAAACTATTTTGTGGTAAATATCTCTTGCATAAGTCTATCGAATTTTTGAGGAAAAATTATTTAGGCATTAGGGTTTTCTTTTATTTATAAGCTTACTGTCCTAAAATTAAATTTTTGGTATTTTTTTCATTTTATATTTTTGTCCATTGAAGATAAATGCACACATTTTTTTTTTAACTCGGGATTGTCGTGCACCAATAACAAATGAGCACATTGGTTCCCTTTACTAATACAAGTGCACTGTATAAACAATAAGGAAACTGAAAAAATATAATTTTAAAAATTGTATATTGGGATTTCAATGCGCTATTCCTATAATATCGCATCGGTGCTTTACTTGATATAAACACTCTGGATAAACAACAAGACAAATAAAATATACATTTTTGTAAGTTTTTGGTTGGGATACTGGTGCACTAGTAAGATAATAGATCACTAGTGCCTTATACTGGTATAAGAGCAATGTTCACAAAGCAAGATAAAAAATGAAAGTTAAAACTTTTCTAATTAATACTTTACGCAGGTGGTTACAAAGGTTTCAATTGGTGCGCATCAAGAAATGTGTGCACCAATATTGTGCTTATCATGTTTAGGCGCACTAGTGTGTCTATACAAAAAATGACGCATCGATGACTTAAAAAATGTAAGATGTTGTCCATTTCCCAAAAATTATTTTAAAGATGCAAACATGAATTAATTGTATTTTTTACTCAAATACAAAGGCAAAAAGAGCGATAAATCAGACGATTGATTCTTCAAATCCATCTCATTCCATATTGTTCCAAGTTCAAGTTATCTGTTACTATCAATAGTAAGTCCATACTTATTTATTAATTTATTATATAATTGAATTTATGTTGTATTTACATGTGCATTTGAAAAATGGTGAATTGAATTTTGCAGAATCCTATTATGGATCAAGTTCAGATGCGCATGATATTCCACCACTTTAAAAAAGTCATGAGGTCTTATTTGGAGCAACATACCGCAGGCAGTTGGCAGATAAAAATGGAAAGCCACTTTACCCTACCAACCGTAACATGCCATCATCTATTAACCATTATGCACCAATGGTAGTTTAACGTGAACTGGATCTCTTTTATGACACCCTAGTAGCATGCAGTTGTTCAAAGTGTAAAGGGTTGAAGGTAAACCCTAGGTGTGTCACATTGTCCCATTATATTAATGACCGACTACCCAAAGTTGATGATCTAATACCCCCCACTATGGTCAATGATCCAATAGGAGAAATAGAAAAAACATGTAGGAACACTTCCATGTGCTCGTTCTTTGAAAAGGAAGAATCTAGCCACCCAAGGTCTCCATGAACCTCCAAATGTCCCCATGAAGCAATGCCACTTTATTTTCTTCATATTTATTACTTGTATGACCCAATTTAATGTGCAAACGACAAACTAAGGTTCTCTTGGGTCTCATAGCTCCCTTATTGCAAGATTTAATGCCTCCTCCCCAACCTAGGGAACTAGTAGGTGGGTGAAACATTGCTAACTAGTAGTCTCATTGAGATGGGGACATGACATCATCTAACACATCATTGAGTTCTCAGGTTTTTAAAATAAAATTTTTGTGTTCAATCTAAATAGATGCATTGGTGCGCCAATGTTTAATAGAGAGTATCGTCAACCTAGCACCACCACGATGATTAAACAAATGCATTGATGTCTAATTCCTTATTTTATTATGTTTATACATTAGTAGTGTTCCACATCTAGAGGAATGCACCACTAACGATGCATGCATGAATGCACTATGCACTAGACATAAATTCTCATTTTTTAATTGCAAATTTATAAATGGTGCATATGATATATCTAGATGCATTGACAAAGGTGCATGTACAATGCACCATTATGGTGGTTTACGATGTGCCTTATCTCCACAGATGCATTGATGCATGTTGGTGTATAGTGTATGGTTTCTGGAGATGTTGGTGGACCCTGCACCTTATCTTGATGAACACACAATGAATGATTAGTGTGTGGTTTGAATACAACCACACCACTTTTGGTGGGAGTAAAATCATGTGTTTGTATGAATCTAATGGACCGTCAAGTTTTAAGGTTTTCTAAAATCAAAATATATTGTTTACAGTGCGTGTTCTCTAAGAAAACACATCGTTAGTGGTGCTTCGTAATGCACATTATCACGGGTGCATCAAATAATGCATGTGTAGTTGGATGCACTAGTGAGTAACTATGCAGTTATTATTATTTTTTTTTCAGTCGAAAAAACCATTCCTTGGTATTCATTGAATCAAAGGAACCTTTTACATCTTCAGTCATTACAGATATGCCCCAAGGGACAACACAAAAAATAACAGGTGATGATCTCCAATCCAACATACATACGTCAAAAACTAAACAGAAACCTGCAGAAATACAAGGTACCCAAAGCACCTGGGAATCACTACAAAATATCCGTCTCATAAGAGAGTTGTATGAATCAATCATCTATGTCCCTAGAGAAAATAACAGGAGCCCAGAAATCTGATCCAAGCAAGGAGAGTGACTTTTGTATCCTGTAGTAGCTTGCTCAACAATACCTGATAGTAGCTCAATGAATCATGAGAGATAAACTGTAATAGAATGAGCATATTCTAAAAAAGTTGTGATGATTCAACCCCAATAATCTCATTTCCAAATGATTCAGTAAGTAAGAGATGGCCCAGAGCCAAGTGCAATCCTTCCTTGGATAAGATATCTGCCCTCTTGTTATGTTCCCTATAGACATGACTGAAATCCACCCAAGTAAATGAGGACATGAGAATTATGGTGTTAAAGCACCAAGCCTCAAGATTCACCATGTCTAGGGTAGATTCCTTTTTTGCCCAGTTTATACTCACAGAGGAGTCGCCAAAGATATGTAGGTAAGGCAACCCAATATCCTTGGCGACCCGTAGTGATGCCCAGAGTGCTAAGAGTTTTGCTCTAGTATTAGTGCAGCTGCCACATCCAAGTTTGAAAGCAGGAAGGTGATGTTCATTCAGCCAAAGACAAAAGCCCGCTCCACCTATGTTATTTGCAGCTGCTCCATCAAAAAAGATCATAGGAAACACAAAAGTAGGAGACTTCCCAATATTCCTAATTTTATGCCTGTGCTTCTGAAGAGGCTTAAAGGTATTTACCTCCTCCAAAATAATATGTAACAGGCTAGTCATAATAGGTTTCTGATCATCAAAACATAAATGGTTCCTGGCCTTCCAAATATTCCATATAAGGAAAAGGGGCAGATACAGTAAAGAACCCCTATTTGATACCCAATTAGAGAGATTTTCCAAAAAAGTAGGTGCATTCCATAGTATGTTCACATCAAAAATACAGTTGAGCCCACAGATCACCTCCTTCAGAAAATGACAGCTAACAAATAGGTGATCAACCGATTCAGATTCCTCTTTGCAAAGACTGCACCTATTAGGTCCGATCCATCCTTTCTTGCTTAAATTGTCCCAAGTACTAATTTTCTTATTGCAAGTGAGCCACACAAACCACTTAATCTTAAGGGGAATATTAAAGTACCAAATCTTCATCATAATATCATTTTCCAAAGCAGTTTTGTGATTTGAGACAATAAATTCATATGCTTTCTTTGCTGTCACCTTACCCATCTGCTCATCAAACATCCATAACATCCTGTCCTCAATATCTCCAATCCTAATACCCCCATGTGACAGACCTTTTACATAGGAGGACCACTGAGTAGCCCATTCACCCCCCAAAATCAAGTTTGAGGCAGAGTACCAATTTGTCCCATCCGTACCACAAACATCTAGGTTTTGAGCCTGTGCAAGATATGTAATCCCTAGGTCAGTGAGATATTCTCTGAGCTCCTTTGAAAGGAAGTACTGTGAGTTGTGCCCAGCAATGGGGTCAATGCCCACTTTGATTTTTAATCCATTACCCACCTTCCATCCCAGCTGACAGGTAATCCACTCAAAAATCCTTATAAACCCATTCCAAAAATATGAAGTACCAACAATATTGAATGTCCGGCCACGAATCCAAGCTTCAAGAGGTCTGTTCTTTAATTATTTATGGACAATAATCCTGCTCCAGATCCCAGTACCAGTAAGTAGTTGCCACATACTCTTTAAGTCTCTGAGAAATACTGAACCATTCAAGATTCTTGATATCCCAACCACTGAATTCAATAGGTAAGGAAAGAGTTTCCCAGTTTACCAGATGAGAATTCTGATGTCCTTCAGAGGAACCCCAGAGAAAGGAGAAAATAAGTTTGCGCAGTGCATTTAGTATGGATCTATGGCATCTAGCCAAAGAAAACCAATAGACAGCCAACCCAGTTAGCACAACTTTAATGAGGACCACTCTGCCACCAAGTGAAAGATACCTGTAAGTCCAGTTATGCATTTTTCTTTCAAATAAGCCGATCATCCATCTCCAATCCAAGGTGTGATACCCCAAAGGTTTAAGATGATAGCCCAAGTATTGTGGGTTTCAACTATGCAGCTATTTGAATATACACGCATCGCCTTTGGCTCTGTTTTTTTTTGTTCGACCTTAGGATATGTATGTATTGACAACGTGATATACTAATGCATCATTGTTGATGTGACTTGTAAGTGTACCGTCAATCGATGCATTCCACGTTCCTCATGTGCACTGGTTCAATTTTTTTTCTTATTTTTAAAAAGCTTTAAGCCTATAAAACAAATATTTAAATTTAATCCGCTAAAATTTTAAATTGAAGGATAATAATTGATTTACCTTGGTCCATTTCTCCTTCTATGCAAACATGTAACATCTAAACACCTAGGTGAGAACTCAGAGATATGAGCGCATAGAGAGGAGAAATTACATAGGGATGTCACACAAAGAATGATAGGTAATAGAGATGTGAATTCACCCAAGTCATGAGGGATTTCATAAAACATTTGTAAACACTCGGGCACACAGATAATTGATGATGGACTAAAAATTTAAAAAAAAAGGTGCAGGTTTAAACAACTGATGAACCAAAATTAGGGCTTTAGGAAAAAAAAACTTGCTTAATAACCAAATTGTATACAAACTAAGGCAATAGTGGTGCAAAATTAGGAGGAGACAATGCCAAGGCATAGTAATGGAGGACAAAAGGTAGACTACAAACACTCATGGATTTAAAAATGCCAAGGCTCTGATACCATGACGAGCCTATAATAACTCAAAGGATTGGAATGATTTGTAATGGACAAGAATGACTTGTTTATAGAACCAAGAGAAGTGACCCTTAGTATTTCACATACCAAAGGTATGTGACTCTTCACTTTATTTCTCCAAGAACTATATTAATTTACAAGAGGAACCATAGTCCCTACGGATTAGGTTTCCAACAAGCTCAATGGCATAATAGGAAAACATATAATCCAATGGTATAGTTGATGGTTGTCTCAGGGTAGTAGACTACCACTTGTCAATATAGTGTTGTAAGCAATCCTAGTTTATCAACAACGCCTAGCTCACATCCCTCAGGGGGTGCCAGAGCAAATCTAAAAATTATGTATTAATTTCCTTTGGAATGAATACATTATACAACTTAACAAGAACTTTATACCCAAAACGAGAATTATTGCCATAAAAACTCATATTTTTACTTTAAAAACATAAAAAACAACCACTGAATAGAAAAGTGGCGCTACGAGTAGCACCATTTTTTTGGGGCTGAAATTACGACCTTTTGGAAATCCTAACTGGTGGCGATGTAATCAATACCTTCAATCAACCCTCGAATCGAAAAGAGGTGCTATTGGTAGCACCATTTTTTGTTTGGGGCTAAAATTATGACCTTTTGGAAACCCACTAGCGCAGTTGGTATCTGAGGGTTTTCATTCGTTAAGAACACTAGGGTCCGAAACTCAATGGTGGTGGGAGGAGACACCAAGACAATCTAGCCATGCTAAGGGTTGGTGTGGCCTAGGACAATTGCAATTCCCAAGTGATTTTGATGGTTTATATGGCCTTGGGTCATGGTTTCTTAGACCAAAGGCCAGTCCCACAAGTTAGGGACATTCGACCAACAAAAAAATGTTTTAATTTTTTTTCAATCATTTATTTATTTATTTTTTCATATTTTTTAAGTGAATTAAAAGAAAGACAAAAAATATTTGTCTTATGTCATGTATGGTTTTGAAATCCATGTAATAGTATTCGAGTGGAAGAAACGAGTTCCACCGGTAGCACCACTTTTCAATTCTGAGGTTGATTTAGGGTTTTGATTGCATCAACACCGACTAGGTTTTAACAAGTCACAAGTTTAGATCTGGAAAAAAGGGTGCTCCCTGTTACACCGCTTTTCGATTTGGGGGTTGATTTAGGGTTTTGATTGCACAAACACTGACTGGTGTTTCCAAAAGTTGTAATTCTGGCCCTTAAAAAATGGTGCTACTTGTAGCACTACTTTTCAATTAGAGTTAAAATAGCCACTAAAAACAACCTATAAAAATGAGAATTCTCAAACATTTTTGTCAAGTTGTATAATATGTTAATGGACATGAAGGTAAGGCACGTACTCAATGGACTTATTAGAAATCAATATCTAAGTAAAATAGAAAAGGTGAATGGGAGTGAAACATGTCCATGTATTTGGTACCTCACTACTATGTAAGACACTTTGGAATTTAATTACAAAGAATAATATCTGAAATAAGTAGATAACACAAAAATATATAGTTCCAAAAATTATCTTGATTTGCTTTAGGAAGAAACTCCATTCAATAGAAGGCCCTGGTTTCTTCTTTTCCACTCATAGGAAGGCCACTGGCGTGGAAGGTTAGAAATGGTGTTGTGATTAGGGTGGGTGAAGATGGTGTTGCGATTAGGGTGTGTGAAGATGCCAGTATGGGTTGCGACAATCAAATTTTCCTTGGAGAAGATTTATTGCAACACTTTCATGATTAGAACATGTATTTTATTAGTCATTTTTGTTGATGAAGGAATGATCGATCCATGGATTCAAGGATGGAAATCCTGTACGGATTTCCATCTAGAAGAGAATTAGGCTAGACATTGGGACTTATAAGTGGTAGAAATAGCACGTGTTCATATTTGAATTTGTGATCAACATGATCATTTAGTTTGGTTGGGTAATAAAATAGGACGGACCTACTTGACGAAGTTTGGCTACCAAGTCTTAATGAATAATGATTGAGATCCAACTACTTGGTGGTGGTTACAAATTTGGAAGGTTAATTTCCCCCAAAAGAACAAAATATTCTTGTGGCTTGCATTGTAGAACAAAGTTCTAACTTGGGAATCTCATCAAAATAAAAAATGTATATGGACCTAGTATATGTAAACTCCAAAGTGGAAATGAAGAAACAACTTCTCATCTATTGGTATCAAGTTTGGAGGGACATGAACTTAGGGTTAAATTTTTAGAAATTGTGAAACAAACTTATAGTGTGGATGCATGTTTGCAAAATTGGTTTAATTTGAAGGAACTAAAACCTTATAAACCCATCCCTTTTATGAAACTATGGGGCTAGTGGCTCACGAGATATTGAAGATTTTTTTAGAAAGCACATGTTTAAACGTTTTAGTTTTTTGCTCAGATTGTTGCTTCATTTTACTACTTGAAGGAAGAACCACAATTAAATATTCCTCAACAAGATGAAGAACTCCTCATTGACAAAAGTATTTGTTGGTTTTTTTTATGGTGCTTGCTAGGGCCAACCTCAACGTTGTAGTGTGGATGGTGTTCTCTACTTTATAGATCCTCATTTGTTTACTTTGTAAGGAAAATATCAATAAATGAACAAATAACTTGTGGCTTAAGAATTATGTTGAAACTAGCCTATTAAAGAGGTATCCATGATTTATAAGTGTTTAGTGACTTGACTCTGGTTAAGAAGTTTTTATAGGTGTTTGGTGACTCAACTCCAGTTATGAAGTGGATGCAAGGCCTCCATGATTTATAAGTGTTTAGTGACTTGAATCCAATTATGAAGTGGATGCAAGGATCCCAATAGATACTTAAAAATGGATGCAAGGGTCCAAATAGATAATAAAAAATGGCTTGTCGACAATAGCTACACATATGAAGAATATTGTGAGTGTTCTCTACTTTTTTAAGGATACATATTTATAGAAAACTAAAGTAGCTAGAAAATTCCCTCGAGGGTTTGCACTTGAATCCTAGGGATTGAGTCCAGGAAATTACTATGAACATCCTCTCCTTTTTTTAATTTAAATGATGTAGAATTTCTAGTGTAAGACTTTTTGAGGCATATGGTAGGGCTATGATGCACACTACATGAAGAGAAGAAAATCAATCAAGATGGATCTTTACTAATAAGTTTTGAATAGCAAAATTGAAAAGTTTTGGGGAAGTCATTTAAAGAAAAAGTATATAAATTAATTATATTTGTTCTTAGACACATAAAGAAAGCATTTTGTACTTCTTAGTAAAAAATGTGATTAAAAAAATAAAAAAAAGACTATGAGCTCAATATTTCACAAATATACTTTCAAAAAAGTTAAACTTTCAAAAACAAAGAACCCCTAGCGTTTGACGTTAGAGAGAGCTCTCTCTACACATACATTAATATCCCAGATAAAACACCTTCCCACACACCTTATCCAACTAGTCTTAGATAAATGAATGAATCATATATTTAGAAAACATGCTAAAGACAATCACCTCTACCAAGTTCTCTTGATTCCATTAATTGTTTTATAAATTGGACATTCACATTTTAAAAAACTACATAGTTAATGTGACACGTCTAATGGATCTGACTTGAAATTGAAGCTTGCCCCCTTCTGTTAGGCTACGCGACAATAACTTGGAGTCCTTTCTTATCTACAAACTAATGGAGATTCTACCTTGGAGTGCAAAGATAAGCCAAATACATAAGTCAATTTAATGATAACTCCTTCATTGGCATTTAATTCCTTTACAATTTTACAATTTACTATACTTTAATGATAAGCCAAAGATAAGCCAAATACATAAGTCAATTTAATGATAACTCCGACAATTTAACCTTTTTTTTTTTTCCCTAGATGGAAAGATCCACGGAAAACCCAGCAATACTTCCCCACATTCGTGGATGGTAGAGGTGGTAAACCGCCAGCCATCCTAGCAGAAGACCTATCCCCAAAGGACTCAAGGCTCAAACCCATGACCTCCCCCCGAACCAAGAGAGTATACGCACGTCTTACCAATTGAGCTAACCCTTGGAGCTCCCAACAATTTAACCTGTGATAGACTTTCACCCCTTTTTTCAAATTACAAACTTTCATAACCTGCATGAAATGCTTTGCTAAACCAGCATATTTAAAAAGAATGAACACTTTAAACATGAATTATTCGTGATGTATGTGAAAAGTGAAAACACAAAACATAAATAAATAAATGCGGTTTCCATTCTAACTTGAGATAAAGATGTGTATATTTCACAAAGTTATCATAACCGGTAAAGATCATGGTTAAAATGAATCTTAAAAATCATGGAATTCATGCCATAAAATGATTAATTAATTATGTTAAAAGGTTTATAAATGTTTGTTATTATTTAATTTATTTTCATGATTATTTCTTAATTCTGTCATATAATATAATATAATGTTTCTAAAATGAATTGGTTTATCAGATTAATTTTGTCATATGACATATTGCTTTTAAAATAAATTGGTTTATCAGATTGATTTTGTCATATGACATATTGCTTTTAAAATAAATTGGTTTATTAGATTCATATCATTTATAATGCTTTTAAAATGAATTGGTTTATCAGATTAATTTTGTCATATGACATATTGCTTTTAAAATGAATTGGTTTATGAGATTCATACTAGGTATAATAATGCTTTTAAAATGAATTGGTTTATCAGATTCATATTAGGTATAATGTTTTTAAAATGAATTGGTTTATCAGATTAATTTTGTCATATGACATATTGCTTTTAAAATGAACTGGTTTATCAGATTCATACCAGGTATAATGCTTTTAAAATGAATTGGTTTATCAAACCAGCGTAGATCCAAATCCTAGGCTCTATCAAGCGGTGAGAGGGATCAAATATTTATATTTAATGTCGACATATAATATTTTTATTATCAATATTAATACTATTTATGGCCGACATATAATATTTTTTATTTTGTTAGGAAAGAACATTACAACATCTCCCCCATACATGGTTTTAAAACCATGTGCAAGGCCCTCCTAAAACCATGGGTGGTTTAGGAGGCCTTGCACAAGGTCTTAAAACCAGTTTCAACGACCTCCTAAACCATATACAATAAAACCATGGGTTGTTTAGGAGGCCTTCCACATGGTTTTAAAACCATTTGCAAGGCCCTCCTAAACCATGTACAATAAAACCATGGGTTGCTTAGGAGGCCTTGCACATGGTTTTAAAACCATGTGCAAGACTAACATTTTTTTGGGGATAGTTCAATTTTTTATTTTTTATTATTTTGTGAAGTAGGAACATTACAACATCTCCCCCATATTGTGTTGTTTTTTTTACTGACTTTTTTGTTGGCTGATAATTTTTTTTTTTATTATTGTTTTGTTAGGTAGGTACATTACAACATCTCCCCCATATTAAGTTGTATTTGTGGCTGATATTTATTTTAGAGGATAATTAAAAAAATTATTTTTTTAACCGACATTTAACCTCGAAAATATTAACATGGTAAGTACTTATTAATTAATCACGTTAAAGGTGCTTTTCTGATTTATCAACAGAATTCATTGCATGGGAACCTAAAATTAGCCGAAGCAAAATACAAAATATAGATACATAATTCTAACTCATATAGTATCCCAAATTTGATATCTACAGGGTACTATCGGTTGATTTTTAGAATACTTAATATTTTACTACCAATAGTTTATTGAATCTGCTACAAAATACAATACAATAGCTACAATCGCTGTATATCTGCCATGTCTATATACACAGGCGAGAGAAAACGACGTTATCATGGCAGGCAATTATCCACGCACTGGTCCGAGAAGGCGTCACTGCAACGTAGGTCAAAACCTTATGATTTATCAGGAGTACTTGGAAAATATTCCTCAGAGCCAAGGGTGAGCTCTAACCCTACCTCAAAACATGGAGCTTCAACTTCTGTTTGACTGGTTTTGACGTTACATAAATCAAGGCAGTATTCCATCTTTCTTGATCGGAACCAATGAATTCATCGACTTCCTGCCCTGAAAAAAATGTTGAACATTTCTCTTTGTATTTCTCATCAGCATTTTGTAAGGTATTTGTTACATCTCCCCATTCACCAGATTCGCAGATCGAATCCATATTATTGCTAAGGAGTCCACGTTCTTGTTTTCTTCTTCTGGCTTTCGAATGTGACAGGCCCTTCAGTTTGCCTTTGGTCTTCACTGATCTGAGCTGCTCGTGGTGGCCCATGGTTTCCATTGGCACCACATGAGTCCGGGAACTATCCGGCGCAATGGCAGGGAACGATCCTCGCAGGATGCTCTCTACTTCCGCATGACACACTGCCCAGTTACCCAACCACAGAAGTCCAACGGATCCATGTATTGGATTCACAATCCTGCTGCAAGATTCGTACAAAACAGACCTGTACAGACCTGAAAATAGCTGTAGCAACGAAGAAATAAACTGTATTTAGGGTTTCTATAGCCTTTTCATTTTTTTTGCAAGTAAATTAAGGATACTATGAATTCTATAGCTGTGTCTCCTTTGTGTGCAGTTTGTAATATAGTAATTTTATTGAGTATGTAAGAGCACTTTAGTGGGCCTAATGGTTAAGAACAACATGTCATATCTTCTTGAAGGTTAGAGGTTCAAAAAAAGGCTGGGATAGGGTTTCTCATTGGCATGTTGTATTGGTGTGTTGTGACAAAGCTGGAAGGGTAGGAAACCCCTGGGATAGAGGCTCACCTCCCTGAGCTGCTTCAGGATGTCTTGGCCCCTGCTAAGTCACAAGTTATACAACAAAATATTTACTACTTTTTACATTAGTTACTTCAATATTACAAACGTTACAAAGCGGACATGTTACAAATGTTACATCACGTTACAAGATCTCTCCCATAATATTCACTATCACTATTATTTTTTTCCGACATGTTACAAACGTTACGAACGTTACATTACGTTACAAGATCTCTCCCATAATATTCACTATCACTATTATTTTTTGCCGACATGTTACAAACGTTAGTAACGTTACATCACGTTACAAGATCTCCCCCATACTGGGATGTAGAGCGCCTCTCGGCGCAACTATTATTTTTTGCCGACATGTTACAAACGTTAGTAACGTTACATCACGTTACAAGATCTCCCCCATACTGGACTGTAGAGCGCCTCTCGGCGCAATTAATTCTGTCATATGACATATTGTTTTTAAAATGAATTGGTTTATCAAATTCATACCAGGTATAATGCTTTGAAAATGAATTGGTTTATCAAATTAATTTTGTCATATGACATATTGTTTTTAAAATGAATTGGTTTATCAGATTCATACTAGGCATAATAGTAAGGTAACTTCTAAAAGTGAATTATGTATAATAAGTTTAGATAAATTTTATATTTTTAACCAAGCATAATAGTAAGGTAACTTCTAAAAGTGAATTATGCATAGTAAGTTTAAATTAATTTTATATTTTTAAATAAAAGAAAAAATAAAAGTATTGAAATATTGAATATTTCAAAGTTGTTTTATTGATATAAAGAATATTGGTTTATAATCTTATAAATATAATAAAATATAATAAATTGATATTTTGTGAAATTTGAATTGTTTTTTAAATTGATAAAAGTGATCAAATTCATCACCAAACAACATATATAAAAATGTTAGAATAAAGATTTAAAACTTAAATAAAAACATAAAAGTGTTAAAAGGGAAAGGAATAAATGAAAAAACACACGAGTCAAGCCATTCAATCCTTATTTCAAGAAATCCAAGTCAAATAAATAAAAGGATTAAGTAAGAAAGCAATCTAATCACATTCATTAAAGAGTAAGATCAGTGAAAAATAAATTGAAACCAAATGAAAAAAATGGGTTCACAAATTTGAGATTGGGCCCTTTAATTTATGAAAATTTTAAGGAGGGTTGTTGGGGTGCTAACATCGAGAGAGTGCTCAACCAACAACCCTCTCCAGAAACCCTAAGAATTAGCCCACTTTACAAATGCGCCCAACTCTACCATTGGTTTTCTCCTAAAATACTCACAAGGCCACCTCTATCTCCCAACTATGCCTAGACTCAATCCAAGGTGTCTTTGTCTGATTTCCTTACTTGGTTTATTCTTGCCTCAATGCATCTTCTATTTATACCCATCCATGTGTGCCAAGGGTTGTGCTCCTTCCTGGAGTAGACTTCCAACTTGGATGCTTCCTTGCTTTGGGGCTTCTCCCCTTTGACAACACATCCTCTTAGGCACACTTCTATCATAGTGTGTGTCGAGAGCCCTTCTCTCGGGCGCACTTGTCTTGATACTCATGCCATATGTCAACAACGTTGTTCTCTTGGTTTTTGGATGAATTCCTTTGTGGGTATTGACGCACACCCTCATATCTACCTTTGGTCTAGATGCGTGCCCACCATGATGTCTACTGAGTCGCTGCCCAAACAATTGAGTGTGGTGCCACTCGATGTGCCCACACCGAACTAATCTCCTTTATGCCATCAACGAAATTCCAAGTTGGTAACTTGCCAATGCGCTTGTCCTGGCTTCTTGGTCAAGCCCCTCCATATCGATGCTTATGACATGTGGTGAGGTGGTCAAGGTCCCTGCTCACCAAGACCATGACAACTAGCCAATGTGAAAATCAAGAGTCAACCATATCCAATCAATCGAGATAAAAGAGCCTGTAAACCCAATCAATCAAGATAAAAGAGCCTGTCACTACTACATCTTGACCAAAAATCCGACGGCCATCATGTCGGATTTTCGACACTTCCCTGTCGCATGTACGACACTTTGATTTTTTTTTAAGCGTCGGACACTTGTCATCAGCTATCCGACACCTAAATAACTGTCAGTTAAATTTAAAGCGTCGGTTAAGCGACAGAATATCTTCGACGGTAGTGAATTTTTTTGAAAAAATAACCTTCCTGTCGTCGGTTAAGCGACAGAAGGTCCGTCGGATAAGCGACGGCTAGTCAGATTAAAAAAAAAAAAAATCCTTTATGCCGTCGGTGAAGCGACGGATATCAACTGCAAGCGTCGGATAACCGACATGAAGTGTCGTCGCTTAAGCGACGGATATAGAGTATAAGCGTCAGAAAATCGACAGGAAGAGGCGTCGATTAAACGACGGTTATGTGTGTTTTTAAAAAAAAAATATTGTCACATATGTGTAAACAGTGAATAAATCGGGCATGAAAACATAATCCCTTCAACAGATAACCTTAGTCAATAAATAAGAAAACAGTAGAAACTGAATATTTAGGTAAATAATAATACAGATGATGTTCTGTGGCATAACGTTGATCAGATTAGATGAAAACATTAATTGTAACCATAAAATCAAATTTTACTCCATCACATCTGATTCAAAAGTTTGTTTTCTACTTGATTGCAGTGTTGTCCCTTTAAAATATAACATTGACCCTCAAAATTTACAGGAAACTGTATCTTGAAGCAAATTTCTACTCTAGCTTCATTCATCTGCATGGTTTTAAGAGGCCAATGATGTATTCACAAAGCTATAATGTCACAATATCAGTCTACTCTGCCACACCAAATTTTGAAAAGGTTTATCGATTTCATATAAAGAGGCAAAAAATCTGGTTTATGACTTATCGTATGTTCAAATGATAAAGTTCCAACCACTCATTGTACTCCAGATTTTTTATCATTTACCAACATTTTCCCATATCAGAGTTGAATGACAAACCCGTCAAAAAAAGGTTTGCATTCCCATGCAGAACATATAAAAGCAGTTCTAACTTCTAAAGATAAATACATATGAAAGTTGTGCTAGTAAAACAACAGATAATTTATCACCTGTATATAGCAATCAAGGCCTCTGGCGCCATTCCAGCAAATGACCCACATATATACGGACCATACTTGACATTTGTTGCAACAACACCATAATTGAAAATTGTGTAAGGAAATGGTGAGACTCTTATAAGAGCAATGGTCTGAAATTGACAGAACCAACTTCCTTTTCCTACTAGTCTTATCACAGCAGCTTTTTGGGGCCATCTTTTGAGCCACGTCTGAAATGAAAAATGGTAGAATGTCAACACTAGCTTTTCATAAAATATCTGACTTGAACATTATATACCATGTACACTAAATTCACAACAGGAAATATAAATGTTGGTTGGAATACATACATGTATTCGATTGTGAAATAGCGACCCAATGAAGTAAGGTAATGACATGCCTATACTAGTGCCTGCCATTATTATAAGAAACCCAAGGCCATAACCAAAAATTAGTCCTGCCAGCCACATAGATGGTCCTGATGGAAGCAAGAAAACTGGGAACACAGCCATAGAGGCAATTAGCAGGAATGCCAGAACAGGCCTTTTGAAGGTTAAGGCCTCCCAATTCATAATCGGAATGACAACCTATAATAAGCCAAAGAGTAAACATGTCTTAGAACAAGACTATCTCTGATGAAGGAAAATTGACATAAAGTAATCCAACACACGCACAACTTCCTATCCCGTTATTGCAGTTCAAAGATAAGGACCACAAACTAATAATTATCCTTTTTTTCTTCATTATCAAGATAAGAGGAAATGATAGAAGTAGCATTGCATCACAACTAAAGACTTATCTAGGCCAACCACGCTAATAACTATACCTGTTCACCCCCTCATGTCCAGATATCACAATAATAGTGATATGATATTTCAATGATAAAGTTATGGTTCTAGGCTAAGATCCAGGCTATGAAGTTATGGTTCTAGGCTATGGTTGGAAAAGAGGCTCGGCAAAGGGGGAGTATCATCTTGTTAGTTGGAATTTTTTAACTCAACCAAAGGATGAGGGTGGATGGGGGCTTAAACCCATTCATTTGTTTGGATCCACAATAGAAGCCAATAATGTTTGGAAGCCAATCACTAAGGAGAGCCTCTAGAAACACGTTATTATGAAGCTCACTCATGCAGTGGATCATGTTGGAAAGAAAAAGCATCAAATCAATGTCAAACCATTGGAAAGCTATGGTATCTACTTTCTCTAAATAGGAAGGTTCCCCGCATGAAGGATTGGTCATAGTGTATGTTTTGGTTCAAATGCTATTATGGCCGATGTTGAGGTGGTGGTATTCTACTTGAAGATCTAATACAAGCATTGCATGATAGATGTTTCTTTCAATTGCACCAAGGTAGAGACAAGTTCACAACCATTACATGAAACTGGATTGGTTGACTGCAGATTCTATGCAACTCAATTGATTGACTGAAGATTGCATTCAGAGCAAGTCTTTCAAGCACCCAGCAATTGATGGATCCTCTGCTCCATAGAGAAGGCTACAACAGAACAAGGCTTTAGACACTGAATGCAATCCATATAACTTGCTTTCCCTTAATTTCTGAAGCAGAAAATTGTATAATTCACTATCCACTATGGACTTGTGTCAAATAATTGCTACAATGTAATCTAACATCTGTAAGTCATTTTGTACTTGCAGTCAATTATGCATCCCACAATGGCCATGTTGTGCAGCTCATCTGAACCTCACTTGACAGAGACAATTTTAAGAACTGCTGCAAATATAGTCTTAGCTATGTGTAATATAACTTCCCAAACTATCGCTAAACATGTCTGAAAACACAACCATACGACAACAACAAACCTTTTTTCAATTTGATCTAAATAGCTACAAAGAAAGGCCACTTACCTGAGGGAATGATATGAATTTCTTTGGCACAACCAAGCAAGCTGCCTTGGATGATGTATCAACTGCATGTTGTCTAAGAAATGACACACAGTTTGTTAAAGTGTCTGGTGACTC
>LPNX011106698.1:484677-498002 GCA_001517045.1 Pseudotsuga menziesii | reverse complement strand
TGGAACTTGGAATGCTCACTACTGAAGTGGGATAGTTTAAGAACTTTGCATCTAGTACACCAACATATCATACTGACATGGAAACTCACTAGTGCGAGTTTTGTCACTGTTGTACATAGGTTCCATGAAACACAGATTATATCACTGACAATGACGGGTCTCCAACACCTTGATGAGTAGGAATCATTTGGTGGCCATATAAAATGAAGTTAAATTCTTTGTTGTGAGAATGGAAGATCTAGGTGAATTGACCAATGCCTGGCCTAATGCTTGTATAGAAAGAGCTTACAATACACCTTCCTTTAGGTCTGCTGGCAGCTTCCTCCTTTGAAAGAAAAGACGTATCAGAAACATTGAAGGAAAAGATGTATCAGAATCATCTATAAAAGAAATAAACAGGTACGTTACTGCAGGTAAAAGCACAAAGGCACATTGTAATTAAAACATGTTTGTTCTTTGCAGAAACAGTTAACAAGGTTAATTTTGCAAAGTCCATCCATTATAAGAAGAAATGGATACAATCTTAAAAAGTCAGAATGAAACTGGAAATAAATTCAAGAAACAGAGGATATGAGACATTCAACAAGTAAGTGACATACTTGCCTTGGGACCCATTGGAAGTCTAAAAAAAACCTAATCTGTGGAAAATGAAGACAGATTAACTTCTGATTCGCTTCTAAACCTACCTACAAATAAACCTGTCATTCTTATTTCTTGCAAGATAATTTGTTATTTAATACACACACATATATATATACAATGTTCTCCCCAATGTTCCAACATGGAGGGGGTCATGTTTCCAGGTGTTCCCATTTCCAAAACTGGTACACATTTCCATGTTTCATGCAACTTAGTTTCTTGGCATCGGTATCCACAGTAGATTATGCTCTAAATAGTAAATACTACAGTTTTTTGGGTAGTGACAAATCATTGGTTGGGCCAGAGCTTGATGTCTCATATGCTGAATTCATCAAAATACTTAATCATGAAGGAAAGCTACAAGAAGCATCAACTACATTCAGGGGACTTCAATTAAAGGATCCAACTGCTGCCATTTCAAGTTGTACTATCACTATGCAAATTGACATGTCATAAATTATGACAACCTTCAGAAGTTCAGACAACTTCTGTGCAGGCAACCAATACACTTGGGGAAATTCCAAATGAGGATTTGCTCGCGCTTGTTAACTAACGCTATGTGGATTATGTTATCTTCTATTGTCAGGAAGGTAAACAAAAAATACTTTGATGTTTTATGATGATATGGTTAAAAAGGGGCTAGTGCCAAAATTTAAGACGTACAGTTTCCTCATTAGTTCACACTGCACAATTGATAAGCTGCAAGAAGCAAACAAGTTAATGAAATTATGCTGGTATTACTATATACTTAAATGAGGAATACTGAAAACTGTGGATAATGTCGGATGTATGGGTAAAACTTTAAACATGTTGACAATTAGTAGTTTAGAATGTTTGTTTTTGAAACCAACCTCCAGGTGGCCGCAACCACCAGCAAGCTCAAACCATCAGTTAATAAAAAATAAGTTTTGTTGAGAATTGAAAGAATATGTCTGTTAGGCAGGTTAAGAAGTCAGATATTGATTTTTTAAACAAGTTTAGAGAAGTGCAGTAATGAAATTGAAAGAGTTTGGGTACGAAATGTAAAACACCCTATGGGTATAAGGCTTAAGCAGAGGTGGCTTCTCTGTAATCTCGTATAAATTGAGTTAAAATATTCTATTTCTGTTTAAAAATAAACATAAAACTTAAAAGCAGGGGTACAGTATAAAATTAACCTGGATAAAAGGATTTGTATACCTGCAGTCACTGAACCTCCTGGAGAATTGATGAACGATTTAATGTCTTTCATTGAGTCTTCCAAATCCAAAAGCAAAATTTGACTGGTAATAAAATTTGCACTCACATCATCTACCTGCCCATCACATCAACAACCAAAAGCTGGCTACAATAAGCTCAGATCCTCCAAAGCAATAAAGTAGCAAGTTTACATCGTTGAGAACATTCACCTTTACTATAGACATGGCATCGAACCATGTTATCAATACCAGTGTTGTGTATATGCAATAAAATGACTACATGGAAATCAAAGTTAGCAAATGCAACCAACCAGACAAAACACAAAATTAGGATCGGACTTGACAAGGCAGAGAACATCTATACATGGCTTGACGTCTTAAAGCGTCCGTGCAGGTGATATATATTTCCTACGAAAAATGCCATTTGGGTAATCCAAAAATTACATGCGGTATATCCACAAATAGTATTGAACCCTACCTTATGTATGCAATTGAATTGTTTGTATGGAAATAGAGGTAAGGACCATGGACTGACAAATGTCACCCGTAAGGCTATACCCGCATACAAAACTAAGTTTAGGAATACCCAAGTTGTTAGGCCCTGCATTGTGTTCTGTTGTATTGGGATGTTGGTTGCATTGTGTTGCAGAAATTGCCACAAAGCCACAATGACCATTTCAGCTGAGGAGCTCATTCTTCTTCTGGAAAACCTAATAATAGAGGGAGCTGAGAAACAAACCTGGGAACCCAAGAAGACGATCCTCTGCTAGAGAAGCATATTGGTGGTATCTAGGTCCTCTAGTCTCGGCATCCATAAGTTAGATGATGTGCCTACCGAGTCCAATGATGGAGATAGACTTCCTCTTGAACTGCCCAAAGCGTTAATGGGTTTTACAGCCTGCGCTCTCTGCCTTGACCCCAAATGAGAAGCAGAAGTACAAGCACAGACAGAGTAATATGGTGGAGTTGAAAGGCTATTTTTATTGAAAATGGCTAACTGAATAGATGGGCAGCTCGGGTTTAGATATTGCTTTGTCAAACCTCTAGATGGAATTGTTGGGACTGCGCTGGCGCAAGTCTCCATGATCAGTTCAGATGAAGAAAATAAATCGAGTGGCTCGTATACAGCGAGGATCTGGGCTAGAATTTGTCTGCCAATGTGGTAAAAAGAGAAACTCATTTTGATATGAAAGTCTTTGCACCTTGAGCGACCATAATCAAAAGCGCTTTTCTTAGTTAAGTTCATGTTCGCGCAGTCGGTAAAGCGACGCTGATTAAACTAGCCGTCGCTTAAGCGATGCTTATCACCACATTTACAAAAAAAAATTAACCTTGTGATTTTTGGTGAGTTTAAAAAAAGAAATCCACACACCGTCGGAAGTAACCATTGGATTTTGGATCGAAATGTAGTAGTGTGTAAACCCAAACAAAACAATTATGGGTCCATTGCAAGCAAGGACAAGGATTATGAAAGCCTGTAAACCCAATAAAAAAAAGTATGGATCCATTGCAAGCAAGGACAAGGATTACGAATGATGACCCTTTTAAAGATCTTTGAAACATTAGAACCACGCCAAAAGATCTTTACAACATTATAATCACACCAATAATTTATGGACTCGACTTCGCATCCTAAAGTCTAAAGCATAGGAGCAAATAAAAATACATATGTTATGATTTGGTAAAAGTTGCAAACATAAATGTACAAATATATACATTATGGACTTCACATCCTGGAGTTTAAAGTCCTAAAGTTTAAAGCATAGGAGTGAACTTCAATGAACATTTGGAGAATGGGTAGGGTTTCTCTGCAGGGTGGAGGCCTTGGTGCCTGATTCATCATCATCCTAGCTCGTCAGGGCTCGAACACTCCTCTATTTTCCTGTGACTGTTGAGACTTGTCTACGCTGGGTTTTACTGGGTGGCGGCCTTGGTGCTTGGTGCAACCTCGCTCCTCAGGGCTCGAACACTCCACGATATTTCCTGTGACTGCTGAGACTGGTATGCGCTGGGTTTTACTGGTAAGTTGTCGCCTCCGTTTAGACTTCTATCTCTCTTACTTTGCTCTTTTTTTGGCACCAGGCCTCCTGGAGTTCCTCCCCCACGATGGGGGACTAGTACCAACCAGGCTTCAAAAAGTGGGAATTGTGTTTTAGTCTTTGTCTTGGTGTGCAGCTTGGTATTATCGTTTTCTCCCTCTTCCTCAATTTTTTGTTTCTATGAAGGTTACTCCTTGTGGGGGTGGTGGCTGTTCTGTTTTCATGTAGCTTGAGATTGCTTTGCCACCTTTTGTGTACCCCCGAGGTTGACTCTGGGTTTTTTTACCCTTTCTCTCCTGCACAACACTTGAGTTGTTGTATTCGCTCTTCTCGGGGGTAGGGTTTTTCCTTCCATCATTTCCTCGTCTGGGTTGACCCATTTTTTCCGAGGTTTGCTTTGGTCTTTTGTTGTCAGACCTTGGTACTGAGGGTTGTTCGGGTCTCTCTTTGGTTCTCTTTGGTTTCTGACACTCTCTGGGCTTACACTCTGTCCACTTTCTCTCGGTTGATGTCTGACCTGTCTGTCTGCTGGGTGTTGTTCTCTTCCCATGGTCGCTATAGGGTTTCTACTGTGGGGTCTTAGTCTCATGTCTGCGCCACCTTCACCCCTTTCTGTTGAGTCTCTAACGAGGTTTCTAGGGTCGGGTTGACCTACTTTTGTTAGACTTTGTGACTCTTGGGAACCGCTATTGTCACCTCTCCCTTACCTATGATGAGGGCTGGTTCATCTGAGTGTCCTATTATCCCCGGTGCTGGGATTCAGGCTGGTATTTCTCGCTCTCGTAGGAGAAGAAAGTCGAAAGCCCTGAAAGCTCAGGAAGGCAAGGTTAGGTATATGCTGGGGCGTGATATTTACATGGAATGTGTAGAGGCACTGTGTTCTAGGGCTTTAATCGACAGACTAGAATACTGTCATATGGGGAAAAAAGAATGGACTGCTTGGGCAACTGAACATTGGAAACCCTTGCTCACTTATGTGCCCACGATTAGTCTACTTGTCAAGGGGTGGCTTGTGTTTGTCTTTCTGGAGGACGCTCACGCTTTGGCTATTCTGGACTCACTCTGCAGGATTGGCGAGGGTTCTCTCGTCCTTAGCTGTTGGCACGCTCACTTTGACCCTTGCCGTGAGCGGGTAAAAAAGCGACATTTGTTGGTTTTGCTCTCTTCTCTTCCATTTCCTCTTTGGAGCTGTGGGTTTTTGGAAGGTATTGCCAATACTATTGGCAGGTTTGTTGCAGTGGAAGATGATTTCCAACACTCCTTCGATAAAATGTTGGCGAAGACTCTGGTTGAATTGGACATCTTGGATGGTCTCCCTGCGGAGATTGAAATTCTCTGTCTTGATCGTCTTTTTACTCAGCAATTGGATTATCTTAATGTACCTTTCAGGTGCAGTAGGTGTAGGGAAGTTAGCCATTTGAGAAAGGAATGCCTAGTCCTTCTCCATGGGGCCGTCAGTCTGAGTTCTCGGCATCTTTCTCCCGTGCAAAAGCAGGCTCCTTCCTTCTTAGAGCATAAGCAGCATGACCTTACTTCTTAGACTCATGCACCACTGTCAATAGGTAATTATTCACAAGCTTGTTCTTTATTTGGGGATACGTCTAAACATGACCTTCAATTAATTGATGAACTGGAGGGGAATGCTTCTCACCCTAAGACACACTTGGGTAGTGTGCCCTGCACCTCTCTGCAATCCTCCTCGGCCGAGGAGCCTCTTGTCTTTCCCACATGTTCTATTTTGCATCAGCCCTCTGATCCCTCTTTCTCTGGAATTGAACCACAAACTCCGCTTGAGGTTGGCTTGATTTTTTCTGCTAATGATTTCCCCCCACTTGCGAGAGCAGGCTCACCAGTCTGTGCTTCCTCTCCTCGTAGCCCTGTCACTTCACCTTTGTTCTTCAACCCTACACTTTAGAAGTCTCTAGAGATCTTCTCAGTTAAAACCCCATCTCTCCATCAACCTTACCTCTGGAATCTATACATTTTGAGAACGTTACTATCCGCAAACACAAGAAGAAATCTGGTCCCGTTGTGGATAGGGTTTCTGGTGCTCAAACTTATACTCCATTGTCTACCAGAATTAAAAATGCTGCGAGGAACTCTTCAGCCTCCAACCCTCGGGTACTTAGAGCTTTGTCACCCACCTCTGGTGGCTCTTAATGAAAATTTTATCACTCAACGTGCATGGCTTGGGAGGCTCAGCCAAACAAAAGAGCCTCCAACTTCTCCTCTCTTCTTTCTCTCTTGACTTAATACTAATCCAAGAAACTATGAACAATACCTATCCTGCCCTCCTAGAGTTTTCCAAGCTTCGACCTGGCTGGGAGTTTTGTGCAACCNTCAGGTGGTCTACTTACGGGCTGGGACCCTCTTAGGGTACGCTACAAGGATTTTGAAACAGTGGCGGGCATCCTTGTAAAGGCTCGATTTTGGGGCTCACTCTCCTCCCTGTCCATTTTGAATTGCTATGGTCCCTACCTCAATCGCGATGTTTTCTGAAATACGGCTATCCGTGGAGGACTTTTATCTTTGCCAAACTTGATTCTCGCCGGGGACCTTAATCTTACTCTAAATGCTTATGAAATATGGGGAAGGAAAGCCCTGATTGACCCCCTTGGTCCTTGCTTTACACAACTTTTCACTAATTATAATCTGGTGGATATTGCACCTTCCTGTGCAGGGCCTACCTGGAGGAACGGTAGGGTTGGGGAGGAGGGAATCAGTAAAAGACTTGACAGATTTTTAATCTCTTCGAGCTTGATCGCTTTTCTCCCACGACATAGGGTTTGGTCTTCCCCTTCATCTGTCTCGGATCACTATCATGTATGTTTTGAATGGATGGAGGAGGTGGGAGTTCAAAATTTGCCTTTTAAGTTCAATCGTGCCTGGCTCCTTGATGAAGACTTCACTAAGATGGTCAAAGAAGAATGGCCCAGGTTGCTTCCTAGGGATCATATGGATGAAATGGATTCTCTTTCACAAAAGCTTCGCCTGATGAAAAGGAAGGTAAAGGTATGGACTCAATGCAAATCCTTGGAAATGAAAAGAGACTTTATAGCTCTAGACTCAGAAATTAAGAATCTCTTAAGTTCTTCTGTTCCGGGTATCCTCTCTTTACAGAATCAAACCCGGCTCACTGAGCTCAGAAGCAAGTTGAAGCATCTATTGGATCATGAACTTCTCACTGCACAATTAAAATGTAGGGTGACATGGGCATCTTTGGGGGATGCAAACACAAACTTTTTTCATGCTGTGGCTTCTGCTCACAGAAATCAAAATGTTATTTGGGCCCTTGAAGATGATATGGGGAATTTGATAGAAGATGAAAAAGGTTTAAAGGATCTTGGAGTTAAGTATTTTTCTGATATTTTCAGGGATGACCATCAGACAAACATTGTGACTCAGTTAAAGGTCATTCGTTGGTTTCCCTCCTTTATCTCTCTTGAAAAGACTTACAGGTTCTCCCTTCAGATTACCTTGGGGGAGATTAAGTCAGCTTTAAGGTCTTTCAAGTGGGATAAAAGCCCGGGGCCAGATGGTTGGCCAGTTGAATTCTTCCTGGATTTCTTTGACATTCTGGGAAATGATCTTTTGGATGTGGTTGAATGCTCAAGATTGAATGGATGGGTCTCTCCCTCACTGACCTCTACCTTCATTGCACTTATACCCAAGAAAGAAAAGCCACTTGCCTTTGCTGACTTCAGACCCATTTCTCTTTGCAACTTGGTGTACAAATTCAACACCAAGATAGTGGCTTTACGGCTGAAGCCCTTCTTGGATAAGTACATCTCCTCTCAGCTGTTTGGTTTCTGAAGAATAGGCAAATTGTTGAACCTATTGGCATCACTCAAGAGGTTTTACACTCGGTGAAGACAAAAAACAAGAGTGCCTTTGTCCTCAAGCTTGACTTATCAAGGGCTTTGGATAGGGTGAATTGGTCTTATCTCAGGCTCATCTTACTTCAGATCGTGGTTCCTCTGGACCGTGTGAACTGGATTATGGGATGTTTATCTTCTGCAAACTTCGCCGTGCTTATCAATGGTACATCTTCCAGTTTCTTTCCAGCCTCCAGGGGTATAAGGCAAGGCTGTCCTTTGTCTCCTCTGCTGTTTATTTTTGTTATTGAGGGTCTTAGCTTATTGATTGAAGATGCTCGGTCAAATGGAAGGATAAAAGGTATTAACATATAATCTCAGCTAACTCTCGCACATCTTTTATTTGTCAATGATGTGGTACTCTTTGGTTCTGTAACTTTTGAGGAATGGGTTGCTTTTGAAGCCATTCTGGATACATATTGTGAAGCCTCAGGTATGTGTATCAATATGGACAAATCTTGTTTTCTTTACAATAAGGTTGAGGTGGACATCTTAAACATGATTTCCTGCTCTATGCCTCTCAAATATGAACACATCTCATTGGGGTTCAAGTACTTGGGCTACTTTATAAAGCTTCTTAGTTATTTGGTGAAGGACTGGTACTAGTTGATAAAGAATTTTGAAAGGCGAATTAAGCATTGGACCCATAGATTTATTTCTATCGAGGGTAGACTTGTACTGATTAGGGCAGTGCTTATCAGTATGCATGTCTACTGGATGGCAGTCACCCCTATCCCTAAGTCGATTCTAGATAAACTCATGAAGCTGATCTTTTCTTTTTTATGGGGTTCATCAATAGATAAGAAATATGGGATGGTTTAGCCTCTCTATGCGTCTGAAAAACTTGTGGCTGGTACTTAATGGGATAGGGATCTGGCACCAACTTATTTCCACTAAATATTTAAAAAACTTCTATGTGGTATCTTGGATTAGACATAAGTCTTTCTCTGCAATTGGGGTATCGGTTATGTGGAATGGCTTCCTAAATACTCTCACCTGGGTTGGTAAGATGTCTTTCCTGGCAAGTGGGCAAATGTGTGCATACACTTATTGGTTCGGATCCGATTGTTGGCTCAGACACTCAGCTCTCATTTCCTCCTGATCTCAAAGATTACCTTGAAGATTATGGTATTACCACCTTGGCCCACGCACGTAATCTTTCACATGAGGCCCGAGGTTACTAGCTCGCCGCTGAGGATCTGGAACTTGGGGGAGAATGGAAAATCTTATGGGATAAGTACATTTCAGGCCTTGAAAATGGAAGAATATGACTCAATCAATCTTCGAATTAACTGATATGGATGCATAACAAAAGGAATGGGAGGATCTTGTTATGATCTTATCTCTAACTCCCTACTTGAGCCCAAATCGAACCAGGTTGTGGATGTCCTCTAGACTTGCAACATCCCATTAAAGATCAGATGCTTCATTTGGCTTGTTGCTGAGAACCGCATCTTGACTTAGGAAAACCTCATGAAATGTGGTTAGGTGGGGCCTAGCATGTGCGTCCTTTGCAACACTGGTGAGGACTCGGTGCAACACCTTTTCATTGACTGTCTCATTACAAGGGTTTTTTTTTTCTTCAGTATCTGCAAGCGCTTTTGTGTTTTTCCTTGAATTGCTCTATCAGTTCTTTTTTAGATCTTTGGTTCAAGAAACACTCGGTACATTCTGTGTACAACTTTGCTCATCTTTTTGTATTCTGGAGTGTATGGAAAATGCGCAACATGTGCATATTCGATGGTAAAAAGGCTTCTGTATCGATCATTATTCACTAGGTTTATTACCTCATACATATGTATCATGTTCCAAAGCTGAAGAAAAATTAAGGTGTATTGGAATCAGCCCACATATCACATTTCCCTGTGGTTTTTTTGATGGGGCCGCTTCGGGGAGCATTGGAGGTGTTGGTTTTGTCTTACTTCTAGGTGATACACACTCCCTCAGCTTCTATGTGGGTTGTGGCACAAGCACCAACACCAGGGCAGAACTCCTTGCTCTTTGGGCACTTCTCACTACAACAAAGCTTATGGGGATCCCTTTCCTTAATATTTTTGGTGATTCCTTAGTCATCATAAATTGGGAAGATAATGTTGCATCCTTGGATTCACCTTGCTTGGACCATTGGTGCAAAGACATCAGGTCTCAGATGAATAGTTTCTCTCATTTAACAATCAAGCATATCTATCATGAGCAAAGTTGATAGGCTGATTGCCTTTCAAATAAGGCTTTGGATTTAGCTCCTGGATCTGGTTTTTTCACTGAGAGTTTTGATGGTCTGAATGATTATAAAGGGATTTTTCATCTCTTTTAGAGCTCGGTGTTGGGACTCAGTCCCCTATTTTTTGGGCACGTGTTTGCTTTTATTATGTTTAGTTTGGAGTTGGCTTCTTTGTTGAGGCACCTAGCCTTCTCTTTGTGCTCAGGGTGGATAAGATTGTTTGCCATTTGGAGTTTAACTGCTCCTCATACTTGATTGCCCTCTTGCTCAGGCTCATAGGATTTCCTTCTCCTATCTTTTTCACATGATGATCTGATGGTCTATTGGCATGTTGTTATAGCATATTTTGTTGTCATGAAGCTTGGTTGATCGTTGTACATGTATTTCTTTTGTGACTCATGGGGTCCCCGAAACACTGATAGCTATTGCTAGATAAAAGCGTGGTTGAAGGCTGCTTGTATAAGATGTCCTTTGATTCATACTATGAATATCAAGGTCTGATATTTTTTCTTCTTAAAAAAAGGCATGAAAAAAAGCATAAAAAAGCATAAGAGCAAATTAAAATACATATGTTATGATTTAGTAAAAGTTGCAAACATAAATGTACAAATATATACATTATGGACTTCACATCCTGAAGTTTACAGGATAGTAGCAAATAAAAATACATACGTTATGATTTGGTAAAAGTGGCAAGCATAAATGTAAACATATATCCATTTTATTGGAATAATATTTTACAAGAATTTAACCCTTATGATTTGGTAAAAGTGGCAAGCATAAATGTAAAAATATATGCATTTTATTGGAAAATAATATTTTACAAAAATTTAACCCTTAGATTTGCACAATAAACCAGATTTTGCAATTATTTATAATTTTTTAATTTATATTTAAGGTTTTTATAAATGTCTTTGATGTATATATGGGATGTTTTAGGCTTTTAGGTCAACGGGATATCAAAAACTTAAAAAATAGGTTGACCTTACCATATCCATATTGAAAGAAATTCGTCAAATTAAATATTCCCACCAAATTTCCATCTAGAAAAATCCGATAAGACCAATACTATATTTTAAAGCTATTCCTTCATTGCCACCAGAGTTGGAATTTGATGGGCATTTGCCTGTCTCTGAGCATTTTCCTCGTCAAATACGGGTTAAAATAGGCCAAATCCGTTTTACTGAACGACTGGAATATTTTGTAAAACGTCAATCTGACAATTTAATTTTAAATCAAAACGTCATTATGATCTTTAAAGAGGCTGTTGACGGTTTAATTTTCCACCAAAACGTCATTAAGCCTTTTAAACAGTTGTGCACCTGGTAGGCCTGGAATGGTGACACGATGCACCATCCACGTGAATAATAAATTTTTATGGGCCATTGGTTAATGGCAGACTGGTAGTGGCACACTGGCAGTGAATGCCATTGAATGCCGCTCGGCGCTGTTTGTGTAATATTGAGGATCCAGGTACTTAACAGTTCCAATTTCCAAACATCTCATTTGGTAGAGCAAGAAACGAGAGGAAGCAATATGAAACCCTGGCAGACTGTGTCAACTCCAGCAATACATTGGAAAGCTTGATATCTCCATGCATTTTTGGAGGGTCAATGCCTTCGTGCAAATGTAATATGTCTTGGGTTTAAGCTAATGCAATTTGCAGTTCTAATATGTGACCAGTCCAAGACAATTTCCCCTTCATGGAGATGATATTGAAGAGTTCCCGAGGACTAGAATGGGGTTATCAATATTCTCTCAAGAGAGCCTCACAGTAGCCCACGACGAGAACGACATTAGGGTGCACTGGTGCAGTACATTGCTCCCGGCCTTGTGAAGTACAATCGAGGGTTCAATTCTCTTTATCGCCAGTTCTTTCCCTTATGCCCATATGGCTTTATATAGGTTCCCATAACGGCCTTTGCCTAGAATCTGTATGTTGTTGAAATCGTCGGTGGCGCTTTCGACTTCTAAGAACATCCAGGAAGTCGCCAATTCGCGGAAGGATTTCACTTCCTGGGTTCTCTTCGCTCTGCGTCTCTATCACCTGTAGAGTATCTAGAACCTTGAAATAGAGGCATGATTCATGAATATCGGCTTGCTGGACTGGAATAAAGACAAATGAGCTTCATGGGATTAGAGAACGCGACTGAGATAAATGCTTTCTCTCAATAATTGTTTAATTGGGGAGATTCAATTTCAGGTACATTCTATCATTATTTCTTCTTAACACTTCAGTCAGAAGCAATCTGACTCTCATTGATTTATGTTAATGTTAAGTTCTTGGGCGTGTAACGCAACAAATATTGAATCTGTTTATTGGCAAGAGTGGTAGTGAGGTTCGTTAGAAGTGGGAAAGAGGTTAGTGGATGAGGTTGGAACTTGGAATAACAAAACTGCCCAAGAGGTATAATCCTGGTTGAGGTGCCGCCACTGCCAGAGGTTAAATACTGGTTTACGGTTCCTGTTAGTAACTATTATAGGCTCTTATGAGGCTCTATATAGGGCTTATAAGTCCTCCCACCCGTCCAGCTTAATGCAATAATAAAACCTGCCTTGCAATTTCCTCAGGGTATTTTCCTCACTCCCTCCCAAATGTGTAAGTCGAAGCAAATAAAAAAGAGAGTACAGGGAGTGGTTCATTGCAGGACTAACCCCCATATAAGAATTCCTGTCACTGAACAGAGGATATCCTCTCAAGCAGAAGCATTAGAAATCACAATGCACTTATAAGTTATAAGTGACTAGAGGGTTTGCAGAACCATCTTTGAGATTGGGAAGACTTCCTGTTAGGGTACACGGGGTACTCCCAAAGGACCGAACACCAAGAATAGCCGCTTCACACAAACAGATCACAGATCAATACACCAATGTTTGTCACGTGGTTAAAACCCTCGAGAGGGAAACAGTCCACGGCCCCGCCCAAATAGCTACTCGGAGCAATTTATTATGCAAAAGAAAGAAAGTTACATGAGCTTCTCATAATCGATCAACTAGCCAAGGACCCTCTATGCTCTTTAAATAGAGATCATAGACCAATCGGGTGTTAAGCCACGGATCAATGGTAGGTATGATCTAAGAGAAGTTGAACCGTCGGATCACTTTATGTCTAGAACATATCGTGACCGTCGGATTAGAATATTTACAAATGCATACTAATGCATACTAAAGAAACACACTTTTACCTAACGGATATATTACATAAGTTGATCTTAACTAACTCCTAAGTGTCTAAATATCCTAACATCCCCCCTTAAGAACAACTTGTGATAGGATTGAAGGATTTACAAAAGTGACACTATTAGGAGAAGGAAGGAGGCATTAGAGCCTATCCCCCCCTAATGACACATTCCTGAACTCAAGTATAAAAGAC
>LPNX011106698.1:468773-481971 GCA_001517045.1 Pseudotsuga menziesii | reverse complement strand
AGTTAGAACTTGTAAGTATAATATCACAAGGGGCGGCCATACTATAAAATAATGGCTGAAAAAACAGAAACTAACTGTCTGGATGCAAAGAGCTCGAAAAAATATGCGGTTTAAAAAAAAACGACACTTAAAACTGATTCTGGATGATGAAGTTATGCTTGATCAAAGGAAATGTTGAAGATGTCCCAATAGTGACGTGGCAGATATTAACTTGACCAGTTAAAAAAAAGAACCCTCCCTCTTCCAAAGATCTACCTTTGACAATCACTTTACAATAAAGTTGCTTTGAAGTGAATCACTTTTGAGAATTTCCAAAGATCTACGTTTGACAATCACTTTACAATAAAGTTGCTTTGAAGTGAATCACTTTTGAGAATAAGTGAGGTTCACTTTTACAATAATGTACTTTTAAATAGTGCGGCAATAAATTAAAAGACTTAAGTGACTCACTTTTATTTTATTTTATTAATGTGAGATGCACTTTTACAATAAAGTAACTTGAAAATATAAATTGCATGCATTAAAAAGTAGCTTGATAAGATTTGAACTCAAGACTTATCAAGGTGAAAAACAACTTTGGACCAAGTGAGCTAAGTTTAAAAGGTATGTAAAAGTATGGAAAGAGGAAGGGGTTTTTTTTTTTTTACTCTTCTGTCTCGTTTTCCGTGTTTGCTTTCTTTTCCTGTAAATCACAAAAAAACGAAAAAACAAAAACAAAAAAAAACTTTTTCCACACAATGGGGGTTAGATCTTCGTTAGCTTACCCGGAAAGTCTACGTTTTCAAGTTTTCTCACTGTTTCTGATTTGTCGTGATCGCACAAGGTGCACGGCAAAGAGCATACGTAGCCGAGAAGACAAGAAAAAAAAATGTTCCCTCACTGTTTCTGATTCGCCGCGATCGCGCCAGGGAAGACAACAGTCCGAGACTAAAATAAAATGATCTAAAAATAAAACTGATAAAATATGAGAGATTAAAAAAAACAAAACCGTCACTGTAACATTATACCTTCAGATTTGTCGAAATGGGTGTTTCTGGAGCAAACGGAAACGTTTTTCGGTGAAACGAAAACTGTTTCCAAATGGAAACGGCGCTCCGGACGCAATGGAACAGCTCCCACAGGCCACAAATACATAGAAAATCCAAAAACCAGAAACCCTTTCAAAGTTTCGGCAACACCGGTTCCAGATCTTGATCAAAACCGAAAGCGGCTCTTCATAAAAGCTTTGATACCATGTTAGGGTACACAGGGTACTCCCAAAGGACCGAACACCAAGAATAGCCGCTTCACACAAACAGATCACAGATCAATACACCAATGTTTGTCACGTGGTTAAAACCCTCGAGAGGGAAACAGTCCACGGCCCCGGCCAAATAGCTACTCGGAGCAATTTATTATGCAAAAGAAAGAAAGTTACATGAGCTTCTCATAATCGATCAACTAGCCAAGGACCCTCTATGCTCTTTAAATAGAGATCATAGACCAATCGGGTGTTAAGCCACGGATCAATGGTAGGTATGATCTAAGAGAAGTTGAACCGTCGGATCCCTTTATGTCTAGAACATATCGTGATCGTCGGATTAGAATATTTACAAATGCATACTAAAGAAACACACTTTTACCTAATGGAAATATTACACAAGTTGATCTTAACTAACTCTTAAGTGTCTAAATATCCTAACACTTCCAAAAATCCTCGATAGAGACCTCAGACCACAAATCCCCTTCCAAGAGTTCCAAAAGTCACAATGGGATTGAATGCCACATACTTAGGCCAATAAACTAGAACACAGGTAAGGAACCTCTCTCAAAACCTGCAACTAAAGGGAAATAGTACTAGCATAAAAATAAAAGAAACTTTATTTTGGTGGTGAACCTAAATAAATAAAGATGGAATATGTGAATAACAATTGATTGGAGGTATGAGACCCCCTGAGATATACTTGTCTGAGTTGTCTCTTTTGAATCTATGCAAGATACTTGTCTGTTAATTTTTTAATTTTTTTATATTAAGTTGTTTGAGGTTACACAACCTGAGTTGTTTTTACGTCCCTTTGAGAAATTATATTATTTTCTAGGCATCAACAGTTCATAGTAAAAGTAAAACATGCAATTTTCCATAGCCAAAAATCAAGGAGGAATTGTGTTATAATGGATAGTGAAGAAAATGTGGTTGCATCTCTAAATCTATGTAGATGCGAGATATGTATGTTTATTTCCAAGCTTGATCTACTTCCTTATATCACATTTATGTTTATTTAAATTGTTTCATCTTTTGCATTTGAGTTTTTGTTATTATTTCACAGAGGAGTTGAGAGGACTAATTTTTTCAAATAATTCATGGTAACATTAGTTTTAATGATATTAAATGAGAACATGAAATTCATGGATGAAATACATCTATTTTCATATTCGGGATATGCTTATATCCTATTCAAATTGACTAACATTCTCAGTGATATTAGACTAGGATACAAATTCATTGGAGATGAATTTGATCTATTTTCAAATTTGTTCATGTTTTTTTCAATCTAAATTGGCAAAAATCTTTGTTTTGGAGTAAATGTAGTTTGGAGACATGTGCTAGAAGAAACAAAAGTTGTGGATGAAATTGGCATTGCCCTTGGAAAATGTAAATTTTCACAATCTTTTTTTAGATGTTCATTTAAAATTTCAAAGTTCAAACCTGGTCTATATATGCTTACCTTACACTTATAGATGCAGACTGTTGCAATAATTTGAATATTATTCTAGATATTGTTCGGAAACTTATTTTTTTTGGTGGCTTATCGAGGTATTGAACAATTGTACTTCTTATTTGTAGATAATTATGTATGCTACTTGTTGGTCATAATATAAGGGCTCCTTGTCCCATTGGTGTGTGGGTGCAATTGCTTTGGGCATTGGAATTCTATTTGCAACATATAAATATTGTTTTGTCAATATTTAGAGAATGAGGTTTTTGGATTTAAAAATGTTTGCATGTGTTTCATCCTTCTATTATGTGCCTTACCTTTTTATTGTACAAGTCATAACATTTAAATATTTGTTTGTGAAACAACAAGAGAAGTTTCCTTGCAAATATTTCCTACCTCTACCCTATAGCTTCTCATTTCTTGGAGCACTTTTAAGTTTTTACTTGTTGGGACATAAGATTTTCTTTGACTGTTCTAAGGATAAGTTTCTAGAAAGGATGGATGTTAAATTTGAAATATTCAAAGAAACTAGTAAATACTTCTTTTGGGAAGGTGTTGGAAAGAAGGGATGCTACTATTTATTGACTGGTTCTTGCATCTAGAAGGCCACTCTTAGATATTGATGCATATCCAATTTAATCAGACTATAATGCCTCTACATAAATTGTAGACTTTATTAAACAAATTGACTATAGAGAACACATAGTCAACTATAACCTACAAAGAGCTTGATCTTACCTAAACATTAAATTTTTTTTTATTAGCATTAATGCCTATTATCAACCAATTTTTTCTAGGTAAATTTCTAATATGTTTATCAGGCATGGTCTTGAATGGATCTTTTCTTGATCTATGCTTTGAATTTTAATGGGTTTTCATGATTGGAACTTGGTTCTTTCTGCTTTATTAGTTTTTCCCCTGGGGTTGCGATGCATTACAGAATGTAGGTCTTATTTCCAAGATGTATGTGGGTAGCGGGAAAATTAGAACAATCACTAAAGAATAGATAGTATAAGTGTAGAATAGAATATTAAATTTCAGGAAGTAGAAAAGGCAACATCATTTTACACAGTTTATAGTTTACAAAGTTGGAAAAAATGTGATAAAGAAATAATTCGTCTCGTCAAGGGTTTGAAAAATAAAAATTGGTCAAACATCGAAAAATAGGCAAAAATACAATAAAAATGCACAAAGCATTGCAGACCTACACACACACACACTGATACATTGCCTCTTTTTTTTTCTTTCTATAGGAAAATCTCACTGGGAAACTTCAAAGGATGCTTCCCCTCTTTCTTGGTATCCCTAATAAACCTGTCGACATAGGCTAGTGCAACTCACCCAAGGGGATTTGAGCTAATCCCTTGGGCTTACTTTATCAGCTTGTATTCCACAACTTGCACCAAATTGTGTGAAAGAGATAGTTTATAAAGGGTCAACTTCTAGCCTGCCACAGATGTGGAAATAGTTCAAAAATATTACATGCTTTTATTCCAGTACCGTGCTTTAATTTTGAACACTTTAATGAGGCACAAAAACTGGGCAATACTGATCATAGCCTTGATTGTTATCAAGTCAAGGTTCCACTTTAGGAGTCTGAAAGGGTATGATATCTAAGGCTGTTATTTAGTTAGAAATTTTATAGTTAATTCAATCTCTATCTAACACTTCAATTGTTTATGTTTATATCTATAAAAATTGTTATTTTTTTAAGTACTTCCCTTAAGCTCAAAGAGAAATATAACAATTTTACCAAAGTGGTTGGGCCCCCCAATTGTCTTGTTTACATGGGAAAAGCAGGCCCTTGAGCAGAAAACTAATGAACATAATCACTTATGTTCTGCTAAGTTGCCGTGACAGGGTTTCATTCTTCTGTCAAGATTCAAAATCACCAAGGAATTGCATCAGACCCTTATTACTTATATCTTCAGGGGAATTGACCCTGGTGGGTGGCCTGATATGCTGCCATCTTCACTACTGAATGGAAACCCCATTGGCATAAATATTGGTGATTGATGAACATCGGCCATGAATTACAAAAACAAATCTCATTGTTTTTCCATTAATGATTTTCAGATGTTTACATAAACACTTATCACTTTTTGTGCTAGTGATCTTTTAGAGCTCTCTTCTTTTCTATATTTCTTATGAATTTGTGTACTGCCTTTTCTAATGGATTTTTTATTAAACTGCAAAACTTATAAAGGTACATTATTAGTTGGACATTTTATGGAGCTCCAATTTCAATCTTCGCAAGTGCAATATAGATTTTTTTTTTCAGAATCTCTCCTTATTCTCGAGATTTTGATCACTTGAACAGGGATTCACTCATAGCATTCACATTTTCTGTATGAATTCTTATCTCCTCCTAGCAGAGATATAACTTTGGATGCAATCTAATGTGATAATATGGGGTGGTTTTGCTGGTTTTTGTATTATTGTATTTTGGAATGATGTATTTGAAATGCCATCATACATTCCCTTATTTTTATTGCTTTATCTTTAATACCTTGTAGACATGCTAAGCCAGAAGTGATTGGATTGTTTAGAATTTCAGTTTGTAGCAGTTAGAATCTTGTTTACATGTTAAGCTATCATATTTGACACTAAGATGGAACAAGCGCAACTAGACTTTAATCAATTTCTAGCTTGAGAAAACTGAAAAACAATGAACATACATCAGAAGTATTACCATGCCATTGAATGCTGAGCAGCATTCAATGCCATTCACTGCCACTGCCAGTCTGCCATTAACCGATGGTCCATGACATTTATTATTTGAATCAAAATTCACGTGGATGGTGCACCGTGTCACCATTCCAGCCCTGCAAGGTGGACAACACTGTTTAAGAGGCTTAATGACGTTTTGGTGGAAAATTAAACCGTTAATTGGTTGTTTAAAGATGTAATGACGTTTTGATTGAGAATTAAATCATCAGATTGACGTTTGACGAAAAATTTCGGCCGTCAAATTCCAACTCTGCATTTAATGATGTGAACAAGCGCAACTAGACTTTAATCAATTTCTAGCTTGAGGAAACTGAAAAACAATGAACATATATCAGAAGTATTACCCTGCCAAGTGTGAGGAATCATGGAATTCATCCTTGACAACGAAACTGACATAAATATTAATGATCTTATGAACGAGGCTTAGAAAGTAGTAGTGGGAATGAGGATTTTGAGTTGGTACATACAACCATAGTAGCAATATTTTGCCATATTTTCCTTTCAACTCAGAAACCTGCCCTGGCTTGAGTTGAGGAGATGGAGAATTGACCATATCAGAGTCCTCAGTCACCCAATCCACAACCCTCTCACCAAGTATGAAACCATAGGGGGAACACAAAAATGGTAGCTGCAGCCTGCTAGCATGTTGAATATGTTTATTAGTGTTGAGAGCGATTCAAGCTTTAGCACATACTTATACACGGTACACCAAATACCAAAAAATGTTGAATTCAGTGTTCACACAGTGGCATTCACTGCCATTAACTGATGGGCTATGGTGAATTGTAATGGACATTTAATATTTCAAAATTCATGTTGATGGTGCCATCGTGCCAGCCTGCCAGGTGGACACTGATGAACCTTTTGGATTCCAACATTGTTTAGAGGCATAATGACATTTTCATGAAAAATTAAACCGTCGTTTTGACGTTCTACCAAAGACTTCAGTCGTTTAATAAAACGGGAAAATGCCAAAAGTTGTAACAATATTTCAAGTTTGTTTGGATGTACATATTATCTTAGTTTAAAAAATTATGTTCAAACATGTATAATTTATCATTAATTTTGAAGGGTACTAGTTGTTTCTATGTTTTTTCCATTGTCATTTTAGATTAAATATTCCATATGAAGTAAAATGATTGTTTTTTCTTTGCTATTACAGTAATTTATATCAATAACAATATTATTGTGGAATTTTCATTGTGGTTTATCCCTTTTACCCTTGCTTAAAACATGTTTTTTTATTGTTATTGTTATTGTTTATAGGTATATGGTTTCACTAGAAATGCCTCCAAAAAAGAAGGGGCATTCAACTTTGGACAAATTTTATGGCTGTTCTACAATGCCAAAACCCTCCAATGCTGATGATATTCCATCTATCCCTAACCTGAATGATATACCTGACCTGAATGATATATCTGACTTGAATGATGAAACTAATGAAGACGTAGATGAAGACCTTGTTGACGATTTAGAAATGTTTGGTCATGAAGAGGGTGGTTGTAGTAGTGAGAGGAAAAGGAAGACCTCATGGAAACGTGAATTTTGAGAAGATTGGAATATCAAACACCCCTGGGTCTATGCAATCAATGTTGTCGATGGCCTTACTCACATGAAATGCAAGCTCTGTGAGAAATACAAAGCTCAAGGTCCATGGGGTATTGGCACTGGATGCAAGACAATTCAGTATGATGCTGTGGCAACTCATTCAAAATCATTTATTCATCAAACATCAGTTCAAAAAAATTTGTATGAAACTCGAATATTGACAAAGTCCATTTCAGAACACATTATGCGTATTAATGATGCCAACAAGGACAAGGTGATAACCACAATGAAATTAGCATATTTTATTGCAAAAAAGGATATTGCAATTGCTACTTACGAAGATCTTTGTCAACTTCAGATGCACTTGTAGACTCCAAACATCCCTAATCGAGTAGATTATTGTTCCTATTTTAATAGGAAGGCTGCCACATAATTTATTGAGTGTATCTCAAATTACCTTGAAGAGATGGAATCTGAAAAATGTTGGACAACCCTTTTTTTATTATAATGCTAGATGAAAGCATAGATAATAGTTTGGAACAACATCTTGTTGTGTATTCTACTTACTTGGACTCAAGAGGCTTAGGGCCTCCAATATCACAGTTTATGAAACTTATCACTGTCCTTGATGGAAAAGGAAAAACCATTTATGATACATTCATCAGTCTAAAAGAAACAAGAAAACTGCAAAATGAAAATTTAATAGCAGTTTCTACTGATGGTGCTTCATCTATGCTAGGGAGTGAAAATGGATTTGTCACATTTTTAAAGAATGATTTGCCAAATTTGATTGGTACTCATTGCATTGCACATCGCGAGGCACTTGCAGCATCAAATGCTTCAAAAAAGATACCGGAATTTTTGTTTGTTGAAAAACTAGCAAATAAGGTGTACTCGTGGGTTGGAAATTCAACAAAGAGAAATAATGAACTCATTTCTTTACTAGAGGTAATGGAATTGGAATCCTTGCAAGTTCTTCAAATCCATGGGATTCGATGGTTATCTAGGGGATAGGTGGTTGAAAGGCTTGTTACATTGATGCTTGCGATTTTGAGCATGTGGAAAAAAGAATGAAAAAATTCATGGTATCACAAGGCAAGGATTTTCTCAGTTCATTTCTGTCTAAATATGCTTGCTGATGTTTTGATAGAATTGAATAAACTAAACAGAAAATTCCAAGAAGATAATATAGATGTCACCACGCTTGGAATAACTATTGACCATACATTAAATACTCTTAAGAGGTAATTTTGTAGGCCATATTCTTTTGCAGATGGTGCAACATATCTTAGTAAATTTTTAGAAGACTCTACAGATGGATTCCTTGAAAATGTTGACAAAGAGGGGATTACACACATACATGATTTGTTGTATATTCCAATCTCGGATGAGCACATGTCACAACCAATGGCAACACATATCGATGGCTCCCTTGATAGTTGCATACAACTTACAAGGAATTATGTCCAAGTATTGATAGAGAGCTCCAAGTCAAGATTCCCAGATCTTCATCTATTTAATGCTTCAAGATTGTTTAGCCCTTGCCGCTATCCATCAGATTTGTATGTGAGAGAAACTAATGCAAAACAATGGCTTGAAAGACTGTTTTCGCATTTGCAGCACAAACTATGCAATGAAGGTGATAATGTACCATTTTTTGACATTGCAGCATGCAAAACATAATTGTATGAATTTATTGATGTTCTTCATTTAAATGGAGAAATATTCCCTATGAAAGATGCATGGAAGGTATTTTCTCAAATAAAAGATTGGCACTCTAGGTATCCAAATATGTTAAAATTATGGCAAGCAATCCTTGTCATTCCGGCAAGCACTGTTGCATGTGAACGAGGGTTTTCAAAACAATATGTAATCAAAGATATAAGGAGAACAAGGTTGTCAATTAACACGCTTGATGCATTAATGCGTGTTTCATTAACATGGCCTGACATATCAGAGGTGGATTGGCAACGCGTTTATGAGATTTGGTGTAGTTCAAAAGATAGGAGAAATTAACTCGGGCACTTGATGCACTCCTGGGCATGTATTGCAACAGTTTTGATGAGTTAGTCTTACATAATAAAACTGCTATTTAATTTTTGTCATGTTTCCCCCTTATCAACAGTAATCTACAATAAGCTAGGAAACATTTTGGAGCTACAACAGGCTCTTTTCAGTAGTACCTGAACTATATGCTACAAAAGTGAGGGGGATCCTATAGCAGCCTTACAACATTGACTTTCAGTTATAGGCAAAAGGACAATAGACCAAGGTGGGAGTAACATTAATTTTGGTTATGGGAAGGTCTTATCCTTAGCCATATCTATTGATAAAAATAAGAATGAAACCCTTAATACATCTACACATACACATTATAGGAGGCATGTATAGTGAAAGGGCGGTTTTCCTTGTCATACTATAGTTACCAGCCAATAGCCAATGCTCACCCTTTCACCAACCAGTGATCCACATTTTCTCTGTAAGTGGTTATCATTTTTGTGAAGATTCTAGGTCTGAAATAAATTATATCAGGCCTTATTTTGCCAAATATTATTCTGGTGAATGTATTTTAAATCTACAGTACTTTCAGTATATATATGGAGGATCTTGCTCTTGAGGTTTCTAAAATTGGTAAGCATTGTTGAAGTTCTTTATTCCAGACAAACTGTCTGAAGAAAATACACATTATAGAATGTTTGTACAGTGAAAGGGTGTTTTAAAGCTTTTCCTTCCCATACTATAGTTACCAACCAATACCAAGTGTTTACTCTTTCACCAACTAGTGATCCACGTATGTTGTGTAAGCGGTTATCATTTTTGTGAAGATTCCAGCTGCGAGATAAATTATATCAGACCTTATTTTTCCAAATATTATTGTGGTGAATAGCTTTTAAATCAGTAGTACTTTCATTATATATATGATGGATCTTTCTCTTGAGGTTTGTGAAATTGGTAAACATTGTTGAAGTTCTTTGTCCCAGTTTGAAGAAAATACACATTATAGGAGTTTTGTACAATGAAAGTGTGTTTTTCGATATATTTCTATCTCAAAACTTGGGAACGCTATCCACAAGTTCTCAATCAAGGAACTTGTACCTATGCAAGGTCTGCAAATGCTCTGGGTTGCTAGTATATCTGAAATATTTGGTTTGGATTTTCTTTCTCACCTTAGTAAGGGAATGGCATTATTTTCCTACATCCCACTCTAGATAAACTAGATCAGAAGCTTTTTTTTGTCTTCTGAATCCCAACAGGGATGTAGACAAGCAAGTGCCAATACATGTTAAAGATAGTGCACAGGTACAAGTTCATGGCCGCAAGTTATGAGATAGAAATATATCGAAAACACCCTTTCACTATACAAACCTCCTATAATGTGTATTTGAGAAGTCACAATACATGTTGTTGTGACTTCTCCTTATACAGTGATGATAAAAATATATGGAACACACATGAGAATTTACCTTGAGAGAGAAAATATTAATGTCCTTGGTCTTGTTGGTCATGTGGGTAAAAGGGGTTGCTTCCCCACCTTTATTGTACACCTTGGTCTTATGGGTATGGAGGTTGCCTTGTCACCTTGTTGTGACGCTTAGTTGACTTATGGTCCTTTTGGCCCTAGCACCCTTGTTGTATGTGGTACCATGACCACCTTTGGTATGATGACTTAACCTTATTGTTTTTATCTTATATTACCACTTGACAGTTGGTGTACCCTATCTTAAGTCAACCTAACATTATTTTATGTTATGTTTGGAAACAACCCTAAAAGACATGGGTTAGTGGATTAAACTTTCTAGAAGGCTTGTTAACATTATAAATTCAAGTCTTGAATTTCATTTTAGAGAGCGTGTTGACAAGAGAAATTTGAAGATATGATCTTTCACCTGTCTAGCGTTTGCTGCTGCTAATAGATTGACGTCTAGGGTTTTGTTGCTATTTGTGAGATGTCACCACCTCTCCTCTTAGCCTGCTAGTGTTTTTTTCTTTCAGTTCAAGTTGTTGTTGTTATGAATAAGTCGTGTCAATCTTCTCAGCTTGTTAAGGGTTGTATTCACATGTGTTGATCTTCCTTGAGATGGGAATAATCTTTTGTAGGATGCTAATTCTGATAGAATCCCCTTAGGGTTGGGTTGTGGCTTATCTAAACCCCTTAGGTTTGAATCGTGATTGAGTTGCTAGCTAGGCCATGACTGTGTGGAACCCTTCTTGAGTTGGTTCATGACTGGGTAAGACCCTTCTTGGGTAGGTCGTGACTGTTTAGCCTTATCTTAACTAAACCATGGACTGTCAATGCTTTCTCTAGAAGGACGGTGACTATTGATGAATTATTTTAGCCCTCTTTGATAGGTCATGACATTTTTGTGACTTCCTAGATTGGGTCGTGATCACTGTTGGCTGCCCAGATCACTTAGGATGTGACCCTTCTGTTGTTTATTAGAGCGGGTAATGACCCTTGGTACTTGGGGTTGTTCAGACTTGATCTATGAATCTTGGATTCCTCCTGTGCTGGGCTGTCACCTTGTGTGTGCTCAGAGTTGTGATTCTTGTGGGTTGTTAGGACTCTGACTTGAGCTTGTTGGGTTGCTAAGATCTGAGTTGTGACTTGCGTTAATCTTCTTGAACTAGTTGTGATCTTGCTGGTGCTTAACTGTGTTTGGGGCTGGGTATCACTGTTGGGGTTTTCACACTTGGTGACTGAGTCATATTGACTACGACTATATGCGCCTGACCTTATTTCTAACCTTTTCTCTCTCAAGGTATGCCAACTTTTTCATTGTTGGTCTTGTCCTTTTAGTGACAAGATTTGATCCTAAAAGTATCTGAGTATAAGGCTGATTCAAAGCAGATATGAACCGACATTGTTATTTATTGGTTGTTGGTCATTAGTTTGTTTTTTGTAATATATTATTGTTTATGTTCTCTACATTGCCTTTGATGAAGTGTATCTCAAGGACCAAATTTAACATAGTGGCCATTGGAGTGTTAAAGTTGAAAGAGATGAAAGTTATGTTTTCTAAATTTATCTTGCCTTGCTATAGTTGTACCAATTTTGGGGCTGAGTATCAATGTTGGGGTTTTCACACTTGGTGACTGATTCATATTGACTGCTACTGTATGTGGGGCTGAGTATCACTGTTGGAGTTTTCACACTTTGTGATTGAGCCATATTGATACTATTGTATGTGCCTAACCTTATTCCTCACTTTCTCTCTCTCAAAGGTATGTCAATTGTTTCATTGTTGATTTTGTCCTTTCAGTGACAATATTTGATCCTAAATGTATCTTAGTATAAGGCAGATTCAAATCAGATATGAACCGACATTGTTATTTATTACTTGTTGGTCATTAGTTTGTTTTTTGTACTATATTATTGTTTATGTTCTCTACATTGCATTTGATGAAGTGTATCTCAAGGACCAACTTTAACACGGTGACCATTGGAGTGTTAAAGTTGTAATAGATGAAAGTTATGTTTTAGAAATTTAGTTTTCACTGTTATACTTTTACTTTTGAGTACCTGATCTGCAATTTTTTCATAAATTAGTTTAATTGTTAAAAATCCCTAAAATTTTAACAATACACTTGGGTGGCCTGTTAGCACTCAAAGTCACCTTTAAAAAAAACATTTAACGTTTGTCAATCTTGTGTCAAACATCACTAGCCTATCATCCTATGCATCAACTTCTGTAAATTTCCGAGCCCCTTCAAATCAATGAATGTTTGGGTCCTTCACTGAGGCAATATGCTTATACTCCCTTGCTTTCAAACCTCATTTTTTCATTTTCTCATTGTTTTGTAGAAAATTAAATAAATGAAAAGTTATTGTTATAAAATTATTTTATATTCAATAATAATTTTTATTTTATTTTAAAAGGATAAGTGTTTATTATTAAAATTGGTCTTTTATTCATTTTTAGCTCCACGTCAACTCATTTTCTTCACATCTAACATGTAAGTGGGAATACTTTTCATGTTAACCTTATAATTTTCATTGAAATATGGTTAGCTTGTCAAGCATCGAACCTTATTTGTTCATGCATGGGAAGTTCCCTCACAAGAATCAATGTAAATGCTCGCTCACGATCAAGCTTTATGCACGACAAGTTGGAAGGAAACAAATGCACTTGGGTATATAAAACTGTAAAAGCTATCTTATTTTGTTGCATGTGGACAGTGGGAGCGCTCCCTAAATGCAGAATAAACAGGCTGAGAGTTCAAAT
>LPNX011106698.1:453982-468474 GCA_001517045.1 Pseudotsuga menziesii | reverse complement strand
ATATATATATATATATATATATATATATATATATATATTAACTTTGTTTGTCCATTGTGTTATGAAGAGGACTAATATCAATTCCAGGTTGTTAATAAAGCTAATAGTCGAATCATTGCACAAAACATTGATATGAGGTTTATAGGACATTTTGCAGCAAAATTTGGAGTCGCTGATTCTACATGTGGCAGCTAAAGGAATCCAAGGAAATTAATCATCCATTGTTCCAACCTCCAGGCAAAGCACCAGATTTTGAGCTAAATTTAGGTGTTGTAGACATTGAATGGGATGTTGGCAAAGTATTTGGTTTCGAAGCAATCCTGAATGTAAAGGCATCCTAAATGTAAAGGCAGATGATCAACATTTATTCAAAGGAAGGTAGCAGTTGAGAATTTAAGGGCGCAGATCCTATGTTTATGTAACAAAATGATATGCTTTGTCAAAGAGATGGCAGATCATCTAAAGATAGGTACCTTTTTCTAGATCTAAGGGCACAAAGTTGGCACAAAGTTATCATCTAAGTGTCGATATTATATTCAAATGGATTTGAACAATCCCGAGTTTAAAGATATTCAATTGATGAAGATACAAAAAAAAAACACGAATGGCAAACAGAGATTCGTTTTGGCACATTCTTCGGGTGGAATGGTTTCGTTGGCATATAGTCATCATCCTTCAAACTTTTTCAACTCATCCAGAGATCGCGAAGAGATTAAGAGTACCACTTGGTCAAAGGGTTGCCAGTGGCCACTAGTATAGATTTTTGAACGAATTTTAAATCTCAGGCTCATAGTCATGAGACTTGGGATTAATTTTATTGCTTCTATGTTCAGAAAGAAGGATCTTTGATCCACTAAGTCATGAGACTTGGGATTAATTTTATTGCTTCTATGTTCAGAAAGAAGGATCTTTGATCCACTATTTTGGGAAACCGATCTCTATCATCAAATATGAGTCCATATAATGAACATGAAATTGATTGCATAGAGAGAGGAGGTTGTGGACTGATAGCAAAGGAGTTAGATTATTTTGGATATATTTTTGGATCTAAACTCTGTTAAATGCTATAAATGTATACTAGAAGTTTTATGAATAATATAAATATTAGATGAGCACGTTTATGAATTCTCTTGATACAGATATTGTTAATCCCTGTAATGAATTTTATGATGATGATGTTATTATCCTAATTTATCATTATACCTGCCAATGTATGTAATGCTTTATACATAATGTCTTTCTGTCTCAAAATATTATTATTTATATAATTAACTGTTTGTAATCATATAATACTTTATTTACTAGTTCATACCTTGTTTACTATCTTTATTGCCTTTTTGTTATACCCTTATGGGTCTGTAGTTTAGTTTATGTGTAAAAGAAAATATGAATACATGTCCTCAATCCATATTTAGTTATTGATACTTTCAAACTACAACACTAAAACGTTATTACTGTTAAGTAAAGCGTTTAGTGAAGGGTGATGTGAAACCCAAAAACGTCAAAAAAAAAATTGTTTGACAGGTAATATTCTAGTGAATTTCCAACACTGATTGCCACGATTGATTAGAGTTCTCCTTTTGAAAGGGAGGCGGAAGGTCACCTACACCTTTCAAAAGTCAACTATAATAACACTCGAACTTCAGATCTTTAAAACAAATTTTGGCAAGCTGGATATAACACTAAAGTCACAGAAAAAGCAGTGCAACATGGTCAAATTCTACATGATCTAATTTTTGTAAAAGTCACCATATGCAACAGCCTTTCAAACAGTTTGGACACACCCTAAAAATGTTCTTAACAATCCTCAACTTGTTCAAAAAGAAAACCCTTTATTCATTAATATATAGAAAAAAGTTTCCAGAGAAAAGTTAAAATCATTGCCATAGCTTAATTTCACTGATAAAAAAAGTACAGGGCACTCAAATTTCATTCACTTAAATTATCCCAAATAAGATAAGTTGCAAGTTCCTACAAAATTCCATCATTCATCATCTAATCTTCCATTGGTTCATCATCGTCTATTTCTTCTATTTTCATTTTCTTTACTGCCTGGAATGAATCCGGATTAGGATAGGCGGAACTAGGAATTTCTATCAAGATATCTGATTTTGCACCAGTGTTTTGGTTAACGACTCCCCCATTCCTGTCCACACGATAAGATAATGTCTGCTGCCCAGGCATTGCATCAATATACACTGTACTGTTTTCATCAATTTCTCCACTGATAAGCATCCGAGATAGCTGAGTGACAACTTTTCTTTCTAACCATCGCCGTAAGGGACGAGCTCCATAAACCTGCAAGTACCACGTAATCCATTTAGAGGTTTTACATAGAGTCCTCAACTAGCTATTACATTAGAGATACTAATTTTTAAGTATAAAGGCTAAAATCTAATCCTCCCTGCTTTACGGGGTTCACATAGTCCTCAACTAGCTCTTGCATAAAGGAAAAAATCTAATCCTTACCGCTTTATAGGGTTAACAAGCAACTAATGCAGTGATCAGCAAACAACAACAAAAATCTCTTGAGTATATATTTTGAACTAAGTCGCCAGAGTACGAAGAGGCAGGGGCTCCAATTTTTAAATTAAGGTGTAAGTAAACATCGAGGTAATACACATATACGAAAAAAGTAAAATTTTCAGAGATAGAACTGAAGTTTATATCCATAGGATTCATTCACTTATTATGTGAAAATCAGAAAATCTGAAACTAGGGTGAAAATTGAGAAAGCTGAAAATCTGGAAAACCGACGCTGTAACTATTCAGTTTACAGCTCTTAAATATCCACTGTTGGCCACCACAGGCAACTCCCTGCCAAATACCGACTCTCCAAATTACTATCTAGACAGATTCATGCTATAGATGACAGGACATGGAAAATGAAATTCAGATCATTCAGCATGAAGGGCACAACTCAGACCTTAAAAACGGGCATCGGATTAGAACATATAAATTATACATGGGATACATCCCCTGGGATGAAAGCAACTTTTCCGGGAAGTGGGTCATGTACCCTGGGATAGGGAGAAGCATCTCGGGGACAAAGAGATGCAGGGACATATCTGTTGTGGTCGGATATACATCCCCTGGCAACATAGACTCAGGATAAGAAGAGATTGAAACAAAGAGAGGTGTGATGGCATATATAATTCTAATATATGAAAAAATAAAAAAGAACCGAAATTTAGATCAATAGGATCCTTTCATTAATAATGTGAAAACTGGAATGAAAAATATCATGCGAAAATTGAAATGAAGAGCATCAAAAGTGAAAATCTGAAACTGAAAGTGAAAATCGAGAAAACTGAAGCTATGAACTGAAAAGTTCTCTTAAATATCCACAGTTGGCCACCACCAACAAAAAAAATCAGAATCTTGGAACAACCACCCAGGCAGACTCACACAATATATAACAGGGCTTGAAAAATGCAAATCGTATTTTAAATTAGATCATTGTGCATGAAGGACACAGATTACACCTTATAAATGAAAATACTAGGCATCGGATTAGAACATATAAACCATAATTTTAGATTGTTTCAAGGGGAGGTACATCAAATTTAGTGGAAACATGTTTCCGGGGAGTGGGTCATGTCTCCTGGGATAGGGAAGCATCTCAGGGACATACACATACCCTGGCAAGGCAGATTTTTAATAAGAAAGAAAACAAACAAAGTGACTGTTTTACTTACAGGATCATAGGCTTCCTGAAGAACAAGATCCAAAGCTGCATCTGTAACTGCTAATGCAACACCTCTTTCTGCAAGACGAACTGCTACATCTTTCATCTGTAGTCTAGCAACTTTTTTAAGTTGATCATGAGAGAGAGGATCAAATACAACTATCTCATCAAGTCTATTTAACAGCTCTGGCCTGAAATGTCTTTTAACCTACAACAATATCCAAAGAAAGGGGTGTCAGAGCATCACAGCCAACTTCATGTTACTATTTGCAAAAAGATGCACACGCAGTTTAAAAAATGAATGGACATACTTCTTTCATAACATTTTCTCTTGCAGCTTTTATCGTTGTTTGTCGAGACAATGCAGCAAGCAAGTGCTCTGCTCCAAGGTTAGATGTCATGATAATGACTGTGTTTGAGAAGCTAACAGTGCGACCTTGTCCATCTGTAAGTCTACCATCATCAAGCATTTGAAGCAAAGTGTTGAATACCGAATTGTGTGCCTTCTCAACTTCATCAAGAAGAACAACACTATAGGGCCGTCTCCTTACTGCTTCTGTAAGTTGTCCCCCTTCTTCATAACCAACATAACTGTCATTTCAAATTTAGCCACATTGATCCATTTTAGTTCAGTGCAACAACAAATTAAACTTAACAAAAAAATTCAAGAAAAAGTGTCTTGCTGTCAACATATGTTCACATACCCAGGGGGTGCACCTATGAGCCTTGAAACTGAATGTTGCTCCATATATTCAGACATATCAATCCGGACAAGCTGATTTTCGTCATCAAACAGCTGAGTTGCAAGAGCCTTTGCAAGTTCTGTTTTCCCAACTCCAGTGGGCCCTAGGAATAGGAAAGAACCAATCGGTTGTTGAGGCCTTCCAAGTCCAGCCCGTGATCTTAACACCGCTTCTGCAACTGCCTGAACTGCCTCGTCTTGTCCAACTACTCTTTCATGCAACCTGTCTCCCAAACCTATGAGTCGCTCTTTCTCATTCTGTCCAAGTCTTGTAACAGGGATACCAGTCCAGCGACTCACAACCTGCATGCATCACATAGTTATATATCCAAAACATCACCCACTATAGCTATCATTCCGGGTCAAGATATATTCTGGCAATCACAAATTCTGACAATCAGATTCAATAGATAGTATGTGTAGATACTTAAAATTCATACTTTCAATATACCTCTGCAATCTGCTCAGGTCCCACACTTTCTGGTAACATTAGATTTTCTCCCATCCCAGCTTCATGTTTAGCAATTGCAACCTCTATTTCTTGAAGGGCCCCGTATCGAAGATCAGCAACACGTGCCAAATCCATCCTACGCTCTGCTTCTTGCAGAGTAAACAACAATTCCTCACGTTTCTGCTTTAGCCGCCGGATTTCATCGACTCTACTTTTTTCTTTTTCGTATTTCATTCTCAACGGTTGCAACTTATCTCTCAAATCATCAAGCTCTTTGTGAACCTGTCAGAATAAAAAGAGAACAACAATTGAGTATTCGTAGAGACTACACAGACTATCAAATTAAGGGTTCTAACAGGCCAACAATTTTCACTGTTAAAACAACAGTGAACACCCCTACATACAGAGAATTGTCACTGCACATCTTTACATTAGAGCATCCCCATCATTATAAAATGCGTACAGACTGATCAACACCATAGCCAAAAAAAATTGAAACAAAGTTATCTCGAAGCACTAACCTCGACCAAACGAGCCTTACTAGCTTTATCTTTCTCCTTTTCAAGGGCATGCAACTCAACTTCTAGTTGAATCCTTTTCCTTTCAAGGGTATCAATTTCTTCAGGTTGACTATCTAGTTGCACTCTTACATTTGCACATGCCTCATCTACCAGATCAATTGCTTTGTCTGGAAGATGCCGCCCTGTTCAAACAAACAGATTACTATTGATTTTCATAAAGTCCCAATGAAGCAGTTAAAAACTGAATTATATACAGATTGTACCATCAATGAACAAACAATAAACACCATTTTTTGTATCATTCATACATACAATAGTTCATTCCACCTATTATACCCAAATGAAACAACTTACCTGTAATGTATCTACTTGATAATTGGGCAGCAACCACAAGCGCTCTGTCCAATATTGTCACACCGTGATGACCTTCGTATTTTTCCTTTAAACCACGAAGGATACTAATAGTGTCTGCCACACTAGGTTCCGCCACGTACACCTGCTCCCAAATATCAATATCAATAGCCACAAATTTACTAGCAGAGAACTAAAAGAATATAAACAGCTAAATGAATACTTCTAATAACCGAATTAAGCACTCACCTGCTGGAATCGTCGCTCAAATGCAGCATCTTTCTCCACATACTTCCGGTACTCTTCCAGAGTAGTTGCTCCAATGCACCTAAGTTGGCCCCGAGCAAGCATCGGCTTGAATAAATTGGCAGCATCCATTGACCCCTCGGTACGCCCTGAAAACAAAATTCAATCCTAGATGATCACTCAACAACCAAACCCCAAAACCAATGATTTAAAAGGATCTTTAATCTAGCCTAATGAGTTATAACATATATAATTATTGCTTGAGCAAAAAGTTTAACCATACGCAACCGAAGCAAGGTTCTCTTACCGGCACCCAGAACCAAATGAATTTCGTCAATAAAGAGAATCACTTTTCCATTTGCATCTTCCACCTCTTTCAATACAGATTTCAGTCTCTCTTCAAATTCACCCCTATATTTGGCACCAGCCACTAGGGCTCCCATATCCAAGGCTATCAACCTCACATCTGACAAATTGCTGTATAAGATCATTTGGAAACCAAAACAAAAAAAACAAATTAGTTTCTCTGCCAATCTTGAAAATTGAAATAATCATGCAACCCCGAGTCCACCAGAACAGTGTAGGCAGTAACGCACCCACCCTTAACCAAATTCGCAAAACAAACCTACAAACTAACATTTGAAAAAAATGAAAATATATGAATATATGCAGAAAGGCTCACCTTGGTACATCCCCTCTGACAATTCTTTGTGCCAGACCTTCCACGACAGCAGTCTTTCCAACACCAGGTTCTCCAATAAGCACAGGATTGTTCTTGGTCCTCCGAGACAAAATTCTAATAACTCTCCGGATTTCTTCATCTCTACCAATGACGGGATCAAGCTTCCCAGCATCTTCAACCAAATCACGGCCATATGTTTTCAAGGCCTGGAAATTAGTATCACCAGACGCAGTATCTACCTTTTTGCCCTGTCCTCTGAGTTTCTCCACTTCAGATTTCACTCTGGCTACACTCACACCTGCTTCTCTGAAGCAATCTGACACCTGAGAGTCTTCTAGCACTCCGAGAATTAGATGATCAACTGCCAAGTGGCTGTCCCCCTTGCTCTTTTGCGAAGACTGAGCACGCCTGATGACTTTTATCAACGAAGAGTTTGGAGGAATGCTGTCGGGGGCAGGGTCTTGGGATGGGATTTTTTTCAGGACCTGGCGGAGGACTCTCTGTACTGCTTCCACATTTTCCTCTCCACCTGCAGCAGATGAAATCGCTTGGCGTAGAATGCCCACTTTATCCTCGGTAAGAGCTATCGCCAAATGCACAGGAGTGTATTGAGCATGACCAGATTCTGTAGCGATCTCTAGACCCGCGACTAGAGCTTCATTTGTCTTGTTTGTAAATTTTTCTGGGTTCATTTTTTATTGGCCTGTCAAATATGTGTTGTACAGCACTACAGAAACTCTTCCTCTTAATTGCACCTAGTGCATCACAAGAAGTTGATCACCATCAGAAACAGGAATTATAATCACTAGCATTGTGGCAAAAGCTCGGCAAACGGCCGAATATAAAAGACAGGAAAAAAACAGGCAAAAGAATCGAATAAGATTCAAGAACAAGACGACGTCAGAAACTCATCAGAAAGAATCACATAACACTCGATGATCATCAAATTTCTGAAATTGATTCAAAAGGCAAACAGATGTACCGTTACCGAAGAACTTCTAAAATCCAAATATCTAAGAGTAATTTTGTTTTCATTTTAACCGATCAACACAAATATCATCAAGTAATTCAAATTCTGTGAGGATAACGCAAATCCAAGAGAATAACGGGATTCAAACTGAAACCTTTAAATCCAGAACAAAAGCCACTGCATACCTCTGATATAAATTTCGAAAAACGGTCCGCTTAAACGCAGATTCTTTCGCTTCAATGTCTGAAAATCGCCAAATGAAAAAAAGCCACTTAACTTTTAGGACTTCGACGATTGAATGGAAGAGGAGAACAATTAAATACCCACGGATTTGGATTACACAGCCAAAGCCCTCATCGAAGAAAGGCAAACAAGAATAATCGAGATGGTTTCAGAGCGTTCTAGCGGGTTCCAGAGGCTCCGATCTACTAATTGCATGTCTAGACACGTGGCAGTTTAACATTAGGCAGTCATTAATGTGACTAGATTATTGGCCTGTGTTTTTGTTAAGTAACAACAATTGTACTAGTTAGTGAGAGGAGATTTTGTTAATTAATATTAGTTAGTGAGGGGAGATGTTGTTAATTAATATTATGTTGCAATTAATTCAAGATAAGTTATAAAAATAGAGTTGATTAATTTTTTTTTATGTCAGGTAATAAAATTAAATTAGGAAATGAAACACTTAAAAAAACTCTCGGTAATCAAAATAAACTAGCATGAGAAATGAAACACTTAAAAAACTTTTGGTATGTTTAAAGTAAGAGAAAGTTTATATGTTAAAGTGAATCTATGGAAAAATAATTAAAAAGTTGTTCATCCAACATCCATAATTATGTAAAACCATTGTTTGGTGTTATTGTTAAACTAGTAATTGCTCCAAGAAGGTGCAATAATACGTCGATAAGGTTGTTGTTGGAGGGTAAAAAATGATGAAAAGGGAAACTAAAATTGAGTTGTTGTAGACTTGGTGGTGTACCTTCACTAACTTTAAAATTTAGAACTTCAAGAGTATAAATATATAACAAATTGTAGCATCAGACAATATACTTAAAAAATGTAAAAAAACTCCAAATATATTCTAAGTATGTTTACTGGCAATGCTAAGGGTGTGTGGACTAAGATAGTCTTTGAAACTTCATCTTTCAAGTGAGAAGCATGTCTGTAATATTTCAAGTGGAGTGTTTTATGATACATTTCATTGGTATTTAACATTGCAATAGGTAGCAATCCTCTACTTGAGCTCAACCAAACCCTTGTAATCTCGTAGTCTTACTACTATGTATTATTGGTAGGCACTGATTTGTGGAACCACCTCCTACAACTTTATGGAAGAGCTAAGGTAAGTCCGAATTGAGGGTTAAGGACATTTCTAGGCAACTTTAGCTCAGCTTCAAGATAAAGGTGTGGATCTCTTCATGGGCTAAGGTAGGCTACTTGGGGTATTTGTACCCCCAGGTGTCAAAATACTCTCAAATAAGCGAATCGCTCTGAACGAAAGGCCGAAGTGAACTGGAGGGAGGGCGTTATACCCCATCTAACCCCTAGAATGATATAAAATCCCTTAATGCCCTCCTCAAAGTATGAAAAAGTGCTGGCAAGGAGAATGGTTTCCTCTGAGGAGATAAGGCCAAGGAGAGCAGGGGGGGCACTAACTAAAGGGCCATGAGGGTGTCCAAAGTGTGGCTGAGAAGGGAAACAGATGTCTCATAGCTGAAGCAAAGGCCACTAGTGCACATAAACAAGTTATGGAGCCATGTGACCCAGTGGGCAACCCTTAGGAGCCCCGAATACCAACCCCGAGGTTAAAAACCCCAACAAAGGGAAGTCATCAACGCCATTTAGTCGTAGTACTCCTAAAGGATGGACCAAAGGGCCCAACCTTGACCACCATTGCTCGATAACACCCCTCATGGTCGAAAAAATTGGCTCTCTCTCGCTGGAGTACACCTGAAGGTACTTTGGGTACAGGTGCAGCGTAACAAGGGTCTTAAGTATTCCAAGTAATAAGTTTCATACAATGAAAATTACTAAACCACACTACCTCACATTACCCTTATGTCTAACATAAAGGAAACTTTTATAAAAATATAGCACGACTCTTTAAATAATGGCTTCAATAACATATAAAGATGCTAATCTATCAAAAAGTACCACATCAAATTATTAAGGATGAACATATTAAAATGTCGATGTTCAAGTAATAAAATAATATAAAAATCGTTACAATACCTTCATGTTTAACATAACGAAAACTTGTATAAAAATATCACATACCTCACACTACCCTCGTGTTTAAGGTAAATAAACTTTTATAAAAATATGGCATACCTTACATTACCTTCATATTTAACATATTCGCAAATTTTATAAAAATATGGCATGATTCTGCGAATAATGGCTTCAACAACATATGAAAATGTTAATCTATCAAGAATAACACGTTAATCTATTAAAAATGGACATATTAAAGGATGTCAATGTTTCGAAAGCAAGTTTTGGTTTTAAGAAAGGCTGCATTCATATCATGCATCTATGAAGTTATTGTCACTAACATTTTCTAAGAGCAATGATAATTACTTTGGAATCAAATCACTCGATACACAAACCAAGTATGTCCCACATGATGGCATTAATATGAGCAAAATTATTTATATCTTACACATACATAGACTCTGAAGCAAAGCAAGAGTGTCTATGAATAAAAGATTCTTCAACGTCAAAGATATAAAAAGATTCTTCAACATTAAAGATATAGATTAAAAAGTTACATATATTACTTTCAAACTTATCATAAATATTTTTTTAATATAATAAACAAAATATCTCTTTACATGATCACTAAGAACATATAAGCATTTTGAGTGTCCATTATGAATAAAAGTTTACATAAGCATTTTAAGATTGACACTTAGATATCATGATTTGTAATTAAGACAACATATAAACATTTTAATCATGAAGCTTGATTACAAAATTTCGTGATAGAGAATGAGCCCACTAAAGGATTTCCATAATTTAGACTAATGGTAGTCAGGTGAGAAGTAATAATAAGCAGATAAAGTTCTAACAAAATTTAATGATAGAGAATGAGCCCACTAAAGGATGTCCATAATTTAGTGATAGAGAATGAGCCCACTAAAGGATGAGCCCACTAGAGAATGAGCCAACATAGGACTTTGATGCATGGTGACATTCATAGGTTTCACAGATAAAGTCCAGCATAAGACTTTGATGCATGGCGACATTTATATATGGCAGTATTTATTATAGTAATGATGACATTCATATATGGTAGTATTTTATATTTATTATAATAATAAAATAAAAATAAAAATGTAATGTTGAAAAAATGATTTAAAATTTAGTACAAGCCGACGTACTCAACTGTAAATAAGAAAATCACTTTCGAGATATCATCAAGTGCAATTATGCGCGAGATAAAGCAATTTTCCAATCAATATTGGAATCCAAACCCTTGAGAAAATATGCATATTAAGATATAATATCTTTAGACTTTTACACCATACAAGCAAACATGTCATCCACACTAGCTCCCCTATGTTGAGAATATCAAATATAATATAAAATGTCTTTAGGCTTTTACACTATACAAACATGCATACCATCCACACTAGCTTCCCTGTGTCGAGAATCTCAGATATAAGGGGTTTATTAATTATGCATTTCCTCGTTAAATCTTTACGAGATACTTCACACTTTATAAGTTTCTCTAGTAAGCATTTCCTTGTTAAATCAATCTTCAATCTTTATTATATAGTTCACACTTTACAGGATTCCTCAATCTTTATTAGATTGTTCACACTTTACAAGTTTCATTAAGGAATCTAAGGTTTAAACATTTCCTTATGAGATATTTATTAGATAGTTCAGTTTCATTAAGGAATCTAAGGTTTAAACATTTACTTTTGAGATATTTATTAGATAGTTCAGTGGTTCCAATAAGCAAGTTGGGTCAATGAAAGCAGGACATTGTTAAAACTTTATGAAGTCAATAAACGCAAGGCGTTGTCAAAACTTTGATTCTGCTTATATCATGTGTATCCAGAAAGGCCCATCTCCACACAAAATTGTGTTTTTGCGATTACGCTCTCATGGATATATAAACAAGAGATAAACAAGATAGGTTAGATATACATCCCATATAAACATCATCACTGGAGAAGGATAAAGTGGATGCTCCTCAGCTAAAAATATAAAGAACGCATCGCTCTTAAAACCACATAAAGTGGATGCCCATCACTTAAATTATAAAGAAAAGCATTGCAATCCAAACCAATGTCAATCCGTATTCTTATTGCTGTAATACTTGGATATATGTTTCTATTATCTATATGTTTATTTCTCTTCTTTTGTATTGGTTTGTTTTCTTGAACTTACGTCTATTCCATCTACATAAAGAAAAGAATTGAGCAAATGGCTGGACAGATGCCACTACTTGCGTTACTTCAAGTGGATTCATTTGCTTGAAGTGGATTCAAAAACCGAAGCAAATACCTCTCACCTATGCAATGTGAGACACTTGAGATGGGTATATATTTTGTATTGGTGACTAAGATAGTTCGTTATGCTGTAGTTGTATCCAACAAAACATTCCGAAGTTCATAATTGTGCTAGCATAGGTTGTCAAAGTAGCTTGGAAAACAAACATTGGACGACGGTTTATATAGTTCTAACTTCTCACATTAACAAAAGTCTTGTTCAAGGAGTAGACATGGTAGCACTGTGTGGTTTGGCAAAAATGGTACAAATTTGAAGGCATTTCCCGCACTTCATAAATACAGAAAAGAACATCAAAAAGAGTAAAAGCAAAGATTTCAGCATATATAATACATTTGATCATTCAAGGTAATAACAGAGTATTAGTGAACACTCTTGACACTATATGATAAGTATCCAAACTAACCACTATCAAGCCATCATACATCAATTGACACAATTGAACACAACATCAGTACCCATGATATTGTTTTAGATGATACAACGAGCTGCCAGCTAGGATTCAATATCATCCAATCCATCAATAGTTGATTGAAACAATTGCAAACAAAGAATTTATCAATAATTACATATCTAGCCAAAACCACACGTATTCATTTACCTTGCAAGCATCATCTCTTCCAAGAGTCAGGATTGCCTTTGGTCCATCAGGTTTTGAGAAACTGTGCAAAGTGAACCTTCATGACAACTGGAGTGTTATCATTTGCATATTTTTATTAAGGAGTTGTATGGTTCATCGTTCCATCTTGTCTGCATTTCAACTGATTATAATTATCTGCTAATTGACTGGAACTTGTATTGAGGTGAACCCATTATTTTGGGTTCTTCGTTGAATCTGTATGCACTAGTGTATCATCCTCATCTTCCAGATCACTAAAAGAAATATCCTCCTCATTAGACAACCCTGTTGCTGAATGTAAAGATGCATACTTTTACCTGGTTGTTCCTGCAGCCAATTATCCACATATGCATCCTCATCATCATGCTCCACATCCTCAGTAGATGATGTGTGATTAGACAAATCCTTCTGCTTAGAAATATGATAATCACCTTGAGAGTTATTAGTAATTACTGGTGCCACTATTTCTAGAGATACAGACTTGAAAGAATCTGCCTTTTTGCTGTTGTCTGCAACTGGTGAAAAATACTCAAAATTATGCTCAGGAGGAATGAAGGGAATGTTCCTTTCTGGAATGCCCAAGCTTCCTCCAGCATTGGTTGATCTGGCCTTGTTTCTTTTCTGTGACTCCTCGAAAAGCAATGCCCTGGCCTCTAATATCTGCAAAACCAAAATAAAAGTATCAATTTTCTTCTGTCCTCAATACTCGAAAGGCCAAAGGCCCCAAATGATCCAAATAATTTATTTTTCACCTAAAGGAACTATAATTTTACTCACCAGAACATGTAGAAGTTTCATTGAGAAGACAATGAATGTAAAAATAAGTGACCAGACTAGTGCAATATGAAAAACATTGCTGATGAGAAGGATAGATTTTCTTGTTTCAAGCAACCAGAACTCTGTAAAAAATGAGACTTTTAAGATGAAACCTAGTCTAAGATACAGATCACACATGATTGAGCCAAGGCCTCTTATTGCATTTCATTCCATCTATATCAGGATATTGCAGATTCAAAAAGCACATCTACTGTTAAAATTCACACAATTTCAACAAACAATACAAACATCAATACTTATGTTCTGAAGTCCTCTTTTATGATATTTACCTTGAGTATAGAATATGTGCATATAATCATCTTGCTATGGAAATATTAACAAAAGTACTTCAAACAATATTTTTCCAATCTTGGTTATTCGGAGCAATATTCTAGCTCAACTTGGTTATTTAATTCAAAACATAAACTAATATACAAAACAAAACAAACTGAATCTCATTCTGCACGCAAAAGAGTGTAAGATGCGCAATAAAAATATAACAACGGATGTCATATACTATTGCAATGCAAAGACTATGATAACATGTAATCCAAAGGAAAGATAATAAATACAAGCCTCTCCAGAGAATCTTGACATCTGAAAGAACTAATGAGCTAGCAAACCAATAGTAGATAGCCTAGAGATACAAGACTACATTACAATGTTTTTAGTTTTTTAATGAAACATAAATCCTTATTATCATGCTGGGAATGATAACAGTCAAGTAGACATTTCTTTTCTGGCTGGGTATTTTCAAAAAGAATAAACATATATGAATTATAATATTATTGCATAATTAGGATCCTAAAATTACGCTTGAAAATTTTAAGCTCATTCTTCATAAGGTAATATATGACTGCAATGCGAATCCTTACGGATTTTGGA
>LPNX011106698.1:403609-448722 GCA_001517045.1 Pseudotsuga menziesii | reverse complement strand
ATGGATAGTGAATGTTTGAAGAGGTAGCGAGAATTCTGTTATGTATCTCTTTACAGCAATTTACTGCTGATTTTTAATAAACTCCATAACCGTTTTTGTTAAAAAATATATATATATATATATATGACTGCAATGCAAAGCCTATGATAACATGCAATCCAAAGGCAATATAATAAATACAAACCTCTCCCAATAATATTAACATCTGAAAGAACTAATGAGCTATCAAAACCAATAGCAGATAGACTAGAGATACAAAACAACATTACAATGTCTTTAGTTTTTTAACGAAATGAAAATCTTTATTACCATGCCGGTAATGATAACAATCAAGTAGACCTTTCTTTTCTGGATTTTCAAAAAGAATAAACAAATACAAATGATTGTATAATTAGGAATCAGGATCTTAAAAGTATGCCTGAGCTTTTTAAGCTCATTTTTCATGATTATCCTAATATTATTTTTGACCTCTTTAAAGGCTGTTAACAATCTGGGTTTGTAAGCAGTCTCTAAAACGACGTTGACTTCTCATCCACACCTAAACACAATAGTATTCTAGGCTTTGGCTAATGTGATGTTTGCTTCCATGAAGATGTCATGTTCAAGACAAGAAAGAAATTAGAATGATTACCTAGGGTGTTGTAAGAAGAAGAGCATCTTCCTTGCTAAGCTGAGGGTGTAAAAGGACAAACTATATATTCCAGAATTGGCCATCACTAAGATAACCTGGGCAAAGCTCAAGCCTCAAAGATGCCAAATTTGGGGTTAAGCGTTCAACAGCCAAAGCATGTTCCTGCTGAATATCAGACATATCAAAATTTGCACACAAAAACTTTATCATGAGCAATCAATTACAAAATGAAGCATAAAGAAATTTATGAGGAAAAGAGAAATCATTGACATCTCTATATGGAATATGTGTTATAGAGTGAAATCCCAACTTGGATGGACAAAAATTCCAAGATTATAAATTGAAGTGCAAAAAAATTGAAATTGTAATGGGTTGAATGTTAAGAAAGCGTCACTGAAATTTCATAATTTGTAATCATAAAATGTTTGATGATTTTCAAATTCGTCATCCCTAAATTTGGTGGTCTGAGAATGTGCAAAGGCACACATTCCATTCAATGAAGGAAGCAAACATATTTACAAAGGAAAACAAGTCCTATCTAACAAGAGGAGGAAAATGTCTATAAAAAAAGGCCATCGAAATTTTGAGGCCTGGGTTCCTTCACTTGGTAGACTCGTTCATTAGCACATGCACAGTTAAGTTGATATCTCAGTCAATTTCAAATTGTGATTACTAGTTGTTGCTGCAATCTAAACCAGCAACAATGCATGTTGCTTTAATCAATATTTAATTCACAAATGGGAAACAATGCATATTCATCTTGAACAGCCGCCACAACCGCAAAACAGGTCTGTCAACAAAACCCCAAAACACAAAGGGAGCCCAAAAACCATGTTCAATATGTCATTCCATTAAATTTGTAGATGAACGCCATAAAATTTTGCAATCCTACTTCTGAAATAATCATAAAGAACTACTAGTCTATGTTAGTCTAGTAGTAGATGACAAGAAAAGCTATTGCATTCTGAAGGTCAACATATGGTAGCAAATCTTGTTAGCTAGAACAAAGACATCGAGCCTTTTAAACTCAAATATCAATAGCTGCTTGTTCAAAAACCCTATTCAGAGTTGGAAAACTGCAAGTTAGTTTTGTGTATATAGAAACACCAATAGCTATAGCTATAGCTATAAGTTACAGAATTTAATAACAAAGATCCTAGACTGCAGGAACTCCAGACAACAAACAAACTAGATTGATACTATGGTCCAAAAAAGCTTTTGTGTTTAAATGGTTGTTGATAAAAATTCAAAATTGAACTGCTTGAAGAATGTTTTGAATGTATTTTCCCAACATAGGAGATATGGTGGAGAGTGAGGAATTTCACACCATTGACCTAGGTTCTATTTTCATGAATTTTACCTGGCACATTAAGGTAGCCGTGGGGGCACTTGGAAGTGGGGTCAAACTTATGACACCTGAAGAAGAGATCCATGTGACCATAGTATGGGCCTAAGAATACCCTGTGTTCTCCTTAAGGTCTTCCATTCTTCAAAGTTAATCATGTTGTAGTCAAGTGCAAGTCTTGGGAATTTTGGCACAATGTATTAATAGATATCCTCAGTTGTGGCATATGAGCCACAGGTGAATTTTGCAGTTTTACATGATATATACCCTCGGTTGTGGCATATGCCCCAGAAGTAGAGCCTATACTTCCTTAAAAAAGGGTCAGATACCAAAAAAAAATGATTTCCAAATGTATTTCAATAACAGAAGATTAAAAGAAAGAAAAAGCATAAAGAGGTGCATACAAGACCATGACTGAACTCATTTTCAATTACAATCTCTACAATATTAAGTGTATCCAGAAAAGGGTAATCCCGGATAATAAAAAAAGACGTCAATAAAAATTGCATAACCGAAAACCCTAATCTCTATATACCGCATGCACCTCTAAACTCATTTTCAGTTACAATCTCTGCAATCTTAAGTGTATCCTGAAAAGGGTAATCCCAGATTAAAAAAAAAAGACATCAATAAAAAATGCAGAACCAAAAACCCTAATCTCTATATACTACATGCACCCTTTTTATAGAAGGAACCGACGAGTTTCCCCTCTTCAGTTTCAAATTCCCGGGCTCAACCTATGGATATTTGCACATCATTATAATCAAATTGAAGGTTTGTAATGAGCTGTAAACATCTCGAAAATGAACTAGGTATTCACAAGCGCTCATAAGATTTCATGGGGACTCTCAGAAATCTCGTATATTTGTGACTAAATATCGAAAATAGCGGATGCCCATTTAGTAGGTTATGGAATTTGTGTCAATTAGGATTGGGTGGTTGAAAATTTGAATTCAAACACTGAATATTGCATAAACCTAGAAGAGTAAAAACAACCACAAACAATAAGTGGACTCAAGGAGCAATGCATTTACAATGAATTGGTGTAAAGTTCCAACCAAGAACAAGCCACCTGGATCTGGAAAACGATTTGGAATTCCTGCAGTCTTAAAGAATAAAACACCCACATGCACATGCATAACACTTTGGAATTCTTGAAGTCTTTAAGAAGAAAACATCTGCTCACTGATTTCCTGTGATGGCAAAACAGTGTGGAGATCAGTGCATTTGGGTGGGGAGAACATGAAAAGGAGAACAAATCAGAAGAATATAGCGATTATATGTGTGTGTGTGTGTGTGTGTGTGTGTGGTGATTTTTCTCTACATGGTTTTTTAAGTTAAATTTGGAAGGGAGTGATCCCTCTCTGTCTATTTGAGAGTGGTTGGTGGCAGTGTGCCCTCTCTTGCCACAGTCTTTAAATCCTTCAATGTTGCTTAGTACAGTCCTTCAGACTGTTAGAAGCCTATTCCATTCCTCTTAAAACTTTTCAAAAGTTCTGTAGTGAATATCATATTTCCAAACATTCTGAGCTCATGTCCTACAAATCCCATACCCAAGTAGACATTCCATTCTGTCATCCGTTGACCTTACAAAGGATCGAAAAACTGTCTAGAGATTGCAAATAGATCTATCAAAGAATATGCCGTATATAATTATACTATCTAGTATATATTCTTAATCAAAAATATTTTACACTAAGACTTTGAGCTCCATACCAACTCAACAACTTTCTTGGATGCACCAAATTCTGCTAACTTAATGCACCCTTTGTTGTCGACAAGAATGTTTGCACCCTACACTTCAGAAGCAAGACCACTTGAAGAATTAGAAAATCGTACAATAGACAAGTGATGATGGTTATAACAAACAGAGACTATTATGTCGAAAACATCCTACAACCACTAATTTATTTTACCTTAATGTCACGATACATTGTTATGAAGATATTCCAGCCCCTATAAGAGTTGTTTTGTGTACATTCTAATGACCTACAAAAATAAAAAAGTTGCGTGTAAACAGAATTGAAAGCATTCCATCCAAAAAGTTGTGTGTAAGCAGAGTTGAAAGCATTCCATCCAAACTCACCAAGAGAAAGAAGAAAAATTCACCGACTCTATTAAGGAGCCAAATTTTCCCAGAAGAGAAGCAATAGACCCACCAGGAACAAACTCTAAAAGAATATTTAACGCGTCATCCTCTCTAGCTATGCCTAGATAGCGCTACCATGACATTTCATTGTTTCAGATATATCCACAGAAGATGCAGAGTATTTTTAAGTTTTCGGCACAAATTTAGCCTACCTTTAAGAAAATAACAAACTATGCATTGTGGCAGGGGGATGTGAGTGAATGGGGGTATGGTGTAAGGGAAAAACTTGTGCGATGTCCTTAATTTTTAATACTTCCTCAGATATCATTTCAGAACGGAACAAACATCCATAGAAAATGCCCACCCTTAGTCTTTTGACTTTCTCCCCATAAACTCGAAAGAGAAGCCAACTAAATTAGACTTAGATAAAACAGTTCAACGCATTATTTTATCTCTATGTATTTGTCAATTAGATTGGCAATTATAATTTGCGATAAGGTCTCATACCACTATATTGGGATGCAACAGATTACGAAGAAGCTTGACCTCTTCCTCGAGCTCCTAAATTTGGGTCTGATGCGGCCCATTACACAAACAATCAATGATTAGAAGAAAGCAGCAAGGAAAAAAATTGCTTTCTTGCTTTTTGACCTCAAAAGAACTGGGGAGGGGAAAAGGGATCTATAAAATAAGGATATGCAAGATGCTTACCTGAGCATTAGCTTTCGATGAATTGTTGGTAGCAATCAAGACCTGCGTCCACATAACCATTAAACCCTCTAATGTGGATGGAATTAGTGCCTTATTCATATAAACGCTCGTAGTTGTGCACCCATGTGAACAAAAATATTTTTTTAGAAAAAAAGGAATACCTGTTTGATGGCCAAAAGCTCTCCAGAGTCCAAATTCATGCCCATGTAAACATGGCCATAAGCTCCACACCCAATGAGTTCACCCTTCCTCCACCTGATCGCATGAGGACTACAGCTCATTTGAGACGTTTACCATACACACTCCATCGGGGATTTGAATCCTATGAAACCTAGTGATCGCCTTGCAGATTCTCCTTCTTCTGGCATTTCCACGCAGAGAACAGCAAAGGAGAGCATAATGCAACCTTTAAAGGCTTTTATGCTGTCGTCACATGGTCTGATATTCAAACCTTATGAGCTCCAGGCTACTGCATAGAAATACCCTCCTCCTGCTTCACTTCCTCCACAGGGCGCACCGAGATAGTCCTCCCGAAGAGATTGAACCTGGGATCGAATCCCTTCTCATCCGCATGCCCATGAATTCCGTTGTCGCCATTCATACAAACTACCACACAATCCTTCAATAGTGTAAATGGCAAAATCAAATCGTTCCTCTCAAAAAGCCCAATCCCGAAACTGCAAATCTCCTCGCAATTCACCACGTTCTACACAGAATTCCAACTCAAGATTCCCATTTCCATCAACAAATCTTTGCTTCTTTCATTCCAAAAACCCACCCGGCAAATCCTGAAACAAATGTAGACATAGTGACCACGGCGAACCAAAGCTTCAGTTGCACGGCAGCGATGTAAGTTTAAAACCTTTATTGCAAAACCTTATCTAAAACATAAAACATTACACATGGCAACTCACCATTCGCCGGAGGGACGACTATGTGAATAGTGTTTTTTCAAAGAACTTCTGAGAAAAAACGTCTATCGACGTAATTATGTAAAACCATTGTTTGGTGTTATTGTTATTGTTGTTTGGGTTTCTATTACACCCCTATTTTATATATTAAGGAGCAATACATTTTTAATATATAAACATATTTTAATAAATTATTATTTTTAGATATTTTAATATTATGTATATATTTAAATGAAAACAAATCAAATACCCAAAACCTAGTTTCAAGAGTTAAATATTATATTAAAATCCATTTGAAATCAACAATAGAAAACAAAGAGAAAACAACATAGGAAAAATATGCAATGTTAGTATGTTTTTTTTACATTGAGAGAGCATAGGTCTCTTGCACGTTAAAGAGGAATTGTCATGTGCATGTTTCTATGGGTTTTTTTATATAACTTTTTTTGTGATTTTTTTTTGGTCAACGATGAAAAGTAGTATTTTGATACTAAAAGTGTGAACAATTGAAACTTTGGTTATGGTAAGGCTTTTGAGTGTAAACTAAGTATTCGAATCTATGGCTACAACCATATTAGATGGATTTTATAAAAATGCATAATATTAGCTACAACCATATTAGATGGATTTTATAAAAATGCATAATATTATATGTCGAAGCATTTTTTTGGTAGAGGTTGTGTTTGTATTTTCAAGGTCAATTTCAAAAAATAGTGTGAGATTGCTAACAAATTTTGATTATGGCAAGGCTTTTGCGTGTAAACTAAGTATTCGAATCTATGGCTACAACCATTTTAGATAGATTTTTATAAAAATGCATAATATTATATGTGGAAGCATCTTTTGGTAGAAGTTGTGTGTGTATTTTCAAGGTCATTGCAGAAAATAGCATGGGATTGCTAACAAATTGTTTTTTTTATTCAATAAATAGAAGCAGGTTCTTAATTGTGTAATCATCATTGAGTTGGTCAATAAATGTGGCCTAATAAGTCTTGAATAGTTGAATGCCTTTAGGACAATTTCTTACAATGTTTTTGAATAGATAAAACACTACTTCATCAACTGCAAATTATTAATGTACTTGCAGAAAATGGATTTTGTATCCTTCGTTGATTTGAACCTAAGCTATCAACAAAAAGGATAGAGGTCATGTGTGTATGACAAAAAAAATCTAGTTAAATTTGTACAAGAGGTTATGAGCATAAAATAAGTAGAAGTTGAAAAGCAACGTCAACTATGACAGGAGTGAAACCTACAATTTCATAGCCATTTGTTATTTCATCATCCTTGATATAAAAATCAAATTGTTTATTGTTGTATTGGCATGCAACGACAATTGTTGCGACAAAACTAATGACATAGGACTCATTTGATGTCAATAGTTCATTTATTGTCGTGTCTTGTGGCAATTGACACATTTTCCAGACTTGTTTCAATTGATTCTATAACTGTGTTTGATAATATCATTATTGAGTACTTTGCGTCGTCGTGATCATATTGACCCATTTTTTAGTGCAAACCTAGAGATCCATATGCTTTTCCTAGGTAACAAATTGCTAAAAAATCATTTGATCAAGTTGTCATTAGCACTAACAGTAATTGTCATTAGTCCATGTCTCTCTACTAAGTCTGGATGTAGTATCTCAGCCTCGAAATGAGAGTTTTGGCTTATGTTCTGATCGAATCCATAGACCACCAAAACATGTCCCTGAGAGTTTTGGCTTCTGTTCTGAGCGACTCCATAGACCACCAAAATATGTCCCTAAAAAAATTGTTACATGTTTTTGTGTAGAGTTCTAGGATAATTAATAATAATTGGTTGCATTATGGTTCAAATTTTAAACATAAACCAAAAACTTATCTTGTTTCTCTAGACATAGTGTCATAAATCTTTGACCTTTTCTGCTGAGTAAAAACATCTCTCGAGTAAAAACACTAGGTTGGGATGGCTTTATAACATGGAGATTACTAGGGACATTGAGAAAAGTATTGTAAATAATTATAATTATAAGAGAATTGAGTCTAAAAAGCAGAATAATATCTCTTGAGTAAAAACACTAGGTTGAGGCGGTTTTATAACATGGAGATTACTAGGGGCATTGAGAAAAGTATTGTAAATAATTATAATTCTAAGAGAATTGAGTCTAAGAAACAGAATTTTCTATAAGTAAACATAGGTCACGCACGAGGATAAAAGTCATTTTCTAAAATTTATCCATCCTTTTTGGTTAAACAAATTCCATATACATGTACATTTCATGTCTCATTGCACTCCATATCAGACCATAAATTTTAAGAGATTTTCCATGTTTTATTTTAGTTCTTCAAAAAGTTTGTAAGTGTTTAAAAAACAAGATTTATCATTGTAAAGCAGCTTAGTCTCTGTTGGAGGAGCTAGTCGACCAGCCGACTAAGTCGATCGACCGACTAATTAGAGATTAGGTCGGCCACCTAAGGTCTTGTCGGTTGACCGAACCGACAGGTAGTTATTTGTAATTGTTTGTAAATAATATATATTAGGCTGTTGAGCCAGTGGAGAACTCAGTTCAGTTCTGTGTATTGTATGGACTCTCTTGTTATAATATAATCTGTTATTCTTACACCTGTGTTCTTATCTCTTGTCTATGATATGTCTATATGCTTTTAAATGTGCATTATTGGTAACCCTTTGTGATCCGTGAGATTACAACATTGGTTTCGTTGCCGGTAGTACATATCTGAGATGAATACAAGCAGATGATATCAGAGCAGGAAATTAAGGACTGGTGGGAGCGCAAGATAGCAAATTATTTGCAAAATTATGTGCGAAGAAACAAATTAACAACTGCTCAGGCAAAAGAAAGATTCTTTACTAAAACCCATGAGAAGTTCATAGAATCGGTACCCCAGCTCTTGAAGAAACTTTTGGTTGAAAAAGCTGGAAGCGAATAAAGAACAATAGCTACTAGAGAAACTGATTCGAGGGGGAAGGACAAACCTGTCGGAGTGGTTTGAAAAGATCACCAGCGATTTCTGCGAGGAGCAAGCTATAGAAGAAAGAACTTCGATAGAAACCATTCAGAACAAATTCTATATAGACCTTACCGGGAAGTTCATGTGCTCCTTACCGACTTTGCTGTTCAAGTTCCTGATAGAAAAAGGAGTGGGTCATATTGTTGAACCTCGTCCATCACTACGTAAACCGCCACAAAATACCAACTGGGCGGAGAAACAAAAGAAGTGGGAGAAATTCATCATCGAAAGCGAGTTGGAATATTTCTTAATCAAGTAAACAGAACTATCCGAGCTTTCTAAAGCGTCAGGTAGGCAATGGGGGGGTAGCTGGTCGTATGTCTGGGTAAAGTAAAAGGGATTCTAGTCGACTAAACAAAGGTACCATCACCAACAATGAAAAGTCAACCTAAAAAGGAAATCGAACGGACAGTGATACACAAAGGTACGACAGATTTACAGAAGATAGAGAGAGAGAAGAGGCTTAAAAGGAGGGAAGAAAGAAGAGAAAAAGCTATAGCACTGCAAAGAGGAATGAGTACTAGGGTGGCAAACCAAGAAAGAAATCCGCTAGAGTCGGGTCATGACCGACAGGAAGAAGGAATTGATGAAGAAGTGTCACCCATGGAAGAAGATCTGTGGATAGAGCAGCGAGAAGCTCTCCAAATAGAAGTCCCTCAAGAGATAAGACCTCCGTCTTCAACAAATATGAGTACTAGAATACAAGCCATTGTCGAAGAGGACCTCAGAATAAGAGCTGGTGAGTTTGGTATATGGAGCCAACTAGACGACAAGGTTCACAATGATAGTCATCTACATATCCGTCGACCAGAAGAAGGAAACTGGGTCACACTTTAGGCGTCTCCTTCCAACTGAAGTATCCATTTACTTTATCCGACACATGAAGGAGCACCCCCCCTGCCAAATACAACTTTGGAGAATACAGAAAAATCTGACCTGCAGACAAATAATTGCAATTGGACATCGACAGGAGAAGTCGACCCCAACCGACTGCTTGTCGGAGAAGAAACGACAAACAAAACAATCGATGGAACTGAGAGTTTCGTCGACAACATCTCTGCACAAAAAGATAAACAAAACATCCCACAACCCTCACCACCGCCACCACCCGAAGAAGACAATGACAACGAATCCGAAATGGGTCACGGATCAACGCATATCCCTCTATATTAGGGTGACGAAGATCCCAGACGACATTGGTTCGTCTGCAAGTCGACATGGGAGGCCAATCATGTTACATTAGAAGATAGACAGATGGTGCAGCTCGCTGGTGCTTTGAGGAAAAGAGCTATAACTTGGTATATGATCTTTACTGAGAGAACCTCCAATGTATCCAAGGCGTAAATTAAAGTGCAATTTTTATCATTCTTTAAAACTCCAGATGCTAAACATCTGACAGCTAAAAAGTTAAAAACAACCTCGCAAAAGCCAGCAGAATCCGTTCAAGAGTACGACAAACGCTGGAAAGACATTCTCAGCCAACTCGATTATGTAATTGATGAACAATTGTTAATTCAGTGGTTTCTTGCAGGTCTTTCATAGAAAATTCGGCGGCATATAAAGCCTGGAGACATTCAAGACATATGAAGACGCGCTTACTAAAGCCTTACAAGTAGAGATGGATGAAGACTTCCTGGCATTTCCCATAGATACTAAATTGGAAGAACAGCTTGAGAACATGCAGAAATATTTAAAAGAGCTAAACCTTAAAAGTCAAGACATCTGGTGCACGAAATGCTCAACGGCCGGACATTCAAAAGATAACTGTCGATAAGATATTAGTCGACAAGACGTTCGATTTGTGCAAACAAAATGTTTTTGCGACATCTGCCAAGAGCATGGAGAGCACACTACAAAATATTGCCCATTCAACATGAAGAATGGTAAAGCATCGTGGTGCGCAATCTATGAAACTAAAAATCATACCACCGCCGACTGCCACCTGAACCTAAAAAATCGAGAAAATTACCAGGAAGTCTATCAGACGAACGCAGTTGCGCAGAACAAGGAGAATAATAAACGAAACAATGCTCAAAGTGAACAAAATAATCAAAGGTACAACGGTCGTCAATATGAGCGCCGGTTCGACAACCGACGTGGAGGATATGGAGGTCGAGGTCGATTCTCTAGGAATCGCGACAACCGACCACGTCAACCCATCCAATGTTTCACGTGCTACAAAGAAGGTCAACGATACGCAGACTGTCCATACAAAGACATAACTGACTTAAAATTCTGTACTAGTTGTGGAGTAGGGGATCACTCATTAGAGGATTGCCCTACTATGCTTGAAAAAATAAATGAAAAGAAAAATGTTAATGTCTTGTCATGCATACAAAAACATGATATTATCAATACAAATAATTTACATATAGTAACCCAACAAGGGACAAAATTTGGGAATGATAATCCCCGAATAAGCAAAATAAAATAAAAGAATGATTATCCTGACCCAGTTAAACAAAAACAACTGTATAAAGACGCAACGAATGTATTTAGAGAATTTGCTCGACAGAAAGAAACCGACGATAATCGACAAAGCACAATAAAAGAATTAATACACTTAGTACAAAAGGATAAAACAATATCTCAATTCATCAACTTATTGTATAAAATAAAACACAACAATAACACCGAAAAACAAACAAAAAATATCTGCAGCTTAAACCAAAAAGAAAAAAATGATGCCGACCCACTTGTCGACCTAGAAATTGAAGGGTACCATGTCCAATAAGTTGTGCTCAACTTCGGATCACAAGTAAACATTATGACTCATGACACTTGGGAACAGTTGGGTAGACCTCGACTATACGAGTCGGGCATATGCCTGAAATTAGCCGACTAAGGTCTGGTTGAACCCATCGGAGTCTGGAAAAATGTCGACACGACAATAAAAGGAATATCAATCAAAATCGATTTCGAAATTAATGACCCTAAGGAAGGATCCAGCTCCTTCACAGCGTTAGTAGTTCGACCTTAGGGAAGAAAAATGAAAGCCTCGATATCCCTAGACAAGGAAATGATCAAACTAAAAGGGAATTGACAAAAAGTCATAGTACCTATCCATCCATCCTAAGGAAAACCTTGGATAGAACCTATTGATGAAGAAGTCGACATCCGACAACTATATCAGATACAAAACAATGAAGACTACACAAAACCTAAAATCTATGGTGAACTGCACTTAGGGAATCAAGATTCAGTAGGGTACAACTCAGATGCATAATTATATGATTGGGAAGTCAAGAACTACGAAACACGGGCAAGAGGATGCTGGACCATTCAAAAAGTATAGAAGAAACCAATCCAACAGTGCTTCGTGGTGTCCATCATCCCAAAAATATTTGAAAAAAAAAACTAGGGAATATCATACCCTGAGACCAACAAATATAAATATCACACAAGTCCCAAGATATAAAGAAAGAGAATCACCAGCTATGCACATAGGACAAGTATCCAGGAACATTGGTGAACATAGACGACTCCAAAGCCTAGTGGAAATTTTCACAGGACAAGCTGCTAGATGGTGGGATACCCATCAATCAAGACTGCAGACATGGACAACAGCTTCGACTTATTTTATAGAAAGATTTGGAGGAAAAAAGTTAACCAATCAAGCCCAAATACCTATATTTATCCAAGGACAAGATCCAGAAGACCACATAAAAACATGTGAAAAAGAATGGAAAAGACTTGGGTATAAGGATGAACGTACATGGCCACACCTGTTTCCATTAACGTTACACGACTTACCGAATAAATGGTACAAAATGGAAGAGGCTCGAGGTGAAACATTCCTATGGCACGAACTAAGAGAGAATTTTATCAAAGATTTCAGCTTTATACCACAAGATGAAAACTTGTTCGAAACTGCAAAACAAATCAAGGCATTTGTAGAACCGACAGAAAACAAAACCCTAAAACACGGCCGACAGACAATAAAATGCAATAATATACAAATTGAGAAAATAATATAATCAACAAGACTACATATGGAAAATGAAAATCCGGAAGGGAAAAGCTTTAGGTGGAAATCAAAGTATGCCGAAACGACAAAACCAATTCGCACGGTACTCAAAGTCGAGACAATCGACAAAGAAGACACCAACCAAATGGCTAGAGCAAACTTTCCTGCTACTTTTTCACAGTTTAAAGAAGGGAGTCGACTAATCAATGAAACAAAAGCACCTGAATGGTTAGACGCTAAAGTGAAAACTAAAGAGGTTGACATATCAAATGATGATTGACCAAAAATAGCAAAAATCGGAGACTACTTGACTGAAGCACAAACAACAGAAATAGTAAACCCACAAAATAATTCCCGGATGTATTTGCTAGAGATTACAAGGATCTCAAAGGTCTAGTGCATGAAATGGGTGAAATGAAGATTGATATTAAACCTGATGTTCAACCTGTGAAGAAAAGACCATATAAACTAGCTCATAAATACAAAGAGATAGTCAAGAAATAGATTGATAATATGCTGGCAGCATGAATTATCTACCCTATTGACCAATCAGAATGGGCAAGTCCAATGGTTGTTCAACCAAAGAAACATGTTCCAACCAAGCTAAGGATCCGTGTCGACTTCAGAGAACTTAATAAAGTTACACTAACAGACCCATTTCTGACACCTTATGCATATGAAATCTTAAACAAGGTCGCAGGACATGAATGCTACTCGTTTACATATGGATTCTAATGTTATAACAAAGTACCAATAGCCAAAAAAGACCAGAAAAAGACAACATTCGTATGTGAATTTGGCTCATTTGCTTACAGGGTTATGCCTTTTGGACTAAAAAATGTACCTGCAGTATTTTCAAGAATTGTGATCAAAACATTTCAAGAATACATTTATAAAACAATGGCAATATATTTCGACGATTGGACAATATACTCTACGCAGAAAGATCATTGCAAATGGCTAAGGGTCATGTTGGAACAATGCCGACAAATCCAACTATCTCTGAACATCAAGAAGTGCATATATTCTGACCCCTATTGGGATACTATTAGGTCACATTGTCTGTAAAGAAGGCATCAAGGTCAACTGCACAAAAATAAAAATTATCCTCGACTTGAAACCTCCGGTGAACCCAAATCAAGTCAAGGTACTACTTGGTCATATAGGATATTACAGAAAATTCATAAGATACTATTCAAATATGACATACCCACTGGAAGAATTGTTAAGAGAAGATCAGGAGTTTGACTGGACAGAGGAATGCGACATATCATTCGAAGCACTAAAAATGAAGTTAGTCGAAGCACCCATTCTAAGATTCCCAAACTGGTCGATCAAATTCCATGTAAACATCGACGCATCAGGCCTGGCAATAGGAGCAATTTTAACTCAACCATGAGACGATGAAATGGACTACCCTATAGTTTACAGCAGCAAAAAATTAAATAAAGCAGAAAGAAATTATTCGACAACAAAAAGAGAAGCATTAAGAATGGTTTTCGCATTACAAAAGTATCAACATTACCTACTACCAAATCCATTTATCTTTTATACCGACCACCAAGTACTAAAATACCTAGTCAATAAACCCTTACACCATGGGAGAATTTATCGTTGGATACTCCTATTCCAAGAATTTGAATTCGAAGTTGTCGTCAGACCAAGAAAATTAAATGTCGAACCCGACCACTTATCACGAATCGACATAGGAGAGGAACCGACAGGAGTCGAAGACGACCTACCGGATGCACATTTATTTCGAATAGAAGCAGTCTTAGTAGAATTAGAGAAAATAGCTCAGTTCTTAGAAGATGGATAAGCACCAGAAGGCATGCGTACGAAGAAGAAACAAATATTAGCCATGAAAGCTGCACCATATAACATAATAAATGGATTCTTGTATAAAATGGGCTTGGACGACATCCTCAGAATATATGTACTAGAATATGAAATAAATAATATTATGTATGAAGCACACTATGGACCAGCGGAATGACATTTTCAAGCAGACACAACTGCCAAGAAAATCCAATAGTCAGGGTTATGGTGTTCGACACTTTATAAAGACTGTAAAAAGTTTGTAAGCCATTGTGACAGATGCCAACGACTAGGTCAACCTTTGCCTAGCACAGAAATGCCATTAATATCAGTAAACCCAAGTTTAACATTTGAAATTTGGGCCATCGACTTCATAGGACCATTTCCCATACCAGCAAAAAGAACAAGTGCAAGGTACATAATAACTGCAGTAGAGTATGTAACCAAATGGGCAGAAGCAGAACCGTTCGACACATGTTCCAGTGAGATAGCTGCTAAATTCATCCATGAAAATATAATCACCAGGTTTGGATGCCCAATAACCCTAACCAATGACCAAGGTTGACACTTTATCAATAAGACCATCAAGGCACTAACGAACCAGTTCAAAATCAACCACCGACGGAATACAACTTATCACCCTCAATCGAATGGAGCAATTGAAGCATTTAATAAAACATTAAAAAAAGGCCTAACAAAAATATGTAACACTGACAAAGACGACTGGGATGAAAAGATACCTGCAGTACTATGGGCGTATAGAACAACATACAAGCGTTCAACCGACCAAACACCGTTTTGACTAGTTTATGGACAAGAAGTAGTAGTTTCACTACATTTTCGACAACAGACACCTATTATCGCAGAGATTGTACATGTCGATGTCGAACAACGAAGGAAGGACCGACTAATACAATTAAGTAAACTAGAAGAACACCCACTGATTGATTTACAACATCAAGAAATCCAGAAACAACAGCAGAAGGCATGGCATGATCGTAACATAAAAAACAAGACCTGTCGGTAGGGAACCTAGCCTTATTATACAACAGTCGAGTAAAAGAGAAATCCAAAAAGTTACATACATAGTAGATGGGACCCTACGTTGTCGAATAAATTCATGCCAATGGATCAGTCCGATTAAGGACGTTACAAGCCATAGTATTTTGGAAACTTTTTAATGGTGCCTAATTAAAGCGGTACAAAAACTAAAACAAGTTCAAAAAAAAAAGGAGCATATAATGACCATAACTATTAGACAATAACTATAAAAATCTGAAGAAAAAAAAAATCAAAAAGACAAAAACAGAACCAATACCATAAACTAGGATGACAGGAAATCAACGTTTCGACAGCCGACATTACACCCACCGACATACCACTATCGACCGTTCACGGGATCGACATCGACCACTGACACTGAAAGTCACATCACGTCTTCATGACTACGAGCGCCAAAATCAAATCGCCATTAATGCAAACTCAAGTGTTCGCGCTGAACAAAGAGAGAAATTTAGCAAATAGAAAATTGAGAACCAAGAAAATTTAAGAAAAGTCGAACACAGAACTAACAAAATGGCACCAAAACAAACTAGAGCCACAGCGAAGACTAAGGAACTACAAACTGTTGAGACCCCATTAATGAGAAGGCTAAGAAACCTAAAGAACACCAAGGTTCAAGAAACCTCATGGGCGAAGACATGGGCCGAGATCAAGGAATGGGCCTATGTCAACAAGAAACCAACACCAGTCGCGAAGAAGATAAACCACAGTACTATCATGAACACACCGTTCATGGCAAGTTTCGAAGGTACGAAGGAAACAACAGTTAAATTCATTATAAGCCGATACCACAACGACAGATTCAACTTCAACATGCCAGTCAAGATCTCGGGTGAGGTAATGTATAAATTAACTGGTCTATCCAACCAAGGTGACCCAGTACCAGTCGGCATAAAAGAAGGGTTGGTGGAGCAACAAACTGGATCACCATCAGGTAAAAACTCAAAATGGCTAATGATTAGCCAGATACAAGCATGAACGCCACAAATTGTGGATAAAATCATAGCAACGGGGCTTACACCCATAGGTCGAGGAAGCAACCTAAAATTGGACATGTTATAGGCAGTGGATACCATTGCCGACACAAAGAAAATCTACAGATGGGCTGAGAATGTCGCCGACATGCTCAAAGGCATCTACGAGAAATGCCAAGAGGCAGGAGGGCTGAGAATGTCGCCGTTTCGACAGCCAACATTACGCCCACCGACATACCACTATCGACCGTTCACGGGATCGACATCGACCAACGACACTGAAAGTCACATCACGTCTTCATGACTACGAGCGCCAAAATCAAATCGCCATTAACGCAAACTCAAGTGTTCGCGCTGAATGAAGAGAGAAACTTAGCAAACAGAAAACCGAGAACCAAGAAAATTTAAAAAAAGTCGAACACAGAACTAACAAAATGGCACCAAAACAAACTAGAGCCACAGCGAAGACTAAGGAACTACAAACTGTTGAGACCCCATTAATGAGGAGGCTAAGAAACCTAAAGAACGCCAAGGTTCAAGAAACCTCATAGGCGAAGACATGGGCCGAGATCAAAGAATGGGCCTATGTCAACAAAAAACCAACACCATTGGCGAAGAAGATAAACCACAGTGCTATCATGAACACACCATTCATGGCAAGTTTCGGAGGTACGAAGGAAACAACAGTTAAATTCATTATAAGCCGATACCACAACGGCAGATTCAACTTCTACAGGCCAGTCGAGATTTCGGGTGAGGTAATATATAAATTAACTGGTCTATCCAACCAAGGTGACCCAGTACCAGTCGGCATAAAAGAAGGGCTGGTGGAGCAGCAAACTGGATCACCATCAGGTAAAAACTCAAAAGGGCTAATGATTAGCCAGATACAAGCCCGAACGCCACAAATTGTGGCTAAAATCATAGCAACGGGGCTTACACCCATAGGTCGAGGAAGCGACCTAAAATTGGACATGTTAAAGGCAGTGGATACCATTGCCGACACAGAGAAAATCTACAGATGGGCTGAGAATGTCGCCGACATGCTCAAAGGCATCTACGAGAAATGCCAAGAGTCGGGAGGGATTATAAGGTTCTCGTCCCTTATAGTATGAATAGTAATGTACTACTTGTGCCCTGTCGGGGACAAGCAGTTTCAAGAACCCACAAGATTCCATATATGGAGATTCAAACCATTTGCCCAGACTGGAACATTGAAGGAGACTAGCAAATGGCAAAGTGCTATTGGAAAACTGGTTCCAACAGCTTAAAATCCAAACAACCGGATGGAGGGTGCCCCAAAACATCTGACGAAGTCCGCCAAAAACTGCACACATACAGTGGGAACTTGACCATACTGTAGTATGGTATATGCAGGGTGCCAAAGCTTATAAAGTGCTTCAAGATCACATGGAGGAGTCGGTCATCACAGAAGGAGTACTACGGGACTAGCCTGCTTATTATGGGCAAGTATTCCAGCAGACTCGACAAGAAATCCAAGCACTGGAGAAGAGGAAGAGCACGAAAGAAGCACTTAGAAGCACCATCGAAGATCAGATCGTGCTTGAAACAAACAAACTGCAGAAGCTCGAGTTACAAGCACACCAGTGGGTGCAATAGGCAATTCCGAGCTTAGACAAATTAGACATCATCTATTCGCAAATGAAACGGCGTCTGAAGACGGCAGAATAAAAAGAACAGTTTTTGGGTCCCGACATGGAAATGATAACAGACCTTTCCATTCAAGAGAAGATGTCGACACTATCAAGCCTCACAACATTAACAATCGACATCCAAAGAGTATCGCAAAGTTGGACAGAATTCCAACATCAGCTGGCCGTGACGACGGAAGCAATTGTCGAAGTCTATGTAAAGAAACAACCAACCATCCGACTTCATAGCCCGTAAAATAATAAACAACGAAATAACTACTTTAGACAGGCAAAGATTTTTTTTGAGTACCTCCCTTGTTTCTTCGGGACGAAGAACAGTTTTGTTCGTGGGGGAGATGTTGGAGGAGCTAGTCGACTAACCGACTAAGTCGACGAGCGACCAGCCGACTAAATCGATCGACCGACTAATTAGAGATTAGGTCGACCACTCAAGGTCGTGTCGGTTGACCGAACCAATAGGTAGTTATTTGTAACTGTTTGTAAATAATATATATTAAACTGTTGAGCTAGTGGAGAACTCGGTTCAGTTCTGTGTATTGTATAAACTCTCTTGTTATAATATAATCTGTTATTCTTACACCTGTGTTCTTATCTCTTGTTTCTGATATGTCTGTATGCTTTTAAATGTGTATTATTGGTAACCCTTTATGCTCCGTGAGATTACAACAGTCTCTACCATAGGTAAAAGCATCTAGGAAGAAGTGATATTCCTTTGAATGAGTTTTGCAAGCATATGGAAAGAAGTGATATTCCTCCAAATGAGTTTTGTGAATTACTATGTTTAAATTTTAAGGCCAAACTCAGCTTAACGTTGTAGTGTGGAGGTGTTCTCTACTTTATAGATTCAATGGCGTTTTCTACTTTATTGATTCTCATTTCTTTCATTATTTTAATGGTAAAATTTGTGGCTTTAAGAACTACGTTGAAACCACATCTTCATGATTTATAGGTGTTTGGTAACTCGAATAGTGTTATGAAGTTTTTATAGGTGTTTGGTGACTCAATATGGTTATAGTTGAAGCTAGCCCTATGAAAGAGGTCTCCATGATTTATAGGTACATGCTTTATAGGTGTTTGGTGATTCGACTGCGGTTATAAAGTGGATGCAACAGTCTCAACAGGGATTCAAAATGGACTTGTTGATAATAGCTACACGTCTGAATGTACTCAAAATGACTTGTTGATAGTAGCTACACATCTGAAGAATATTGCAATGACTTGAAGATTGATAGGTGTTTGGTGATTCAACTGCGGTTATAAAGTGGATGCAACAGTCCCAACAGATACTCAAAATGACTTGTTGATAGTAGCCATACATTTGAATGTACTCAAAATGACTTGTTGATAGTAGTTACACATCTGAAGAATATTGCAATGACTTGTTGATAGTAGCTACACATCTGAATGTACTCAAAATCACTTGTTGATATGAATTGATAATAGTAGCTACACATTTGAAGAATATTGCAAGAGTGTTCTCTATTTTTTCAAAAATAGATATGCATTTGGTAGTACCTACACAAGTGAATACTATTGCCTCTAATGAATAATGAATATTGCAAGGGAGTTTTCTACTTTTTCAAGAGTAAATATTTATAGAGAACTGTGTATATTATTGCATCTAATCTAATAAATATTGCAAAGGGGTTTTCTACTTTTTCTAAATAAATATTTATAAAAAACTGAAGCACGTGGCAAATTCCCTAGTGGGTTTGCACTAGTTACCATGAACCTATGTTGCACTAGTCTCAGGGACGAGAGATGCGGGGACGAATTTCCGAGACGGCTAAAGCGCACCCCAATTTTTCAGAGAACAACATGTTGGGGACAACAATTATATAATATAAAATTTGAATATATATATATATATATATATATATATATATATAATTAAAAATAAAAATTATTTACATTAAGATAAATCATAAAATAAGAAATCTTTGCAACAGAATATTAAAATAGCTTCTATGAATTTTTATCATAAAACATTGAAACATCAAAACATATTTGATTGAGATAAATGAGTCATAAAAATGAAAAATCAGAACATAATTGCAGCATGAGATTAAAATATCTGCCATGTAAAAATTATAAAAAAACTGAAAAATTCAAAAACATAAAAATTTCAATTTTAAATTTTAATTTTTTTTTTTAAACTTTTTTTGTAATGTACAGGAAAGAAGACGCATGGGAGTCGCCAAATGCTCTAGAGACTTCGGGGACGTCCCCGAAAAGTCCCCTATTTTTTAGAGTACGTTTAGGGTGCGGCGAAAAAGTCCCCAAGTCTCCGAGTCCCCATTTGAGGACGTTTCCGAGGAGTTCCTAAGTCAACACAGGAAACGGGTGAAATTTTTTTGAGGACGTTTCCGAAGAGTTCCTAAGTCAACACAGGAAACGGGTGAAATTTTAAGGAAGACAGGTCCCCGTGCAACATAGCCATGAACATATTTATAGAGAACTGTGTATACTATTGCATCTAATCTAATAAATATTGAAGGGGGTTTTCTACTTTTTCTAGAATAAATATTTATAGAGAACTGAAGCAAGTGGCAAATTCCCTGGTGGGTTTGCACTAGTTACCATGAACATCCTCTCTTTTTTTTGTTTGATTCAATCATGTAGACTTTCAGCAATGTAAGGATTTTAGAGGCATGTGGCAGGGGCCTATGATGCAGAGTATATGAACATAAGAAAAAGGTTGATCTTCACTAATCAGTTTTGAATAGGAATTTTGAAAAGTCCTGGAGAATTCAATTCAGGAAAAAGTATATGAACCAGAATACTGGGGATTGAGTCCAAACCAATTACCATGAACATCCGCTCTTTTTTGTTTATTTGTTTAATTCAATTATGTAGACTTTCTGCAATGAAGGACTTGGAGAATTCATTTCAGGAAGAGTATATGAATTAACTGTATTTGCTCTTAAGCAAATAAAGAAAGCATTTCTGAGCTTCTCAGTGATAAAAATGCAACTTTTCCCCCAAATTTATAAGCACATAATTTTAAAGAATTCAAACTTCAAAAAATAAAGAACCCTAGCATCCCTAGCATTTTGACGTTAGAGAGAGCTCGTTAGAGAGAGCTCTCAAAGATCGTATTTAAGTTCTGTAACAAACCTTAACATCCCAGATAAAACACCTTCCCACACACCTTATCATCCAGACTTCAAAATACCTGTTGTTAGGTCAAAGATGAGATGTAGTTTGGAAAGTATAATTCAGATCCATCTCTATTTCTCTATTCTACATTACCATATCCATACTGGAAGAAATTCGTCAAATTAAATATTCCTACCAAATACCCATCTAGCAAAAGCCGATACGACCAATAAAGCCGAATCTTCAAGCCATGCCCTGAGAGATTTTGCCACCATTAGTCACCACCATTGACTAGAGTTCACCTTCATTCGGAAGAGAGGCGGAAGCTCACCTACGCCTTTCAAAAGTTAACTATAACAACCCCTCGAACTTCAGATTCTTGATAAAAAAAATTGGCAAGCTGGATATAACACTAAATTCACAGAAAAAGCAGTGGCAGATGATGGAATTATTCTACATGGTCTAATTTTTTGTAAAAGCGATCATATGCAACAGCCTTTCAAATAGTTTAGACACACCCTAATAATGTTCTCAACAAAAGAGTCATTTGCCTCAACCTGTTGAAAATGAAAACCCATTGTTCATTAATATATAAAAATAAGTTTACAGACAAAAGTTATAATCATTGCCATAGCTTAATCCCAGTCGAAAAAACAGGACAAGGCACTCAAATTTTATTCATACTCGCATCATCCAAATATGATAAGTTGCAAGTTCCTACAAAATTCCATCATTCATGATCTAATCTTCCATTGACTCATCATCGTCTATTTCTTCTATTTTCATTTTTTTTACTGCCTGGAATGGATCCAGATTAGGATAGGCAGAACTAGGAATTTCTATCAAGATATCTGATTTTGCACCAGTATTTTGGTTAACGACTCCTCCATTCCTGTCCACGCGATATGATAACGTCTGCTGCCCAGGCATTGCATCTATATACACTGTACTGTTCTCATCAATCTCCCCACTGATAAGCATCCGAGATAGTTGAGTGACAACTTTTCTTTCTAACCATCGCCGTAAGGGCCGAGCTCCATAAACCTGCAAGTCCCACGTAATCCATTTAGAGGTTATACATAGAGTCCTCAACTAGCTCTTACATTAGAGATACTAATTTTTAAGTATAAAGGCTAAAATCTAATCCTCCCTGCTTTACGGGGTTCACAAGCCACTTGTGCAGTCATCAGCAAACACACCAAAAACATCCCTCAAGTTTTGATTTTTGAAATAAGTTGCCAGAGTACGAAGAAATAGAGGCCCCAGTTTTTGAAATCAGGTGTAAGTGAACATTGAGGTAATTCATATATACGAAAAAAATAAACTTTTCAGAAACAGAACTGAAGTTCACATCCATAGGATTCAACACTAATTATGTGAAAATCGGAAAATCTGAAACAAGAGTAAAAATTAAGAAAGCTGGAAATTTGAGAAACCGATGCTGTAACTATTTGGTTTACAGCTCTTAAAGATCCACTGTTGGCCACCACTCACAACTCTCTGCCAAAAACTGACTCTCAAAATTACTCTCTAGACAGATTTCATGCTATACATGACGGGACATGGAAAATGAAAATCAGACCAGCATGAAAGGCACAACTCGGAACTTAAAAATGAAGATACTAGGCGTCGGATTAGAACATATAAGATATAAATGGGATGCAAGCCACTTTACCAGGGAGTGGGTCATGTACCCTGGGATAGGGAAAAGCATCCCGGGGACAAAGATATGCAGGAACATATCTGCTGCGGTCGGGTATACGTCCCCCTGGCAGCATAGACTCTGGATAACAAGAGATGGAAACATATGGATTGAAACCATATGGAATGAAAAATATCATCTGAAAATTGAAATGAAGAGCATCAAAAATGAAAATCTGAAACTGAGAGAGAAAAACGAGAAAGCTGAAAATCTGAGAAACTGAAGCCGTAGACTGAAAAGTTCTTCTCTTAAAACATTAACCGTTGGCCAAGACCAACAAATCTGCAAAAAATCAGAATCCTGGATAACCACCGAGGCAGATTCACACAATATATAACGGGGCATGGAAAATACAAATCAGATTTTAAATCAAATCTTAGTGCATGAAGGACACAGATCACACCTTATAAATGAAAATACTAGGCATCGGATTAAAACATATAAACCATAATTTTAGATTGTTTCAAGGGGATGTACATCAAATTTAGTGGAGACATGTTTCCAGGGAGTGGGTCATGCCTCCTGGGATAGGGAGAAGCATCTCAGGGACACGGAGATGCAGGGACACATTTACTAGGGTCTCAGACACATACCCTGGCAAGACAGATTTTTAATAACAAATCAATCAAACAAAGTGACTGTTTTACTTACAGGATCATAGGCTTCCAGAAGAACAAGATCCAAAGCTGCATCTGTAACTGCTAATGCAACACCTCTCTCTGCAAGACGAACTGCTACATCTTTCATCTGTAGTCTAGCAACTTTTTTAAGCTGTTCATGAGAGAGAGGATCAAATACAACTATCTCATCAAGTCTATTTAACAGCTCTGGCCTAAAATGTCTTCTAACCTGCAACAACATTCAAAGAAAAACGTGTCAAAACACCACAGTCATCTTCATGATACTTGTATGAAAAAGATGCACACAAAGTCCAGGAAATGAACGGACATACTTCTTGCATAACGTTTTCTTTTGCAGCTTTTATCGTTGTGTCCCCGGATAATGCAGCAAGCAAGTGCTCTGCTCCAAGGTTAGATGTCATGATAATGACTGTGTTTGAGAAGCTAACTGTGCGACCTTGTCCATCTGTAAGTCTACCATCATCAAGCAATTGAAGCAAAGTGTTGAAGACTGAATTGTGTGCCTTCTCAACTTCATCAAAAAGTACGACACTATAAGGCCGTCTCCTTACTGCTTCTGTAAGTTGTCCTCCTTCTTCATAACCGACATAACTGTCATTTCAAATGTAGCCACATCGATCCATTTTAATTCATTTTAATTCAATGCAACAACAAATTAAGTTAAATAAAAATATCCAAAAGTAGTTTGTTGCTGTCAACCAATCTTAATTAAAACATTTAGTTGTTCACATACCCAGGTGGTGCACCTATGAGCCTTGAAACTGAATGTTGCTCCATATATTCAGACATATCAATCCGAACCAGCTGATTTTCGTCATCGAACAACTGAGCTGCCAGAGCCTTTGCAAGTTCAGTTTTCCCAACTCCAGTGGGCCCCAGGAATAGGAAAGATCCAGTTGGCTGTTGAATCCTTCCAAGTCCAGCCCGCGATCTTAACACAGCTTCGGCAACAGCTTGAACAGCCTCATCTTGTCCAACTACTCTTTCATGCAACCTGTCCCCCAAACCTATTAGTCGCTCCTTCTCATTCTGACCAAGTCTTGTGACAGGGATACCAGTCCAACGACTCACAACCTGCATGCATCACATAATCATATATCCAAAGCAACACCCACTATAGCTATCATACCTGGACAAGATAAACTATGTCAATCATATTCAATGGAAGGTATGTGTAGATACTTAAAATTCAAACTTCTAACGTACCTCTGCAATCTGCTCAGGTCCCACAGTTTCGGTTAACATTAGATTTTCTCCCATCCCAGCTTCATGTTTAGCAATTGCAACCTCTAATTCTTGAAGGGCCCCATATCGAAGATCAGCAACTCGTGCCAAATCCATCCTACGCTCTGCTTCTTGCAGAGTAAACAACAATTCCTCACGTTTCTGCTTCAGCCGCCGGATTTCATCCACTCTCTCTTTTTCCTTTTCGTATTTCATTTTCAACGGTTGCAACTTATCTCTCAAATCATCAAGCTCCTTGTGAACCTGTCATAATTAAAAGAGGAAAACAATTAGGTATTCGTACAGACTATCATACTAAAAGCCTGGGTTCTCACCGAACAACAATTTTCACTGTTAAAACAACAGTGAACACCCCTACATCCGAGTTTTCAATACCCATCTTTACATCAGAGCATCCCCCTCATAATAAAATGCCTACAGACTGATCAAACAATACAGCCAAAAAATAATTGCAACAAAGTAATCTAGAAGTACTAACCTCAACCAATCGAGCTTTACTAACTTTATCTTTCTCCTTTTCAAGGGCATGCAACTCAACTTCTAGTTGAATCCTTTTTCTTTCAAGGGTATCAATTTCTTCAGGTTGACTATCTAGTTGCACTCTTACATTTGCACATGCCTCATCTACCAGATCAATTGCTTTGTCTGGAAGATGCCGCCCTGTTCAATCAAACGGAATACAAATAATTTTCACAAAACCCGAAAGGAGTTAGAAACTGAGTTATCTGAGTTATACACAGATTGTATCATCTAATATCAAGTATTAAACACCACTTTTGGTATCATTCCTACATACTATAGTTCATTCTACCTATTATACCCAAATGAACAACTTACCTGTAATGTATCTGCTTGATAATTGGGCAGCAACCACAAGCGCTCTGTCCAATATTCTCACACCGTGATGACCTTCGTACTTTTCCTTTAAACCACGAAGGATACTAATAGTGTCTGGCACACTAGGTTCAGCCACGTACACCTGCTCCCAATTGTTAAAAGCAACAAATTTACTTAGACAGAGCACTAAAAGTGTATAAACAGCTAAATGAATACTTCCAATAACTCACCTGCTGGAATCGTCGCTCAAATGCAGCATCTTTCTCCACATACTTTCGGTACTCTTCCAGAGTAGTTGCTCCAATGCACCTAAGTTGGCCCCTAGCAAGCATCGGTTTGAATAAATTGGCAGCATCCATTGAACCCTCAGCACGCCCTGAAAACAAAATTCAATCCTACATGATCACTCAACAACCAAAATCTAAAACCAATGATTTACATGGATCATTAATTTAGGCTAATGACGTATATAGCTATTGCTTGGACAAAGAGTTTAACCATACGCAAACCAAGGAGGGTTCTCTTACCAGCACCCAGAACCAAATGAATTTCGTCAATAAAGAGAATAACTTTTCCATTTGCATCTTCTACCTCTTTCAATACAGATTTCAGTCTCTCTTCAAATTCACCCCTATATTTAGCACCAGCCACTAAGGCTCCCATATCCAAGGCTATCAACCTCACATCTGACAAATTGCTGTATAAAATCATTTGGAAACCAAAACAAAAAACAAATTAGCTGCTCGGCAATCTTGAAAATTGAAATAGTCCACTAAAATACTGTATGCACGCACGCACCCACGCTCAACCAAATTCGCAAAGCAAACCTACAACCTAAAATTTGCAAACAATGGAAATATATGAATATATGCAGAACGACTTGCCTTGGTACATCTCCTCTGACGATTCTTTGCGCCAGACCTTCAACCACAGCAGTTTTTCCAACACCCGGCTCTCCAATAAGCACAGGATTGTTCTTAGTCCTCCGAGACAAAATTCTAACAACTCTCCGGATTTCTTCATCTCTACCAATGACGGGATCAAGCTTCCCAGCATCTTCAACCAAATCACGGCCATATGTTTTCAAGGCCTGGAAATTAGTATCAGCAGACGCAGTATCTACCGTTTTGCCCTGTCCTCTGAGCTTCTCCACTTCAGATTTCACTCTGGCTACACTCACACCTGCATCCCTGAAGCAATCTGAAACCTGAGAGTCTTCTAACGTTCCAAGAATTAGATGATCTACTGCCAAGTGGCTGTCCCCCTTTCTTTTTTGCGAAGTCTGACCACGCCTGATGGCTTTTATCAACGAAGTGTTAGGAGGAATGCTGTCGGGGGCAGGGTCTTGGGAGGGGATTTTTTTCAGGGCCTGGCGGAGGACTCTCAGTACTGCTTCCACATTTTCCTCTCCACCTGCAGCAGATGAAATCGCTTGGCGGAGAATGCCCCCTTTGTCCTCGGTAAGAGCTATCGCCACATGCACAGGAGTGTATTGAGCGTGACCAGATTCTGTAGCTATCTCTAGACCCGCGGCTAGAGCTTCACTTGTCTTGTGTGTAAATTTGTCGGGGTTCATTTTCTATTGCTCTGTGAGATATGTTTTGTGCAGAACTATGGAAACTCTTCCTCTTAATTGCACCTAGAGCATCACCAGAAATCGATCAGCATCACCAACAGGAAATATAATCACTGGCATGTGCCAAAGCTAGACAAACGGCCGCTTATAGAAGACAGGAAAAGGAAAGGCAAAAGCATCGAATAAGATTCGAAAACAAAGACGCCATCAGAAACTCATCAGAAAGAAACACATAATACCCAATGATCATCAGACTTCGGAAATGTGCGCTAGGCCATTACCGAGGATATAAAAAACGATAAAAGCAGGCTTAATGGTTTCAAAGCCCCTACCGAGTTCCACCATTTACATCATATCAGTTAAAAAATAGTATAAATTCAAAGCTAGAAACCTATCAGAATCCACCCTTAAACGCCAACTGCAGTTTTCACTTGAGAACTTCAACAATTATGCAGGAACTCAAATTACCCTGCATTTCTACAATTTTCGGCCTAATTTGACAGCCTCCTGCGAAATATATCAAACGGCTAAAACTTACAAAATCATGTATAAAATTTTCGTTCGTTATGCAGAAAGATGCAACGTTTCAGAAGAAATTCTAAAATCCAAACGCCTAATGAATAAATCTTTTTCTTTTAACCTATCGACACAGTTGTCATCAAGTAATTCAAATTCTGAGAGCAAAATCTGAAACGCACTGCAACTTTCAGTTAAAGGTTTCAAAAATAAAGACTACAGTCACACACTACCCTACATTTCTACGATATTCGGCTTGCACGATTTTAACACAAGGCTCATGCATACAAAACCAGGTAAAAAGATTGATTCAAACTGCAGACAGCGGCAACGTTACCGAAGAACTTCTAAAATCCAAATAATTAAAGAATCTCTTTTTCATTTTAACCGATCAACACAAATATAATCAAGAATTTCAAATTCTGTGACGAAAAGGCAAATCTAAGAGAATAGCAGGATTCAAATTGAAAACCTCTAAATCCAGAACAAAAGCCAATGCATACCTCTGATAAAAAAATTCAAAAAACGGTCCGCTAGCTACGCGGATTCTTTCGCTTCAATGTCCGAAAATCGCCAGATGAAAGAAAAAGACTTCAATTTTAGGATTTCGCCGATTGAATGGAAGAGGAGAAGATTTAAATTCCCACAGATTTGGATTACAAGTTAAAGCACGGAAGGCAAACGCGACCCATGTCGCAAAATGGTAAACAAAAATCGAGAAAATTTGAGAGCGTTCTGGTGAGTTCCCGAAGCTTCGATCTTCTAGTTGCCTTGGGTAGACACGTGGTGGTCATTTAATCTGGCATGTTTTAAGATTATTGAGCTGTGGTTTTCTTAATTAATTGATTTTGTTTTTGTATATGAGCATTCAGCTCCAAAGAAAGAGTCTCAAGTGGTAACCAAAATGTTTTGCAGTAGTGATGGGAAAGAGTATGAAGTGGTGATCAAAATGTTTTGGAGTAGTGATAGGATTGGTAGATTTATTGGTTATAGTTTTAAGAGTTTGTTTAATTGGTAAGAAGCATATTTTCTTGTTTGGGGAAGGTTACCGGTTTGAGCTTTGAGTCCTCTCGGGTCAGGTTTTTTTGTTAGGATAAAAAAAGATTTATTCGTTACAAAAATAATTTATATTTGATTTTAATCATAATTTATTTTTTGATAAGTTGTAAATAGGAAGTGGTAACCAAAAAGTTTATAAAACTAATTTATGTTTGATTTTAATCACAATTTATTTTTTTGACATTGTGTGGAATATGAAGTGGTAACCAAAAAAGTTTTGGAGTTATGATAAAAGTGGATAGGTTCACCAATTATAGATATCATTTATGTTTGATTTCAATCACAATTTATTTTTTTGACATTTTGTGGAATATGAAGTGGTAACAAAAAGTTTAAAGTTTTGGAGTAGTGATAAGAGTAGATAGGTTCACGGGTTATAAAATCATTTATGTTTGATTTCAATCACAATTTATTTTTTTGACATTTTGTGGAATATGAAGTGGTAACCAAAAAGCTTAAAGTTTTGGAGTAATGATATGAGAGACTAGGTTTACCGGTTATAAAAATAATTTATGTTTGATTTCAATCACAATTTATTTTTTGACATTTTATGGAATATGAAGTGGTAACCAAAAAGTTTTCGAGGAGTGATAAGGGTGGGTAGGTTCACAGGTTATAAAAATGATTTATGTTTGATTTCAATTACAATTTTTTTTTTGACATTATGTGGAATATGAAGTGGTAAGCAAAAAGTTTTGAAGTAGTGATAGGAGTGGATAGGTTCACTTGTTATAACAATAATTTCTGTTTGATTTTAATCACAATTTATGTCACGTGAAGTGGTAACCAAAAAGTTTTGGAGTAGTGATAGGAGTGGATAGGTTCACCGTTATAAAAATAATTTATGTTTGATTTTAATCACAATTTATTTTTTGACATATTCCATTGAATATGAAGTGTTTTTTGACATTTTATGGAATATGAAGTGATAACCAAAAAGTTTTGGAGTAGTGATAGGAGTGGGTAGGTATTTCAATCACAATTCTTTTTTTTTTTACATTATGTGGAATATGAAGTGGTAACCAAAAAGTTTTGGAGTAGTGATAGAAGTGGGCAAGTTCACCGGTTATAAAAATAATTTATCTTTGATTTCAATCACAATTTATTTTTTGACATTTTGTGGAAAATTTATTTGTAAACATGTTCATGATTTTGACAAACGATGTTACATGCCATCATCTTCATTCTTGTGTCCCAAGTTGTTGTAAAAATTAAAAAATGCACAATCATTTTTTATATCAAGTTTATGTTATTTGTGTCATATTACTATCATATTGTGTCAATGTGAGTATCAAAAATTAATATTTGGGTATCATTTTTGTGTTGTAGTAGGCTTATTACAAAAGCAAAGGAGAAAAATTAAAAGTATATTTCTCTGGTCATTTCTCATCTGCTATATGTAGATGGCATTCTTATATTTGGTCATGCTTTGGTTTGGAAATGGCTTCATTATAGAGGTAGTTTTTTCCTTTTGTTTTGCATATAGGATGGAAATCAGTTCTCAAAATCCTCAATTTTCTTACAATTGTGACGATGCTAGAATCTGTGAAGAATTAGCATCTATTTTTCGTTACAAAAGGTCGTTGGTTGGTGAGGGATTAAAGTATATTGGGTTTTTTCTTAAACCAAACTCTTATTCCATAACTGATTGTACTAGCTTATTAAAAGGGTGGAAAAAAGAATTAGTTGTTGGGCTTTTAAATGGTTTTCGTATGGTGGTAGAGTGGTGGTAGATTAGTTTTGGAAAGTGCTATTTTGTAGAACATTCCAGTTTGTTGGTTCTCTATGACTTTAGTGCCAATTTCATTTGTTTCACATATTAGAAGGCGAAGTTTTCAATTTTTATGGGTCGAGAGGTTGGATAGTGCAAATTTCATCTGGTTGCATGGGAAAGCATTGCTCTTCCCAAACATTTGGGAGGTTGGGGCATCAAAAATCTGTTTTGGTTCAACAAGTCGCTTTGTGCTAAAAGTTTATGGTGATCTCTAATTTTTAAAAGTTTGTGGAACAAAGTGATCTTATCGAAGCACATTAAGATTCCTCTTATTCATTAGATTCGAGAACCGGTTAAAAAGATGCAGAATGCATCTATCATTTAGAGAAGCTTCATGAAAATATATCTTCTTCTTAGTAAATTATTCAGTTGGAAGGTTGGTCATGGTACTCAGATTTTTTGGGGTATTGATCCAATTGTTAGTTTTGTGGAATATTTTATGTTGTCTTCGGAGTTATTAGCAGAACTGCATAAAAGGAATATAATGGTTTTGTCATAGGTTAGGATTAATTTATCATTAGCAGGTGGATATTGGCTGAACACATAAAATCTAAACATCCCTTTGACGGTGGTTGTTAAATGGAATAATTATATCCAAGCTCTATCACAAGTGGGTATTAGATTAACCGATATTCAAGATATGATTGTCTAGGGAAAAAACAAAGCATTTATGGTGGTTATTGCCAAATTGGCATACAATGTTTCCTTGGAGTATTTGTAAGGTTACAGTACTATACGGCAGGAAAAGGGTTTCTAGAGGACGAACATTCACTTACAGATTAAGAGTTTTACCTAGTTGGCTTTATTTAATAAAATCCTTACTTGGGAAAATTTGCAGAAGCGTGGTTTCAGCAATGTGGGCATGTGTTATTTTTGCTTGAAGGACTTGAAATCAGTCTCTCATCTCTTTTGTTATTGTCCAATTTTTAACTCTATTTGGAATGAAGTTTGTAATATCATTTCTTCACAGGAGAGATGGGGATTGAGAAGCTTTGAAGGGTTTTTTTTTGCTTGGTTCAAAAATAAATCTCATTTTAAGAGTCTTCCCTTCTTTCTTGTTTGGGAAATCTGGAAAATGGGGAATAAATCCATCTTTTAAAATTCATCGACTCCTATGAATTTTATAAGTGTTAAGATTGTAGTTGCCTTAAAAGAATGGGAAAAGGAAATCAAAGTTAAGAAGACAAGGTCTTACTGTAAGCCTTTTATGGTATAGGATTCTCTGACTAGGTTCTTTGATGGGACAGAAAAATATGGGTGGTGTGGTACAAGAATGTTTAATGTTACACCGTATCCGAGTGTAATGACCCAGCCCGTATCTGGGTTAAGGAGGAAGATGTTCAATCTTCAAAATATGATTGAACAAATATTAATATATGAATGGATGCCTCATTACAATGGATATGACCGCCTTAAATATGGCTTGGACATCAAATATTGAAGAGACATTTCTCTTCATAACTATATTTAATAATTAATTACTATTACTAATGGTTATAACCTATTTATTTACTATTTTATTGTTGTAACACTGCCTTCCCCTTAGGAAAGATTTGTCCTCAAAGCTTAGATTATTGTTGTCATCTTTTCATTCTCGTTTTGTGTTGAAACAACGTCATTACTTCCTTTATGTCTTTTGTTTTAGAACTTGTATTGGGTATGTGCTTGGTCTTTACACAATAGTTTTTCAATTTTCCTTCATTTGTAACTTGAATTTGTACTCCATTCTGTTTATTATTGTTGTCCCATTTTCCATGTACATGAATACTAGGAATATTTTTGTGATTTACCATATCAAGCTTTGTTTTAGAAATCGCTTGTCCCACGATACTTAGGATGTCATCACATAATATTTTCCTTTTATTATCCTTACAAGTTACCTCGAGAAGTGATGTCTCTTGAGGCTTCTCACACTCGAAGCCACCAGATAATGTTACAATTAGTTTTCTCCAGGGTGGTAGAACAGTTAAGGTAGAAGATGAATCTACGACATATGAGTTATTTGACTTGGATTCCTTTGCATACTGTAGGATCCATCTTTTCTCATTGTATTGATCATCATTATTATCAACAACACTGACTTGACTCTTGCTATGATCTTGGTTGAGCTCATTTTTATTTTTATCTCATATATTTTGGTCATCCCTAAGATATTTTGTCTCCTTATCTTATTTATTGTCTTGATCAACTTTGTTGCTCTCGTTTTTGTTGACATACTAGTCCAACATATCTAAGTTGTTGATATGGCTTGTATTAGACCTTGGTTTTTCTAATACAACTTCCATTATTGTATTCTCGTTCTGTGTTATGCCACTCAGGTTATGTGCCATGGTGCTCATGTTATGTGATATCACAGTCATCTTGTCATCTAACTCTTTGTGTTTCTCGATCATGACTTCCAATTTGTCATCCAGTCTTGTTTCTAACACTAAAACAACTTCATTTTGTATTTCTCTCTTCAACATTGCATTGTTAATTTTCATTTCTTCTCTGAATTTTTCTTGGTTGGCAATGAGGGCTTTGATGTCCTTCTCCGTTTTCTCAAGTTTGTATTTTAATTCCACCATGGATTGGGTCCTAAAATGGGGAGGTGTGTATTTGGACCCAATTTTGCTTTATAAAAAATAAAACTATAACTATAATAATTATTAAAATAATAATGGTATTATATTATATTTTATTTATTTTTATTATAAAAATAATAATAAAATTTATTATTAATTTATAATTATATTTATAATAAAAAAAATTCTTGGCAGGTTTACATAGGCGTTAGCTTTCCACTCGACCATTTGCACCAATCGGACGACCTAGCTCGCGTGAGCTGTCACATCTGACATTGTCGGTCGTCCAATCGGTGCAAATGGTCGGGTGGAAAGCTAACGTCGTTTACATAGAGAAGGCGGGGACTCGGGGAGTGGAGACTGCGACCCCATAAATGTTTATGGTAATAGGGATGAAGCTAATTTCACATGTGCATCCTTAAGTGAAAAGGACAAAACAATAAACTCAAACCCTAGTTTATACAACTTCCTTAATGATTCCTATGGAGCATATGAGGGAGAGCAACCTATGGATGGCACTGCAAGCAAAAGGGAGGCTATGCGTTGGACGAACGAGAGAAGGTGTGTGTAGGCAGACGGGGAGAGACGATGGCAAGTGGGGAAATGTGATGGAGCAATGGGTTATGTATATTAGTATGGGTTATGTATAAAAGAAACACATATGCTATTGGCTACAACAACAAAGAATATGGAAAAGGGGCGTGTTTACTCAAGTGGCTGCTATAATGTGCATGGTACAATAGGCCTGTATTACTATATTAGTATGAGTATGATATCATTTTTAAGAGTTAATTGACTTTGATTTTGAATGTTTAACACACATGCAAACCCATGTCCATAAATGTGCATGGTATAATAGGCCTATAGTAGTATGAGTATGATATCAATTTTAAGAGTTAATTGACTTTCATTTTGAATGTTTAACACACATGCACACACATGTCCATCAATGTTAGGAATTGGAAACGAAGGAAGTGGTTATGTACATTGATGATAAAGCAACTTAGTTTGTCTATTATGTGTATTGAATCCTCTATTCTTGGATCTATTTACTCGTTTGGTCAAAGTGTTGATTCAATGGTTAATGAAGAGGTTGGGATAAGTTGATGATAAACATACCTATTGTGGTTACACTTCACAATATGTAGTATATGTGACAAGATTTGGCCTAGAAAAAAAGCACCATAAACAAAACTGTATTTTCATATCTCAAGAGTATGAAAAATATTGAAAGCAAAGAAACATAGCCAATTACTGTGTGTCTACTTGGTGATAGACAATAGCGAGACCAATCCAGAGTCCTAATTATTAAGTGGTTACCGGTGTGCAAGTTTTTTTTCCCAAAGAATAAGTTCACTACAAACCCTCTTAGTACTTCCCCATGATTCATGGGTAACAAACAAGGAAAATCATTGGTCTTCGTTATGAATTCTAACCCTTAGGGGATCAAGAGACTCAAACCCATAACCTCCCTAACTTTAGGGGAGAGACCTCACATTTGGCTCATGACCACTTGAGTTGACCCTTTGGGCTTGTCAGTGTGCACGTTGCACCCAAGAATAGGCCATATAACCAATCTCGAGTAGAGAATGTGGTGAAAGAATACATTTCCACAAAGCACATGTGTTGATGAAGTGGTTGGGTTATAATTCTCTTGTTTATAAATCAAAAGAAGATGTAAACAAATCGGTTTTTTAAAATGCAATATTTTATTAACCGCTACTAGAATTAATTAAGTTTCTCAAATATGCATTGAGTTACCTAAATAATATAATGATAAATAGTTGTATTGCTTAAACCCTCTTGATGATGACATGTTTTAACTATACTCATTTTCACACTATTAATTATATCAAGTAATCTTGTCTATGATGATAACGTTGTGTAGTTTATCAACCCACCAATTAAACACACTTCTCGTGCTCATGGAATTTTATGTGAAAACATCGATACAAAGGGCAAATGAAATATTTTCTCAACCAATTGAAGGGTTTCTCCAACATCAATCCTTATTTTATCCAATGCAATGTGAAATGTTGAGAATTTCTCAACATTGTATGGACAAACAATGATCACGAGGCTTATGATATAGTATCAACCAATTAATCAAAAAAGAAACTCAAAATATTTTGAAGTAATGATCTCCCATCTGCCACAACCTTCAAAAATTGATTAATTAAACATTAAGTCTCTCATGTCCAAAATAGTTGTTTACTACACAAGAAATTTTTGAATTACGAAGATTTTTTTTTGGTGAAAAACACTTTAAACATTGTTTCATAGATTTTTTTTTGTTTTTTTATTACTGTGTTTAATAGTATTAAATATTCACAATAAGGTAGAACAAACTAGTGATACCTTTTACATTTTATTTTGACTTAATACCCTTAACATTAGCATTAAACTTTTTCAAAATACAATACATGCATGCATCTTTAACAACTGGTAATACGATTGAGTCAAAGTTCTAACATAGTTTATTGATTCTAATGTGATGCTCGGATCATTCAAAGTCATACACAACAATTCATGTAAAGAATCTTTCACCATCTCTATATGACAACAATCAGATTTGCCTTCACCCGTGTCAAGTCTTATAGCTATATACAACAATATATCTATTTGTAAACATGACAACAAGGCTCAAATAGAGGCATTTTTCTCAAGACTCCAACAAACAACATTCAAATATCACATATATGACTCAATACAATCATGAAACATCACTTTGGAAACAGCTAGTAAAATAGACAATGCTTCATCCACAATTAGGAAATAAATGTGTTCTTTTATATAACAAGAATGCGTGAGTTGTATTCATTTGATGTTTTTTCTCAACACTATGAGAACTTGTTATTTTGGTTTCAAAAGGTCACTTATCGGAAAATAAGTAGTTAAAAGGCATCCTTTCAAAAAATTAAAATGACAAAAAATATGATTAAGTTGATGTTTTTATAGACATTCATGTAGTATCCTTCAGTATAATATATTTAGTGTGTTGAGTGTGATGCACTTTTATTGTATCAAATTGTACATTATATGATATTATTATATATGGTACTACCAAACAATACAAATTAGATATGGCAGATATGAATCATGTTAGTTCAAACCTTCAAGGTACAGTTTCATAGAGATCCGTAGAACATAAATTAGAGAAGAGCAATGTCATGGGATGAGTATTCACATGAGTTAGAGAAAGGACAAAGGGATGAATCGTAAGTTTGGAGTTTGAAACTTCCATTCACATTTGCCTCTGAATCTTCCACTCCTTGGTTTAACTATTTATTTTCCTTCACGGTGACCTTATGATTCCTCAAATTAATGCAAATTTCACTCTTGTCAAAAATCAATTGAAACTCCTTGGAATAACGGTGTTAGAATTGGATGCAAATACAAAAATAATTTCATAGCACATAGTTTTCTGTTGAAAATAGTACCATGATGCTCTATATTTATGAACAACACTCTACTTTGACCCAACATGATGTTTGTGACACATAATAGGTTATAGCGACACACTTACGCCGATACTATGACGCACGTTGATACATAAATGACACCAACACGACATAAATAAAAATAAATAAATAAAATTGTGCTTTGAGTGTTGCTCTTATTATGCAAAGAACTTCACATATGTAATGGAAAATTACATTGCACAATTTCGACATGTGCTAACACAAAAAAATGGACCATAAGAGAATGGGATGCAACAATGGAAATTAATGACGCTACAACCTTGTATTGTAGTAGTGTCTCCACCTATTTCTCTTGATGAATTTTAAATATTAATTATGTAATATAGGAAATAACGATAGATAATGTACAAATCACTTTGTACTACATTAATCATATCATAAACTTATTGCAATTAAACATCTTAATGGCAACCCCAGCATTATCATATTAAATACCAACAAAGGTAAAGCCACAATTATTATAAACACTAAGAATTATCGCTAAAAATATGTTGGACCTCCCCTCCAGTACTAATACCTACCATATTTCAAACCATAACCCCAGTATCTTACTAAGAAAACTTGCCACTGAAGCTATTATTATTCTCCCTTGGACTTAAATATAAAAAATAGAAATAATTTTTTAATCTTATCATTGACCCCGCAGCACAACCATTCATGAATATGGGCCCCTTTTTCAGAAGCCCGACCCTTATTTATGTTTCCTTAGGGTCTTGTCTCTTCTCACAAGTCTTTATGATATAGTCGAGGCAATAGATTTGGTCAATACTTCTTTTGATATCTTAAAAAGACTAACCCCTACCTTTTAGCCCAAGTTATCATATGAGTCACTCTTGTATTGTAAATATTGCCTTTCATGACAAGACCTTTAGGCCAGGTTATCTTATGAGTCACGCTCGTAGTGTAAGTATTTACTTTCATGAGAATACCGTTAGGCCTCTAGTATGTATGGCTATCTCATTTGTTTAAATGACGATGAACTAGGATTTGCCTTCACCTTACCTAGAGGATATGGAAGTCCCTTGCCTTACTTATACCATCTTAGTCTTCCTAACTTCACTTATTTGAGGCAAGTCGGTATTGGTTTTACATGAATATCTACAAGTGAGGTAAGAGCCTTGTCTAAGATCACCCACGCTGTAGTAGTGATTATATCACTATCCCACTCATGAAGTTTAGCCTCTTTGCAGATACCTAGGGGAATCGATAGTCTATTGTGCATGCTAAGAGTTATTTCACTAAGTCAAGAGTGATAGAATGTGGCCAATGTACACAAAACCATATTAACCATTTGATGTTTTCTTGAGGCAGGGAAATAGTGAGATTGTAAGGAGTCACCTTTCGCAATTTCTCTTTGAACTTTTATATGTATTTGATCATTGTAAAAGGACATGCAATGATATTTTTGGTAACAAAAACTTGAGGAGAGGATTGTGTAATCTAAATTTCAATTTTTTATGAACAAGCATAATAGATTTATGTAAATGTGTGGTGAATAATTATGTAAATACCTTGTTTCCTTCCTTCTTGTTTGGTTTATGAGTATTTTGCTTATGAATGTGTATCCATTATCGTCAATATTTGGTTATATAGTTGCCTAACAGATATGGGCCTTAGTGAAGATAAAATATTATACTTATTGGTTCAAGTAAATATGGTACATTCAGGACCGTATTGCTATAAATTTGTGTTTAGATTGTCAAGCAACTTCATTAATTCCACTTCTTAAATTTGAATCTCTCATTCTCATTATTTTATTTCAACAATTTTATTTATGTATTCGAACCCCTCAACAAACATTATTTGAACCATAAAATTCAAATAAACAAAAACTCAAATATGATAAGGCAACAACACAAGTTGGAGGAACCATTCTAAAGGTGGAGACTTTGATTTGGGCATATTCATCTGATGAGTTATGTAGGAAAGTTGACACAAGACATTTGCTATGTCAACACGCTCGTAACTTTTTAGCCTCCATAATATCCAGGCAACCAACGAAATTCATAAAAATGAAATTATCTTAATAATCATGAACACAACCAATTCCCCTACCTACCTATGCTCTTTAGATCTTCCTCCTATATTAAAGACTCCCTGGATTCCATTGTAAAATATTAAACCTTCACCTTGGAAAACATTATTTCCAAGCTAGCTTTAATGTTGTGTCCTTATTTACCAAAATATTAGTGCATGATGCTATTGATAGTATTTTTAATGTTATTAATCATGAGACAATCAAGTCAATTAGAATTTGTCTTGACTCTACCTTTTTCACTTTTAAAGGTAAATTCTATGAAGAATTGTAGCCACCATTGTGAGACTCTCTCTCTCTCTCTCTCATCATAACCAACCTTTAGATGGAAAACTCAAGAAAAAAAACCTGACACTTACCTTTTAAAGCCTAAATGTTGGTCTCATTTGTTGATGATACCTATGTAGCCTAGGCCCATGGTAAAACCAATCTCTAATGGTTCCTAAACCATCTCAAAAGTATTTTCCAAATATCCAATTTATAATCAAGACACAACACAACAAGAATGTCATTTTCTTGACATCCTCATCATTAAACAAATTGTTGGGTCCATATTACACTAAGTTTACTATAAGAAAACTTATACCAACATTGTACTATCATGCCCATTATCAACACTGCCTAACACAAAAGGTTGTTGTCCTTACCACTCCTGACACTAAATCTTTCATTGTCTATGATAATAATAACCTAAACCTCAACCAATTCCATCTTAGAAAGGCAATTAGAGATGTTGACTATTATAATTCTCAAATAAACAAAACTTTTAATAATTCTACCTCTAAAACCTTCTCTTCCAATTCTTTTTTTTTGGTCCTACTTTCATAGTGATACATATCAAATTACCAAAATCCTATTTAAAAAAAACACCAAAACCATCTTTAAACCAGAATAAATAGACAATTACACTACCAAATTTAATAAAAAAATATATTAAAATCTTTAAAAACCAAATAACATTAATCTTAAAAATAATTTCAAACTTATACCAACCATAACAAAACATCATCCATCAACTTCACACATACACATAATGTAACTACCTCTTCCTTTCCGAGACACATCAATCCAAACAAACTTTATATTTGCAACAATTAGCATGTAAATGAAAAATGAAATAATGGTAAATAAAAAACAATTGCATTCACGGAACTTGTAATTCTATTTTGTAGGATGTAAGATTTGGATAGTGGGATATCTCGAGGTTCTTGCATTTTGATTTTACTTGTATATATCGTTTTTAGACCTTTTTTTTTCCACAGGAAAAAAAAATCGTAACTTTATTAAAAAGTTACATTCATCAGATAGACCACTATCTTTATCAGATCAGTGTCCATTTCCTCAAAATGTACAGCACAAAAAATGCTTGTTACAATAGGTAATATTTGATTTGAAAATCAAATTATATCGCCCCGCATATTCAATAGATAGTTACACTACCTTCAAAAAGAAGGTAGTATAAACCTATTCATTTCAACCAATTGGCATGCATCAAAAACTATGATAGATTTGTATATCATCTAATTCTGTTTTTATATAAAAAAACATCCAAAAAACTGTCAAACAAAAATTTATGACTGTCATATAACTGTAACCATAAACAGAAACCATCAATATGAGCCTGTCCAGAAAATCTATATGAAACTGTCACTGTCCACACTGTCCACATTGTTCAGTAAGAACTTATCTGTCCCAAAAGTATTGTCCAAAAACTAGCATCAATAAACGGACTCAAAACATAGTAAAAAAAAAACATCATTAACTGTCAAGAAAAACAGATGGATCTATGAAGTGCACTGATATTCCATAGTCTTGTGAAAACCCCTCCTCCAGACGAAGATCATTTTTAGACTTATCATGATAGTTATATTGTAATTACTTTGTAGTAATTCTAATTGATTTTGAAATAATTTTGAATATACAAATTTTTATAGTTTTATAAAATTTTATTAAAATTTATATTAAATCAAATATGAAATAATAAAAATCATTTTTAAATTTTAAAAAAATAAATTTTATTTTTGTTGGACAAAATTTTTGATATAATAATTTTTATCTAAAATCAATTTAATTGTGAGAAATTAAAAATAATTTTAAAAATATATATATAATTAAAAACACAAAATTGACATCTGTCTTCCAATTTTATTCAACATCCTGTCAATTTTAATATGCAATCATGAGGCCAGTCCTATCCCAAACAAGTGTCATATTATTATAATGATGATAATAGAGTAGAATAAAACATAAATTATATTAAAATATATTATCAATTTATTTATTTATAATTATAAAAAAAAAATATTAATAAATTTATTTATGTATAAAAAATTTATATCCTTTAACGTGTTAGAGAGGGTCAGGAGTGGTTGATATGAGAGTGGAGGAGTGGTAGATATGAGGGGGATTGTCCTTGATCTTAATGGAATCTAATAAATTATCTAGGATTGGGGTTGAAGGATATTAATGACAAATGCAAAGGTAGAAGCATTGTCAGTCTTTCAAGGACCAGCATTGGGGTTGAAGGATATTAATGACAAATGCAAAGGTAGAAGCATTGTCAGTCTTTCAAGGACCAACATCACTAAAGGTTAGAGGAATAAATCTTGTTACAATAATAAGAGACTATTCTTTTGTCATTTGGCATATGTATTTTCATTTAACTACACAAAATGCAAAATTGACAAGAATTGTTAGCAGAATCCAACCTTTGGTTGAAGACTTTGAAGCAATCACATCCTTCCATGTTCCCCTAAGGCGTAACTTACTTGTTCACTCCAAAGAAAATGAGAGAGTGTCTCTAAGGGAAGGAAATTTTACTATAAATGGGGTTGGGGGGAGTGGTTCCAACTTACATCCCATGACATCTAAACAATTAGTATTTATATTATGGAAATATATGTGTCTTAATTGAAAGCATACAAGAATGGGGTTATAAGTAAAGTTATAACATGAATTAGTACACCTTCATTCATTGTTAGTTGCGATGGGAAAGTTAAAACCCATTGGGATAAGATGAGAGCTTGAATGTGGTTTATCTCACCATCTCATTGAGGTGAAGTGCATTACTTTGGAGGTTTTTATGCTGCTGGGGCTCTCAAACTTCTCAGACACTAGTAATATTTATGGTGTATTGTTTGAAAAGCATAGTATAGGAGTATCTAAGTATAGCGGTCTGGAATTTGTGGAAATTCTAGCTGCAAGGTTTTTAGGAGAAATAAGGATGGAAGCATGTCAATGTCATCCTAAATGTTGTGTTTAGTGTGAACTAGTTGAGGTTATGAGAGGCATTAGAAGCTATGCACACCATGTAACATAAACACAGGTAGAGTTAGCAATATTGACAAACAAATGGTTAATATGGTGAAAGGAATAAGAACATATAATCACCAAGGAAGCTCTAGCTTGGAACACACATGTCAAATAAAATATTGTTCAACTGTCTATGATTACAAAAAAGGACAAGGAATTTTCTTTGTTCATGGACACCCACAAGTTGAAATACAAAGGTCATGGAATACAAACTAGAAGCATTGTGCACTCTCAACATTAACAAAAAGTATCATTTCTTTGAAACCTGCACAATCCTTTGCCCACATTTCTAATTTTGTTTGATAGGTTCAATTCATTATGTTCCATTCTTGTTGAAAGAGGAAACAATCGCGATGAAACCACCCTGCTCGCTACCATTTAAAAAATTTGATCCAAGAGCGGCCATCAAATTAGTTTATGTGGCGAGGGCTATTCTTTCAACAATGTTGAAGGAGAAGTCTCATATTGTTCTTAAGGTGTAAGGCCTTGGTGAGCCAATTTTTATCTAATTTTCAGTTATAATTATGTTTTGTAGCATAATTTTGTTGTCGCACTACAATATCCAATAATACACATGTTGAGTGTTTGAGAATAGGTATTCCGTAGGCATGAAGGAAACAAATTGACTAATATTTCTGGAGACTTTGAACTTCAAGCTATGACCCTTGTTTTGCCATGTAATATCTAGTTTTCCAATTTAACCACAACCTTTTTCTAATAAAATTTTAAACATTTTTGTTAAAAAAAACATGCTAGAGTGGGTTGAGCTTAGGTTTAGGCAACATTTCTTCGAAGCCTTCATGTAGAGCATAATTTAGAGGAAATTTTTGCATGCATAAAGCAATTATACAAGGTCTCTTTTATGCTAGTTTAATGGAACTAGGGCTTGTGTTGGGAGATTATTTCCCTTTTATGCATGCATCCACTGTCAAGATAGACTTTAATTTATTTCCCTTTTATTCATGCATACATCCAAACCCAAGACGAGAGATAACTGCCCTTTCATGCATGCGTCCACCCGAGTTGGGTCTGAATAATGCCTCTCTTTCACTCCTTTCAATTCCTACTCTTGAGAAAGATTTGGGTGATGCTCTACTTTCATACCTATATCTTATTGAGCTAGGTATGGGTGATGAACCACTTTCATACATATCCCACTAACATAGTTTGAAAATGGAAGACAAGTCATTTATTGTAGTTCTGGGATGATTTTATATTTTGATGTGTAAAATTATTTTAAATATTTTACAAATGATGATTCCATGTCTCTGTTTTCAAGTTAATGGTCCCACTTCAAATCCAACATTACCACATTTATGGATCATACAGATATAAAACGTCGCTTTCGAATAGCCTCATTATGCAACTAGTTCATTAGAGAATGCCCTCAAGGCACGATTATCCAGCAACTAGCGCACTAACCAATTGAGTTTCGAAACCAACTAGCCTCAGGGGAATAACAATATCATAGTTATCATCAATTATCAGTAGTGATGTTGTAATAACCATCCCAGAAGTGGAAGATGAGATGGGCTCAGCATCGCATAAGGGAAGGACACTTCGAGCCACTGTCGTTCAGGCCTTTACTGTCTTCTATGAAATTCCTGCCATTGTTAGTATGTTTTCATTTTCTCAACACCCAATTGGTTAATCCTATCAAGCTATTCTATTTAAAAACAACTTAGTCCCCAATTGTCATACGGTTTATTAAAATGATGAAGTATATTAGATATAATAGAATGGTTGATTGACTGCAGGATGGATATGTATTTTCTCAGTCTTCTTCTCTATGAAGAATGTATATAAATAGTAAATTACGTGAAGAATATGTATGAATAATTAATTCAACGTACTCAAAAATAGGCTTAGGCTTGCCATGGAAGAAGAATATGAACACTATCATCCCCGCAAAGAAGGAGCAAGTCTTTTCGATTTGATCTATCAACCAGCTTGCGCTTGGTGTATCGATTCAGGTGTATATGGGTGAGAAACAAAGGAAAAATACTTCTTAGGAAACTTTGGGCTCCTCTTGATCCCACAAAATATTCCCAAATTAAAGTGTGCTTTTATATTGATACCAATGATTTTCTCAATGTGTCTATTGACAACACAACCATTAGTGAGAAAAACGAGATCACCATCACAAATGCTTCAAGATGCTAAGAAATCCAGGGGTGGAATGTTTGAGGATGTTGGGGAAGCTGAGAAATTCAGGGTTGGATAGAGTAAGGGGGAGATTGAGAAAAGGTTTTAGTATCTTGAGAAATTCGGGGCTGAGTATAAAGAGCATAGGTATAGGCATTATCGCCATTCACAAGTGTTTGTTTTTACGTATATTTTTGAACTATTGTATAAGCATTGGACTTGGCCTTACTTAAAATAATGGCTTGAAGGGATATATTGCATCTACATGGCTTGAAGGGCGATATTGCATCTGCATGTTTTTACTTATTGCAGTTATTTTATGGATTTGGTTGAGTGGTCAAAGTGAAAATTGTTTGTTCTACCTATTTCAATTAAGTCATTTTTGTGTTTACACGCATGTTACACTTTTCTCCAAGTCTACCCGGATGTAATGATGTAACAAATTGGGTCTTTGATCACGAAGAATGATGATTTTCACAGGTTTTGTATTTTTCTAATTTTTCTTTGTTCCGACCAAACATTGAAAAATCGATTCAATGGCTAACTAATTTTGTGGCAAATATTTTTTTATTTATTTTTTATTAAATTTTGTGGAAAAAGTTTCATATTTTTATAGCTTTATTCAAGCAATAACTATTAGCATTGAGCAACTACGGGGGACAATGCCACCTCTTGGCTCTTGTTTATATTAATTTATGATTCTTAATCATTTTCACTTTTATTTTTCCTAATTGTATGTTATTTTATTTATTTTTTATCTATATAAGAGAAATAATCGAATTTAAAATCTTGAGGAGAGGATAACTTAAACGATATTTATAGCCCGCACGGCTGTGGCTCATTGGCAATTCCGTTGTTATGAAGTCACTTGTTGTAAATTGGAGGTCACGAGATCAATCCCACCCGAGTTTACCTGTGTCCCATGTCTTGCAG
>LPNX011106698.1:298995-403543 GCA_001517045.1 Pseudotsuga menziesii | reverse complement strand
AAAAAAAAAAAAAAAAAAAAAAAAAAAAAAAAAACTTAAAGGATATTTATTTAGTAAATTACAATCGAAAGCACAAATAAAAATGAAACAAATATTAAATATATAAAGCTAATAAAGGTGAGGATGTTTACTAATGTGAAATCTATGTATCAATCTATATGGAATGAAATGTAATAGAAAGAGTGATGCATTATTATTTTGTATTTATTAAGTTTTATATAATAAGTTATATAATTATAATAATATAATTTTAAGATAGAAATCAAATTCGTGTATAACACTCTTTAATTTAGAGAAACCAAGGAGAAAACTAGTAGAGCACAATGGCTAGGAGAAATACTCAACTCAATTCTATTTAGGAATAATTGTTACATATATAGAAAACTGATAACCTAGTCTAGATCCAATAATAGTGGATTAGATCCACCAGCATAGGAGCTGTTTAAACAAGAACAAACGAATATAGAAAACACATGAAGATATTTATGCATTAAATCTAACAGCCTCCCTTAATGCAGAAATGGATTTTTAAAAACACCTAATTTCTTCCTAAGACCCTCAAAATGAATCCTTCCAACAGGCTTAGTAAACACATCAGCAACATTTTGACATGTGTCACAATAAATGAGTTCAATTTCTTGAGACTCGATTTTCTCTCTGACAAAATGATGCTGCAGTTCAATATGTTTAGGTTTGGCATGATAGATTGGATTGTGTGCCAGCTTAATTGAGCTTTGATTGTCACACTAGATTTTGGTAGCTTGTTTTTGTTCTATTCCAACTTCTTCAAGAATGCGCCTCAACCAAATGGCTTCACAAGTAGTACTGGTTAACGCTTTGTATTCAGCTTTTGTGGATGACAAAGAAACAGTTGGTTGTTTCTTACTGCTCCATGATATGATTCCCGAACCAATGTTAAAGGCATATCCAGAAGTGGATTTTCTATCATCAGGATTTCCTGCCTAGTCAGAGTCAAAGTAACCTGCCAATTGAACATCAGATACATCAGTATATAAAAGACCATAATCAACAATTCCTTTTAAATATCTTAGGACCTGCTTTGCAGCTTTCCAATGTGTTCTGCATGGCTTAGCCAAGAACTGACTAAGGATGCTAACAGAATATGATAGGTCTGGCCCTGTAGTAGTGAGGTAGTTCAGACTACCCACTAGTTGACGATACAAAGTACCATCAGCTTCTTTAGATCCATCACTATTGTATAATTTGACATTTTGATCCAAAGGAGTGGATACATATTTGCATTCACTCATTTGAAACCTGTCAAGTATCTCCCTTGCATATTTGCTTTGAGTGATGAATGTTTTACCAGATTCTCTCCAAAAAACAATGCCTAAACAATAATGTGAGTCACCTAGGTCTTTCATTTCAAATTCCTATGACAAATTACTTTTAATATCTGCAACTAATTGATATGCTCCACCTGTAATGATAAGATAATCCACATATAGGGATATCAAGCAAACATTTCCCTGTTTATCTGATTTTATATATCAACTTGAATCATTTTTACTTTTGAGAAATCCTTGTTGTTTGAAGAAGGTGTCAATCTTGATATACCATGATCTAGGATCTTGTTTCAGTCCATAGATCGCTTTCTTTAACCTACACACAAGTTGCTCCTGTCCTTTCTGAACAAAACCTTCAGGCTGCACTAAGTATACTTCCTCTTTTAAATCACCATTTGAAAATGCAGATTTAACATCTAACTGGTGTATTCTCCAGTTATGTTTAGTAGCTAGTGCAACTAGCAATCTGATAATGTTTAACTTAGCTACTCGTGAATATGTCTCTTCAAATTCAATCCCCTCTTGCCGAGAATAAACTTTTGCAACTAATCTTGCCTTGAACTTGTCAATACTACCATCTGCTTTAAGTTTAGATTGAAATAGCCATTTTGATCCTATGGGTACTTTATCTTTGGGTAATTCTACTAAATCCCAAGTTTTGTTTCTCATAATAGAATTATATTCTCCATTCATTGCAGTTACCCATTCTTCCTTATCTTTGGCTTGTTCGTAATCTAAAGGCTCTATGACATTCATTATACTAGTCATTAAGGCGTAATCTCTAGACTTTACTGGAGGATGAGTTTGACGAGTTGACCTTCTAGGTACTACAGTACCTGTTGGAGTTCCATCCATGATTCTTTTGTCTTCTGTTGTTTCATCATCTGAGGCAGTATCACTCATGCTTGATTCATGTTCCTCAACTTGCTGCTGTTGTTGCACATGTTGTTGTTCTTACACTTTTTGAAGAATTTTATCTATTTTTCCATGCTCATCTGGGATCAGTTCTTCATCAGCATTATTCATCTTGCTACACATATATGCATTTTCATGAAATACAACATCTCTACTAGCAATCAATTTGTGCGAACTAGGATGAAAGAGTTTATATGCTTTCTGATCATCATAGTAACCAACAAAGATACATTCTATGGATTTTGCATCCAATTTCCTTCTGTCATCTTTAGGTATGTGTGCAAAATCCCTAGAACCAAAGATCCTTAAATGACTAATTACAAGTTTGTATCCATAAAGGACTTCAAAGGGGGTTTGAAGTTCTAGTTTCTTTGTTGGAATCCTATTCTTTAGGTACGCATCAGTTTTAATTGCTTCATCCCAAAAGCCATTAGAAATGTTCTTACCTTGGAGCATGCTGCGAGCACATTCCACCAATGTTCTGTTTTTCCTCTCAGTAACTACATTTTGCTGTGGTGTATCAGTGACTGTGAATTGTTGTTGGATTCCATTTTCTGTATAGTACCTTCTAAAAGCTCCAGAAGTGTACTCACCACCTTGGTCCGATCTGAGGATTTTACGTATTTACCTGTCTGCTTCTCGACTTTGATTATGAATTCCTTGAAGTATTCAAATACATCGCTTTTCCTTCTGATGAAGTAAACCCATGTGAACCTGGATCTGTCATCAACAAATATAAAAAAGTACCATGCACCACCAAGTGATCTGGTCTGCATAGGTCCACATACATAATTGTCTATTAGTTCAAGGAGTTCAGTCTATCTCTTCTCTTCATGGTTAGGAAATTCACTTCGGTGTTGTTTCCCAAGTGCACATGCAGCACATTCAATATGATCATTTTTAATGACAAGAAGACCCTCAACCATCAACTTTTTCTGTAATAACATGAGATCATTATGATTGAGGTGTCCATACCTTTGATGCCACAATTTGATATCTGAAATAGTTGATGCTACTAGTGCCTGATGATTTCCCTTGGTTGCATCCAGCTTGTACAATCCACCAAGTATAGATCTTGTTGCTATAACCCTGTAATGATTTTGGATATCTTTCACATGTCATTTATATTTATCAAATTCAACTTTCATATCATTATCGGTGATAGCAGAAACAGATATTAAGTTCTTTTTGATGCCTAGAACATACATCACATTATGTATCGATTTAAACTGTCCATCATGTAAGTTAACACTTATCACTCCATAACCTAGGATTTTGTGAGACCTGTTATCACCTAGATATATGTGTGTGCCATCAGACTTTTCATAATACTCATCATACCAATCTTTATTACAGGATATGTGGGCAGATGCACCTGAATCTATGAACCATGCATTTTCATCATCTGTCTCAGCAGACAAAGCATGTTCTGATGTAAACAGTCTTAGGTTTTTAAATCCATTGACATCTGGGGCGTCTTTTCTAACATAAATTCCAATATGTTTTATGTATATGTTATTGGAATCATTGTTTATCTTCTTAAAACAATCTCTAGCTATGTGACCTCATTTGCCACAATAATGGCATACAACATCTTTATTAGAGCTAGAGTCATTGCGTGACATACCTCTGTGTCTTGCCTGAAACTTGTCTCTATGTGGATTTCAGTGTTTGCATCTATGTGGGAATTTGCCTCTTGCCATGAACGCCTGATCTGAAGACTAAGATTTAGGCTCGTACATCTTCATTCTTTCTTCTTCTTGTATCAGTATTTCGCTGAGCTCTGTAAATGTAGGAGGGGTCTATCTTGGTGCAAGTGTTGAGATGAACATTTTTTAATCTGGCAACAAACATTTTAATGTGATATATACCATATCAGTACTAAATACTTCTTCACCTATGTCACTCAGATTATCTCGAAATTCTTTGATGCGAGACAGGTATTTATTCATACTTTCATTCACAACCATCTTGATAGACAATAATTTGGTCTTTAAAAACAAGATTCTATTAGCGTCAGATGTTTCATACAAACCTTTCAGTTTGTCCCATGTGTCTTTAGACATGTTGGAATTTCTGATGTGAGGTATGATGTTGTCTTTTACAGACATACAAATCAACACCTTTGCTTGAGTTTCCCGCGATCCCCAATCTGAGATAGACAATGGATTTGTAGGCTTCTGTTCCTCCCGTTTCACTATTGGCCACAGATTGGGAGCTTCAAGTACAGTAATTAGCTTGAATTTCCAATTTACATAATTTTCTCCGTTCAATTTTGATGTTTCTGTAATATATAAGTCGGCAGAGACATGTCCACCATTTTCACAGATTTGAAGTGCAAATAATTTCACCCAGACAAGGAGAAAACAAATATTTTCTCACCTCTTTGACAAACTTCACTGCAATATCTCGACGCTCACTACCTTCGATACTCGGCGCCGGAAAGGAAACGGTGTAAGGAAACCCTCTTCGGCGCTCTTTTATGCCGAATGACATGTGCCTTTGACGCTCTTCCACTCTATATCTCAACGCTGTCGGCGCCCTGTGTACTGCCAAATAATGCACCATCGGTGCTCTTTTATGAACTTAGGAAGCGCTGTCCAAACCGTATAGGGAAAAAAATATTAAAGAGGCTCAATTTCTCCACATGATATCCTTGCAGCAATTTCTCTACGTCCAACATTTCAGCCTGCACTCCCTTCAAGAGTTCAATAACATTCAGCAACAAGGAAAAAGTATAAGTCTGGCAACAAAAACATTTGGCAACCACGATTCATCAACAAATTTCTCCAACGCTGGTGATTCTCTCCTTTGAGCAGCGATTTCTCCATGTGACGGGAGAAAAAAAACATTACCAACAATTACGCTCAGGTATTCACACTTACGTCCAGCGCTAATCTTTTAGCTTTAAGCTTCTCCATGGCAAATGGACAATCCCTCACACAACACTTTTTTTAACCAATTTCTAGTTCCCTCACACATCCCTCAACTTGGCTCTGATACCAATTTAGAGAAACCAAGGAGGAAACCAGCAGAGCACAATGGCCCGCTCACACACACAGGAGGAGAAACACTCAACTCAATTCTATTCAGGAATAATTGTTACATATATAGAAAATTGATAACCTAATCTAGATCCAATAAATGTGGATCAGATCCACCAGCATAGGAGCTGTTTGAACAAGAACAAACGAATATAGAAAACACATGAAGATATTTCTGCATTAAATCTAACACTTTATTTATAGGTAATACATTTTAGTAGGTTTTAAATATGTAGGTGATAAAGTTTGTCTAATTTTCTTTTAGAATTCCAAGATTTTATGATTTTGTGATCCGACCATGAAATCAAACTTGTATGGCATTCCTTATTTATAAGTAATACATTTTAGTAGGTTTTAAATATGTATGCGAGAAAGATTGTCTAATTTTTTTCTTAGAGTTTCAAGATTTTATGAGTTTGTGGTCCTAGCATGTTTAGTACATTGTTTCATGAATGTTATTTGGTTTCAAATTAAAATATGTCTTTTATAATGNAAGGTTTTGTAATTGATAGGGATTGTTTGTCTCTTTACATCACAAATTAAAACTAGCAGGCATATGTAACCATCTTTGCAATGGTCGGTGTATAAAAGATATATATATATAAGCTAAAACTTGATATACAGAAACATAATTCTTACATCGAGTATTGTAAAGATTTTACTGTTTTGAAGGCAACAAGTGGTTATGAGGGACACTATCCTTAAATCTTAGGGATCATTATAGATGCCAATGTTATAATAGTGTGCACTTGTCATTGTGGATGACAATGTTATACTAGTGTGCACTTGTGGGTGATCATGAGATGGTTTGAAAACTTATATGTGATATCTTTTTTATATAATTTATATTAAATTAATTAATAACTATAATAATAAATTAAATAATGTTTTTTAAAATAATTTATATAAAAAATATTTTAATAAATAATTGTATTAAAAGGTTTCGAAAGATAATTTAGTTGGTAAGATTTTTTGGGACCAAGATGGATAAGGTCAAGATCAAGGTTTAATTCGTTCGAAATCTTTTGAGGTAAGACACCCAGGTTGATGCTAAAGATAGACTCTGAAAATAAATTAACAAAATGAGACTCCTTCAGATAAACTCTATTAAATTATTTTTTATAAATATAATAACACAATCATCAAACACAGGTATATAATAAAAATCCCATGTTAAGATGATAATGTTGAAATCAACTCACATGTGGGATTCTCAAAAGTGAAATTGACTAGTACTCATATTAGAGATCAACACATTGAAATAAAGTGGACAGCTCCTTTGCATTTATCTTTATCCAAAATGGAATCAAGAATTTGCCCCCCCATGGTGAACACTGGGGTTGAAGCTTTCCCTAGACATGACATAATGGTGGAGAGTCCTCCCAACACGTTCAATCATTGCCCTCTTAATAGGGAACATCATGGCTAAGGCTTTGCCTTTCACATGATGAGAAAACTTTGACACGATGAAATTTGACACTTTTGTTTCAAAGATTTTAAATAAAACGAGTTAATTGGTATGAAAAAATATCAAACGTGGATTTATAAATAATATACTTTTTATAAATATAGCAAAATAATATTGTTTTTATAAATAAATAATATACTTTTTATAAATATATTTAATTATAAGTATAGTATTATATTGTTTTTAGTTTTTTATATTATAATGATAAATTTTATTAAATTCTTATTTTAAAATGTGCTTGATTTTTTTTATTTAATAATTTAAATGTAATATAAAAATATTATTATTTTGGTTTTAGTTTTTTATATTATATAGATCAATTTTATTAAACTCCTATTTAAAAATGTGCAAGATTTTTTTTTTATTTGATAAATTAAGTAAACTATTTTAAAAGGTTAAAAAATTACCAATATACTCTTTTACTCTCATATCATTTTTTAGGCTCTTTAGCAACTTCTAAAATTATTCCATAGATTTTTTTATAGCCTTAAGGCTTAATTAGAGTTCTAGAAATAAATCACAACACAAAATTTAAAATCTAAATGAATAATTGTTTTTATCATCGGAATACAAATCCTTTTTTAATAAAACAAAACCATTTTGGCTTATGTTTGATATGTAAAACTATTTTAAGCTTAGGTGAAATTTAGAAGCTCGAATTTAGTTAATATCTCCTTCAATTGGTTGGATTGAGTGAAGGGGACATTACAGAGGAGTATGCCTTTGGTTGCAATCCCAGAGTTGTATGGGGTCGAAATGCACACTTACAAGCAAAAATATGAGTTTGTTGATGAAATGGTCCTATGAAAACTCATTTTTTTAATCGTTAGATGGTATTCTAACAAAGCTACAAGTTAGATAAGTGATATACCAGCGGGAGAGGTGGACCATTTGAGCGAATTTTTTTTAATTTGTAGATTTGATAGCAAAAAGGTTATATTCTATTACGCGACAAATAATCCCTTATTGTTGAAATAAAATTTCATATAGTTCTTTTGCAAATTCATAATTATATCAGAGACAATTAAAGTTTCATCATTCAGTATAGTTCAATTTGGAAACCCTTGGTCTTTATTGAGCCACGAGGATCATCATTATGGATGATGCATAGGATCCTTATGAAGTTGAAACAGATGTCATATGACAACATATAGGTTGACAATGGAGAGGCATAATCAAATGGTAAAAGGAACCAAATGACTCACTGGACATTGCATAAACCATGACGATCCTAAGGGTGGAACTGCAAAGTTGTAAGGTAGGCAATAAGAGGTTGATTAAAGTTCAGGAAGAACATAATCAATTGAATGCAACCATGCTTCAAAGTTTAACAGGCATTCAGAGGAAGATTCACTGTGGACATCACTCAAAAAATTAGGAAAGAGTGGGAGTATCTCAAGGAGGCATTCTCACAAGAAGTCCCATGGTTCAAGAAGAATTTCTAAACATAGGACATATCCTCCATAAATATCTTATAGTGAGTCATCTAACTCTAGAGACTCCATTGAAGGATCAAGCTCTTCATCTTATAGGGATAAGAGGAAGAGGCCTTTCAAGAACAATTTAAATGGAGAATTTAGGAAGGTCTAGCATCCTACATTTGATGGTGAGGTAAAATATGGTCAAGAAGTTGAGGCTTGGCTTCTTGGGATGAGGAAGTATTTCCAAGTTCAAGACCACTCAAAATATATGAAAGGAGGAGTGGCTATATTTATTTTGAATGAAAGAGTATCTATATGGCTAGAACACCCTAATTGCCTAATTTGATTGTTTGTTTTATTCATAGTTCAAAACAATCAATAACTACGTAGAAACTATACAAAGCTTAAAAAATTATGAAAAAATAGAAGTTATAAAAATTATAAAAACCATAATAATCTGATATATATATATATATATATATATAATTCATTTTAACCATCACTATGACCATACCCATACCTAATTCATTGACGTGCATGTTGCTCCCTCTATCTTGTGCTTCATTAATGTTAATTGAAAATACAGATAACTATACTATTTTCATTTTTATTATTTAATTATTTATTTGTATACTCTAATAAATTAACATGCACACTTACACATTTACATAGTTTCCACCCATTACAAAAATAATTTTTTTATTATTATTTAATTATTTATTTTTATAGTCTAATAAATTATTTATTTAATTATGCATAGTTTCCACCAATTAGAAAAAAGAGTTAGTAAAAACTTAACATTATCGAAATGAATTTAATTTTTTAAAGTTATTTAACAAATATTTTAAAATATATTTTTTAAACTTTATAAAAAATCCACATGAATAATAATCGAGTAGTTAGTCCAAGGACTTTGACTTTTGAACAAAAAATATACTACGGTGACTGAAGAATTCTTCCTCGTCAACGAGTTTGAGAGATTTCAAACTCTTAATTAAGGCGAATAAAAATGTTGTATTTACATTTTTTAACATTTTCTATTACTATATGAAAAGTTGGACTTTTCAAATCCTAAAAATATTACAAAATTATTAGAATTAACAAAGAATTTAAATTTAAATAATGTATATGTTAACAAGAGTCACGAGGTGGCAGTGTCCCCGACATTGCCACCTAGTGTTACAAGAACATTGTTGCAAGACAATTTGGTTTAGAAGTCTACCTTGGTAGTTTATTAGTTTATTGGATTGACATGAACATAATATTGCAATACCTTAACACAATATGCCGATCTTCATTGTGAGTTATTGTTACAATGTTTTTTGGGGGGTCTGTTACTGAAAAATTGAAAATTACCTATTGAAAAAACACAATTCCTAAGTTCCACAAAAACTCCATTGTTAAACAAGAAGTTAATAAGAAAAAAATACCACCTAAAGGTGTACATGTTGAATAAACCCCTTTACTGAGTTCCATAAAGATTGGATAAATAATGCTTCCTATACTTGCAAACATTATGGGCATATTATCCTTACTAAAATTATATTAAGACAATGGAGGGGTTATCATTTCCATGGTAGGACAAGATATGGAGCCACGACACGTATAAATCTCAGCGATAGAAGTTAAACATCTTACACATACAAGAACAAAAATAACTTATTATTACGTGATGAGGTATTGAGGTATTCACAATATCTTAAGGATTAATGCTACTCTTTCAAAAATAACCTCTCCTCTAGATTTACACATAAATAATACAAAAAATTATGGCATCCAAGTTTTCACTTGAATCCCAATACATTGAAGAAGGAAGGAGGGTTCATGTTCGCATTCTCCTTCCTCTTCCTCTCTGGCGGGGGTCGTAGGCGAACGACTCAAGGGAGGAAGAATCACAGACTCTTTTGCAACTGCAAGATCTCCCGCAACCTTTTCTCACTAAGACTAAATGTTGAGGCCAAGCTTCGGCTTTCCATGATATTGAATACATAATTCTTCCCTGAAATCAAACAAGGATGAAAACAAAATGGGCATAGTCTAAAATGATATAATGCAAAGAATCTTGAAACCATGATGAGATGCTCATTTTTTGCTACTACCTGCGAGGAACTGGGGACGGTTTTTTCTTGCAAAGGAGGTGAAGCCGACGGTTTTTTCTGGCAAATGGGCAAATGAGATAATATCGAGGAACCCATAATACATCCCTAACTCCAACATTAACCTATGATTAATATCATTGACATACCAACATTAACCTATGATTAATATCATTGACATATTGGCATTTGAAATCCATTTTATTTCGTCACTCCATCTCTTCTTGGAAAGAAGAAAGATAATATGATTCAAAAAGGTTGATGAGAGAAAAAACTAAATAGAACATTGCAATATGAAACTTAATTTACATATATGCACATTCAAGCTCGGAAATATCTGCGGTGTGAAAATCAACAGTAAGTTATTACAATTTAGTTCCACAGGTTTACGAAAATTACCCGGGATTTTATGAACATTTGTTCCCTAATACTTCATATCCTCAAGATAAGCAAGGTCAAGATTGGAATCAACACATTGATCTCCCTTCGTTTAGCACATCTCTGAGCCTGGAGCAGAGCCCATGTGATGATGAGAAACAATATTTTTACAATTATGCAAAATGAGCATATTAAATGCTATAGGGAGAAGCAACAAAGCCTGAAGCTGCCATTTTTATATAATCCCAACAGTATATACAAGGCAGCCTTTCAATTAGAAGGGAAGAGGATATATCAGCCCCCATTGAGAAACATACAGGGAAGTTTACATCCATGTTTCCATTACTTAATTTTACTGTCGTTAGCAACTTGAGTTCCAACCATGGCCTAGGCATTATAGTGTAACCAATCTTATAGCTATAAAATAAGCATAGTTATATTAAACATGGTTCTAACCATATTGAATACAGTGTGTACAAGCTTCCATGATCCCTGCCCTTATCTGTAAAGCATAATTATCTCCATCATAAATGATAAGTGATACATGTTGTAAGTAGATACAAGAGCTCATAGCATTGATGTCATATGGACAATAACTATACCCATTGATTTCATATTAGATCTAGCCTGATGTTTCTATATTAGTAAGTTTTATTATTGGAACTTATCCTTTTTACTTAGCTCTTCCCTAGCTCTCGAAATCACAACCGAGGTGGCAGTTTTGAGCAGCGTCTCTGCACCTGTAGTCTAAGAATATACACGCCCTACATTTAGTTTCAGTCGTATGAATCAACTTTTAACCCATGTTGCCAATCTAAAGCTCCACCAACAAAATTTCAAATGAGATCTAATACCACCACTACAAAAACAAGATAACTTATCCTAAACAACACCCCCAATATCTTTAAATGCAAATGAAAATTTCAAAATTTATGTCACTTACTTCCAAAGAGATGATTTTCCAGGCTGCCTTGACGCATAAACTCATATACAAGTAGCCTCTGATCATCTTCTATGCAATAACCAATGAGTTTGACCAGGTTAGGATGGATAAGGTCTTCGAGAAAATTGACTTCCTCCTACATAAAGAATTTAAGAAAACAACATCCATACTGTATTACATAAACCCACCAATGTTAACCTCAGATAACTCCAAAATTATAAGAAAAACAATTTGATATTGAGTTGTTGAAGCTCAGGGCTTCAACATAACTCTATGCTTATTAAGTTATTAGACATTGATGTTCTCGCCAAGTATTGGGAGGTCTGTGTCGGGAACTTACAGAGTCTTCAATCATCACAGTCTACATGTTTTTCAACTCATATTTGTCCCATTGACATAAGGTGCAGACATACCAGTGTTACACGAAAGCTATTCTTTATCATATTTCTCGAAAAATAGTAGAGTCATTCACTTGAACAAAATAGAGAAACATAAAAGTACAAAACCATTGTGTTCCTTAACCAGTTCATGGTGTTTGCTAACCAAGGGACCATATAATGATTCCATTAATACAAAATCATTTATCAACATCCAAAGAACATATTCATCACTACAACCTTGCAGTAATGCTTTTGAGAATGACTAGGAAGAGACAAGATCATGCATGTACAGAACATAAGTTGTTTGATTCCCCTAAATACCAAAATACAATCACAAATTACAATGAACACGAGCCAATGGGCATCGGTACCCTAGTGAGGTCAACAGAGTTTTATATCGTTTAGTAGGATTCCATTCCCAGTGTGGTTTGCCTCACCCATAAAGTATGGCGAGAATTTCAAAGGAGTGAGACTGGGTGCAAGTCCTCGATAATTTTACTAGAAAATAATAGATAGATAGCCCTTGGACCTACAACTAAAAGGATGTCCACTCTTTGTAGCTCTTTGGAGTGCATCCCTCGAGCATGTTTCTTTAAGCACTCCAACAACAAAACACAACAAACCATGCATCCCAACCAATATTCTACAAGAGAGGAAGAAAGGGCCTATAAATGACCCAACTAAACTAAACATTCAACAAAATTTTCCAAGAGAAATGGATACCATAATGGATAGTTGTCTTATCAACTTTGGATTTGGAAGAGATGCAGCTACTCATGAGCCCAAAGTTCAGCCCATGCCATCATCCCCGCGCCTCGGCTTCATCCTTCTTTCGTCGCCCTCCGACTCGACTAGAATTTCCCACCTGCTCCCATGCCTCTACCTGGACAACACCTGGTCCTAGTCCCATCTCTCAGGCTTGATACACCACCTTCACAGCCATGGCCTCACACAAATTCAACAAATGACCCACTTCAAGCAACTTCTGCCTTGCCTCCTTGGGGAGTTTTCCTTTCTTTTTCTTCTTCATAAATTCTTGCTTTAGACTATTGAAGCATCCAATGTACTTACAGAGGATTTGATTAATCAATTCCCTGTCTTTTGCGCGCGGATCAACTTCATGAACTTCGATTTCCCCAAAGTTGGACTCCTCGTCTGACAATCCACCTCCATCTTCTCTTTTGTCGCAGTAACCTGTTGATAAATTTCAGTCCCAACTCTATGAACTCTTGGCTTCTCCTCTCCACACTTTATTACTCATATTTTCTGGGTCGACGCTCCTTTCTGCACTTCTATTATAATTTACTTAGTCCCACACTCCACACCAGCCAAGATTGTCTTCAATTTCTTCTTTATACCAAAAGCAGCAGCGTGGTTCGTTCCAAAAGTGCGGTTTCGAATCCTTGGCACTCCATTGGAAACAGTCGTCATGGTAATCCCGTTGTTGTTCCCATTAACTTGGTGAACTACATGCATTTGCAGTTCCATTCCTGTTAACATATGCAACACTATACCAATGCCCGTTTCCATTTATGGAAAATCTATTTGTTGTTGTTTCCCTATTTTATATGTTGTAAAGCTGGGAGAAGTCAAAAGGAAGCAAGCAAATGCTATAGATGTTGGAAGCACAGAGTAGGAGTGAAGGGTGAGTTTGAAGACGATAAAGGCAGAGGGGTCTTATAATGGCAGGGAGGCGCGCTCAGCCTTATCATAACATTATTGTTTGACTGCGGCGTGAGAATACATCCGCCATTACACAGATATTTCCAAAACAACTCCATTCTCCAATATGCCATGCCAAGGGTAAAAGGTGAAGACATGCTAATGGTTAATGCCCTAGCCTGCCATGCCAAGGGTAAAAGGTGAATACATGCCAATGGTTAATGCTTGCATATTACAAGGGCTACATCATGACTCCATTATTTGGAAACACACATGTTTTTAATGCTTGTTGACACCGGTTGTGAACAATCTTGGGGAAATACACTACTCATTTTTTAATAATTATCACAATACCTGTTTACATCAGCTCACCGTCGGGTCTTGGGACACAAAATCCCATACTAACGTCGCCTACACAGAACGAATAAGAGCCAAGTTAAATCAAATCTTAAATAATGTCAAAAATAAAAATTATTCCAAACTATAACAAACACATTTAAAAACCAAAAAAATTGAGGCTACCTCCTGCATTAATCTACCTACGCGAATCATATATAGCCCTTGTCAGGGACATAATAAGTTACTAATAGATTTTGAAACTTCAATAACATTAATAATAAGACAAGTTGTTAAAGGCAACAAGTCCATGTCTACAATAATGTAACAACTTTGTAAGGATACAATAATAGAGTGGACACTTTTAGTTATGCTTAGCCAACCTGCATAGGAGCAAATTGAAAATAACCATCAAGAAAAGACTTTAAAATATTGACCAGTAGATAGCACGTACTCTATGTATTGGTTCTATAAACAATAGTATTCCTTGCAGACGACATTTTTGGCTACTTATGGCCATCCACCCAACGACTATAGTTAAACCGCATGCTTGGAGTGAAGGGATACTATCATCTGCAAAGTGGAGTGATACTAGCATTTATGGACTCAAGTAATACAATCGTCTTCAATAACATCCGTGAACCTTTCCTTAGTGATTTCCCCATTGCGAGAGGTGTTTTAACAGAGTGAATGAAAGAAGCATTTAGAGTTGGAGATTGAGTGCTCCCAAAACCTATCAACCTAGTCCTAAGACATTTGTGTTGGCACAAAATGGATAACAAGAACAAGAGTGCATTGAAGCTTTATGAAACCAGGTGATTGAAGCGGTCAAGAAGAGAGTGCCTAATTTAGAGTGTCGCTTTCAGAAACAATTGGCACTTTATGCAGGGCAGCCTGAACAAAGAATTGGCCAATTTGGTTTGTCGAGTGCCAAAAGGCTTAACCATTAAATATGTTAAGTCCTTAATGATGGCACATTACCCCATATAGTGTAGCACATTACCCCCTATATTGTGGTGCGTTACGTATTATTTATGTTGGCTTGGGTCTATTAGTGGGTCTATTACTTGTTACTGTACACCTTTGTCTCCTATGTATAGGAATGATATATTCCATTTTAGTCATCATTGGATATTGTCTTTGCTTGGGTACACAAGTACATTGTCTTAGGAGGTTCCTCCCTCGAAGAGGATTGTTATTTATCTCTGTTATTCATTATTAAGGCATGGATTATTCTCTTTTGGTTTATTTCTACTTTTTTTATGTTATTTTTGGGACTTGCTTGCATAACATTTGGTATCAGAGCTCTTTCCTCTGGACTCGCTTCTGCAAAACAAGTAATCTTGGAATTTTTGCTACAACATTGTTTCTACAAGGATTCAAAGATAGAGGTTAAAAACCCACTTCTAAAATAGGTTGCAATATCTCCATTCCGAAATTCAAATCTTTATACCTTACAGTTTTAGAGATAATTTCAGAGGAATCTAAGGTTTTTTACTAATCCAAAACCTAGTATAAGACAGGTGTTCTAGGGGAAAAGGGCATTTCTGAGGCATCCAAGATCCAAATTAAGTGATACAAGTTGAATATGAAATAAGACAAACCAAGGTATATGTGATAGAATTTTTAGCTACTTCTCGAAATACTGGACACGTGGAATTTAGTACAAGTTCACTCTTCTGGATAGGCAAAAAATAAGAAGCTTTGGCAGATTTGCAATAACTTTTTGTTGGGACATCCAAATTAGGTCAGAACTACGGAATTAAAAATAGGACACATCAGGGTACCAAAGGCCGAAGGTTCAAACCCTGAGGATTCGAAATTTAGTTTTCATGTCAGTTAGAAGTCGGCCCAAAAACAGTTTTCTAATCAGGGTTTGAAAAAGGTACGCTATTTTGCATTTGAATAGCTTTGAGTAGAAGGATCTATTTGGGTAAACCCTTGGTTGTGATATATATTTATTGTTTAAAATACCACCAAAATGAAGTGGAAAGAATCACACTCCACTTAAATCCCCAGAGGATTCTTCCCTGGCATATGATGAAATGGAAGATATGATTAAAGGAAATGTGAAAATTGATGACGTAGTTAAATTGAAAAAGAAGATGGCTAGTAAATAGGATCTCAAAGGGATGGATAGAAAATAATATCTTTGAGACTTGAAAGAATTGATGAAGGATATGAAAAACAACTTCATTCCTCATGTATCTACTCAAGAAGAGGATAAGCAGGAAAAAGAGGACTTATTCTAGTCACGTTTGGAGAAAATTGAAAAACAATTGGAAAGTAGGAAGTTGGAGTCCTCAAAAGTTGATGATTCACTACAACATGAAGGGTTCATATAAAGTCCAAGGAACTATTTTCTCCCCAATATGTACATGAGAAGGTTTTTTGGCAAATATCCAATCACATGGACTTTTTAGATGGAGCAATTTTTTGATCTACACCAAGTCCCCACTTGGAAAAAGGTAACTATTGCATCGTTATATTTAGAACCTGATCAATTTGTATGGTACCAATGGCTTTGTGACCATAAAAAGCAATATATTATCTCTTGGTGTATATTCACAAAATAATTGATTGCACATGATGGGGATATAAATAACAACACCTTATTTAGCCAGTTTGTAAATCTCAAGCAAAAAGGTCCAGTTACCAAATACATCAAGTGATTTCAGAAGTTAAGCCTCAGAGTGAATGATATTTCAAAAGATAATTTATTAGATTTCTTTATTGGAATCTGTAAAGATAATACTCAACATGAGGTGTGTCTCTTTGAACCATCATCCTTGGAGAAGGATTTCATGATGGCATGGAAGGTTGAAAGTAAAAATATGGCAATGACTACTAGGAAGGCCTTCTCCAACACATACAAAAAAAAATAATGTTCCTTCTTCTAAACCACCACAAAGGTTGACACCCCAAAAACTATATGAAAGAAAAGCAAAAGGATTATGCTTTAATTGTGACACCAAGTATAGTAAGGGACGTAAGTGCAGTGAGAAGAAATTATTCTACATAGACTGTGAAGAGGAAGAACCAAAAGAAGAGGAAGAACCAAAAGAGGAGGAAGCATCTCAAGAAGAGGTGACTTCAGAAGAAATAGAAGAGGATACTTCAGAAGAAATTACTCCCACCATATATTTTCATGCGTTACCTGGAATTAACACTCCTTAAACTCTCAAGATCGAAGGATACATAAAAAAGAAGAAGGTAACAATGTTAATTGATTCCGATAGTACTCATAATTTCATTCACTGTAAATTAGCCAAAGTTCTTAATTTCTTTGTATATCTAGCACCAAAGTTTCAAGTTATGGTTGCAGATGGAGGAACTATAATTTTCTCAGGGAAGTGCCATAATATCAATCTTGCTATGTTGGGATATGTATTGAATAGTCCAATGATTGCTATCCCAATGGGTGGGGATGATGCTGTATGAGGTGTCCAATGGTTACAATCATTAGGAATACTGGTCTTTAATTTTCAAAAACTTTTCATGAAATTTTCATGGGAAGGAAAATAATATGAGTTAAATGGTATCACGGGAAAACCAAGCAAGCAGATAAGCTCTACTGGTGTGACAAAGTTGTTAAAAAAGGGACTTCAAGGTGTAGTTGTACAATTGTGCTCATTAGATGTTCAAACCTTAAAGTTCCTTGCATACCTATATCTCTAAAGGGTCATTAATAAGCATTCCAAGGTATTTGAAGATATTTTCAAAGGTCTTCCACCTATTTGATACTTTGATCTTTCTATCCACTTAATTCCACGTAGTGTTCCTCCTAACATCAAGCATTACCGATATCCCTATAGACAGAAGAGTGAAATTGAGCATATGGTTGTTGATATGTTAGAGGATGTCATAATTAGGCCTAGCCAAAGTTCTTACTCTACACTAGTGGTAATGGTACCCAAGGCATATGATCATGGTGTATGTGTCCTAATAATAGAGAGCTCAACAAGATCACCATTAAAGATAAGTTTCCCATTATTGTCTTTGATGAATTGTTAGACGAATTGCATGGAGCAGCTGTCTTCACAAAGTTGGATCTTCGTTCCAAGTATCATCATATTAGAATGAAGGATGAAGACATCCCTAAAACAACATTCAAAACTCACGAAGGTCACTATGAATTTTTTATCGAGTCATCTAGTCTCATAAATGCGCCTTCCACATTTCAAGGTTTGATGAATTCTATTTTCAAACCTTTCCTTATAAAATGTGTGCTGGTATTCTTTGATGATATACTAATCAATAGCAAGTCTAGGGAAGAACATATTCAACATGTTGACAGGGCACTACAACTAATAAAGGAGAAAGAATTGTATCCAAAACCCTCAAAATGTTTCTTTGGGATAAAGGAGGTAGATTATTTGGGTCATATTGTATCTCGTGAAGGTGTCATGGTAGACCCTAAAAATATTAAAGACATGATGGACTGGTCGATTCCAAAAACCCTAAAAAATATTTGAGGATTCTTAGGTCTGACATGGTACCACCGCAAGTTTGTTCGAAACTATGAAATAATAACAACTCCTTTAACAACATTACTGAAGAAAGATGATTTTTCTTTGACTCTAGAGGCAACTCAAGCTTTTCAACAACTCAAAGAGGCAATGTGTAAAGCTCTTGTTTTGGCGATGCCAGACTTCATAGAAGCCTTTATTGTGGAATGTGATGCTTCAGGAAATGGAATTGGAGTTGTACTAATGCAATAAGGACACCCTCTTGCCTTCACAAGTAATCCAATCAAGGGAAATAACTTAAAAAATCCCTTTTATGAGAAGGAAATTTTGGCAATGCTACATGCCTTGAATTAATGGCATCCCTACCGTAAGTACTTCTTGGAACAAAGGCTATCTTCAGAAGAGAAACACAAATGGGTGACAAAGATTTTGGGATATGACTTTGAAATCATCTACAAAAAGGGGAAGCAAAATGTTGTCACAGATGCACTCTCCAGGAAAGATGAGGATGTGGAAGCATTACTCTATGTTATCTCGATCATCCAACCAGATTGGATAGCCAAAGCAATGGATGAATGGAGAAATGATGAAGAATATGGAAATTATTTCAAAATATGCAACGTGATCCCAGTGCCTATATCTTGAATGTTTGGTTTGCTAACGAAATAAAGTGGAAACAATTAAGACCCCAGGTCTCCTACAACCGCTTTCCATTCCAAGCCAAAGGTGGACATAGGTCTGAATGAATTTTATCATAGGTTTACTAAAGTCAGAAGGAAAGAGTGTCATCATGGTGGTTATTGATAGTCTTACAAAATATGCACACTTATGTGCACTATATCACCCGTTCAAAGCAAGCACGGTCGCCAGTTCTTTTATGGAGACAGTCCAAAATCTATGTGGTACTCCAAATATTATAGTAAGTGACAAGGATCCCATTTTCAATGGCAACTTTTGGACCGAACTATTTTCTTATTTGGGTACTCAAGTGGCTCATATCTCAACTTATCATCCTCAATCTAATGGACAAACAGAGATCATAAACAAATTTTTGGAAGGGTATCTTTGATGTTTTGCAGCTGATAAACAAACACAATGGGTCAAGTGGTTACCCTTGGCATAATGGTGGTACAACACATCCTTCCATCATCATAAAAAATGATCCCATTTATGGCTATCATCCACCATCCATCACATCTTCAATATGAGACTCCTCTAAGGTTCAAGCAGTGGAAGACCACATGAAGCATCAACAACAAGTTCTTCAACTCTTAAAGGACAACCTGAATCTAGCACAAAATTGAATGAAACAAGCATATCAACACCACAGTGAACAAAGCTTTAATGTGGGGATTGGGTGTTTTTAATACTACAACCATACAAATAGACCGAGAAGAATAATAAATTATCACTTAAATGCTACGGTCCATACAAGGTGCTACAAAAGATTGGTAGCATGGCCTACAAATTGGAACTACCTTTATCTTCATGAGTCTGTCCGGTTTTCCATGTTTCTTGTTTGAAGAAGGTAATCGGTGACAAGCTACCAGTTCAAACAATATTACCAGAACTTGACGAGGAAGGAAAGATCAGCTTGGATCCTGAAGAAATCACTGAAATAAGAACTAGAACAATTCAAAATCGATCAAATCCAGATTATCTTATTAAATGGAAGAACTTACCTGCGGAAGATTCAACATGGGAAAACGAGTCCTTTATACAACAACATCCAATACTACCTCAGCGTATAGGACAACACTTTTTGAAGGGGAGGGGCATGTTAAGCCCTTGATGATGGCACATTAATCGATATAGTGTAGCATATTACACCCTATATTGTGGTGCATTACATATTATTTATGTCGCCTTGGGTCTATTAGCTATTATTGTACACCTTTGTCTCCTATATATAGGAAGGATATATTCTCATTTTAGTCATCATTGGATATTGTCTTGTACAGAAAAACAACAGAGGTAATCAATATGTATCTAACACATGGCTGAGAAAGAAGTCCCAGAAGATTGGCCACCATCTCCATAATGTTCAACTGCATACCATCGTCAATTATCCAGGAGGGATACCATACATATCTAAAGAGAGCACAAGAATATCCCAGTCTGATTATCCCAGGAGGCACTCAAGGGAGCGACTAATCATAATGAGATGCACTTTCCTCCAAGGAGGGCATAAAGACATCTTATATCATTTAGTAATGCCAACATTAACAACAGAGAAGAGTATTTTATACTCCATCAATAATGCTCTAGAAGAGGTAAAACTCACCTTCCCCAATAATACCATCTTCATAGTATTCTATGAAGGAAAATATGCTAGAGGCCATAGAGAGTGCCACCTTGGATAAACAATCTTCCCTCTTGTTGTGTTCCCTGTAGACATGCTAAAAATCCAACAAGAGAAAAGAGTCTTTCAGAGCAGTGATGGTGTCACACCGATAAACTAGGTCAAGAGCTGATAGTGCAGACTTGTTCTTTTCCCAGTTAGTCACAACAGAAGAGTCTCCATAAACGTGGAGAGAGGGTAGTCCAATAGCATCTGCAAAATATGATAATTCCCAAAGTGCTAGCAATTCTACCTTGGTGTTGGTGTTGTCCCCACAACCTAATTTAATACAAAAAAAGTGGATCGGATTAATTCCAAGTAGAATGCCTGCTCAGCTGATCTTAAGAGTTGTTGCCCCGTCAAAAATCCATAAGGATACTTAAGCTTCGGCATAGGCCCTACCACCCTGGTTTTTTTTGTCTTGCCAGTCGCAGGAAAGGAATGAATATGAGCCAAGATACGATTGCAGGTAGAAATAGTGTTGACTTTCCAATCTTCAAATAAAGCAAGGTTGCGGAAAATCCAAATGTTCCATATGAAGAAAAGAGGAAGATGCGTGCATTCCCAATCATGTTGGAACCACGCTTCTAAATTCTCCAGGAGTGATATATTACTCCAAGGAATATTTAAACCGTGACTTTTACCGAGACAATCAATAATGTTCCCAGTAGAGGAGCATCCCATGAAAATATGATTAATAGATTCTTCACTAACTTGGCATAAACAACATCGACTTGGACCGGACCAACCTTTATTTTTTAAATTATCCCAAGTAGTAATACGATTCTCCACGGTGAGCCAAGGAAAACAATGGAACTTTAAAGGGATCACACGGATCCATACCCGAGATATAGCTTTGTTATGAGTTTGCTACATAAAAGATGAGACAATAAGGTCATATGCAACACTGGTCGTAACCTCACCTGTCATCGAGTTATGCATCCAAATAAGAGAATCTCTCTGCTAATTTAATCTGATACCCCCATGGGTGAGGCCACTTATGAAATAGGACCATTCCACCTTCCATCTACTACCTAAGTCCAGGTATTCAGCTGTCATCCAATAAGACTTCTCGTTAGATCCTTCTCTTATGTTACGAGCATTATGGAGAGAGCATAAGCCATAATCAAATAAATACTCCCGAATATCTTTAGAGAGAGTGTAGGAAAAGTCCAGACCTACAATCGGTTCAACACCCAGTTTGATTCCGCTTCCAACTTTCCATCCTAGTTTCCTACTAATCCAAGTGAGGCATCTAATAAAGCCACTCCATAAATAGGAGGTACACCTAACAAAGAACCGCTGCTTATGCAACCAATCTTCCAGAGGTATGTATCTGAGGTATTTTTTGTTGATAATATGGTGCCATATGCCAGTACCTTTCACTACCATCAAGAGGCTTTTCAATCTGAGACGTACAAAACCAGTCCAAAATTTTAATGATCACCCCCCATAATCCAGAGGCCTAGAGAGTGACTGCCAGTCAGTGAAATGCATCATGTGTCTATCAACCGAGCTTCCTAGAGGAAAGAAAACATACAATGACGAATACGATTTATAATGTTTTTAGGTATTGGTGCCAACACAAAGCAGTACATCTGAATACCTATCAGTACCGCTTTGATGAGTATTAATCTGCCTCCCAAGGATAGGAGTCTGTAGGACCAAAGCCTGATTCCTTTTTCAAATATTTTCATAATCCACCTCCAATCATTAATGCCATAACCCAAAGGCATAAGATGGTATCCAAGGTATTTGAACCCTACCTCGATAGATTCCATCTTGTAGGGTAAAAGAGTCGAGATGTTGTCAAAGATCCTATCATCAACTTCATTGAAAAGAAAGGAGGATTTCTCCACACTAATACACATACTAGAAGCCGAGCAGAAGAGATCCAGTATATCATCAAAGGCCTTCCATTCTTCCAATGTTCCAATCCCAAAAAGTACCACATCATCTACAAAGAGTAAGTGTGATAAAGCAAGATAGGAAGAGACTTTTATACCTTTAAATTTTCCTTTCTTTTGTGTATCCTTGATAAGGAGACTAAGGCCTTCAATAACCAGAAGGAAGAGAAGAGGAGAAAGGGGGAAACCTTGTCGGATGCCACGCAATGCAGCAAAGAAACCTGAAGGTGTGCCACTGATCAAGACCAAGAAGTTTGAGGAGGTGGTGCATCCCATGATCCAATTTACCCCCTCTAAAGGAACTTTGATTTGTAAAAGAATAAGCCTCAAGAAAGTCCAATTTACTATGTCAAAATATTTTACAAGATCAAGTTTGAGACCTGAAGCACTCATCTTTTTGGTTTTAATAGTGTAGTAGTTCCTGAGTGATATCCACTGGTTCGAGGATTTCTCTATTCTTGAGGAAGCCGAATTGCTCAGCGGCTAAAGATTTATGCAAAAAAGGCTTCAGAGGTTGGCCACAATCTTAGAAATAAGTTATAGATCATATTGCAAAGAGAAATAGGGAGAAATTTAGCAAAATTTTGTGGCTTCTCACACTTGAGGATAGGAGTCGAAAAAGTTGAGTTTATAGAATTTATCACCCTTCCCTCTTTCCTCGACAGTTCCACAGCTTTAAGAAGATATATACCAACTAAATCAAAGAACCAAAGGTAGAATTCAATAGGACATCCATCAGGGCCAAGACTTGTTTCCCTTTTAAAGTCTTTTAGGGCCCCTTCAACTTCAGCTAAGGTAACCTTAGAGGTGAAGACACCTACATCTTCCACCGGGATAAAAGAAGGGAAAATATTGATAACCTTCAGTTGATCACCAATATTATCCTTTCAATCATCTTTGAAGATCTCTGAGAAGTGTTTTTTCCTCGTAATTTTGAGTTGACTAACCTCCTCCACCATCACACCTTCCTCATTTTGTAGTGCCCATATAACATTAAAATTCCTACGGGCATAAGCAAAGCTGTGGAAGAATTTGGTGTTAGCATCCCCTAGTTCAATCCATTTTATTTTACTTTTCAACTTCCAAATCAAGAGTTCATGTGCCAAAAGCTTCTCTTTATAGCCCTTCAAGGATGATAGGAGGGTTGTTCTAGCCTCAGCGAGGATTCCAGATGGACAGGAGGTAAGGAGGGACTGTGTTTCCAAATCAATATAGGACAACTCATTATCCTTTAATAACTTTTGCTTCTTTACCCAATCCTTAACCATAACTTTAAGTCTTTTGAGTTTGTAAACAAAACGAGACATATCATCATTATCAAGAAGAGAAGACTCAGAAATCCAGCTAGCTTCAACCACCTTAGAGAACCCATCCCCCAGGAGCCAAGCCCGATTGAATTTAAGGGATAAATGTGCGAGAAAGTATTTCAATCTCACTCCATACAAACAAGATAGTGATCATAAATCTACGAGGGGTGAGACCATTCCCTATACCTCCTAAGGTGAGGTGGGAGGGAGTCTAAGGCTAAAAATATGTCGATCCTTTTACTGATACCCTCATCTCCCACACGTCCATTCCTCCAAGTAGGGTCAGCACAAAATAGTGCCACTTCTACCATTTTAGTATCCTTTAACAATTGCGAGAAGTAAGGTGCCAAAGGATCCAAGCAGGATTTTAAACCCGAAATATCTGCATGAATAAGGGTAAATTTTAAGTCTCCAGCTAAAATCAGGTTTGGTAGGTAAAAAATACTTGCTACTACCACATTGTTCCAGAAAGAAACCCTATTAATGTAAGGACCATAGAAGTTAAGAATATAAAACTCAGAGGGAGATCCCCGAAACTTGGCCTTAAACAGGATTCCCGCACATGTAACAAAGGCTTTACAACGAGTAGAGAGAGGGTTCCACCCTATCAAGTGGCCAACCGAGTCAATGGCACATAATTCCCAACCAATCAAGGGTTTTGAAAAAGAAAGGAGTGCATGAAAATGATCACACATAATTTCTTGTAGGAGAATCATATCCGAAGCAATATTGTAGAAAAGGGACCGAAGTGTTTTTTGTTTGGTAACCCCTCCAAAACCATACAGGTTTAGAGAAATAAGTTTCACACGGGACCACTACCAGAGGGTGACATTGATCTAAGAACCCGAGGGGAGTTCAGACAAGGAGAGGACAAAGATGAGGCCCTTGTTGCATTTTTTATCCTCATAGATAGGGGAGTAAAAGGTATAGAAGATTCCTTATTCCCCAAAGGATCTGTGGGAATTTTCCTTATGGATTTTCAAATAGTCACGTTTTCAAATCTAATCGAGTCCAAGGGAAGGGTAGATGGCAACAGAGGAGACTTAGCCAAGAAGATAGAGAGGGACTTCATAAGGGATGGGTCAGAGAAGGCTGTAGAATTCCTCGGGCTATCAGGTCGCAAGCCAACAACGGGCGGAGTGGTTGAATTAGTAAGAGAAGGGAAATCCTTAGAGTTGAAGAAGGGGGGCACATCCCCAATCAACAAAGTTGGAGAAGACAAGTGATCATCCAAAGGTAGGGATGCAACGAGATCCTTATCAGCAACAAGAGAGGAGGGGTTGTCTAACGGGAATAGCACATCCACTAGGTCGGAGTTAACCAACCACGAGCCATCAAGAGAGACACAGAGCGAAAGTTTTACAGCATAATTACAATTGTCTACATCTTGTATAAGATAAGTTCTCCCTTAGTTAAATCTTCATAGTTTGTGGGGGATAACGACTTGTACATACCTTTAGGAGATGGTGGAGTGTACGTCTCAACCGAGGGAGGGATAAGCATTAGAGAGCCATCCGGGAGTGATAAGCACCCTTTTGAAACAAACTGCAAAGCACCTTGTAAGAGAGATGGACAAGATCGACGAAGGTGCCCAATCTCATGGCAAAATTTGCAGCAAAATGGGATATTTAGATAGTCCAATCTCTAGAAAATAGTCGTATCGTTGTAGAGAATATCAGTGTCAACCGAAATCCCATTCATAATATCCATCTTGACCAGGACCCTTGCCATCCTCTTGTCAAAGATGAGCTGAAATTCATCCTCCACAGCGACAAAGCATCCCAAGGAATTTGCAACCCCCACAAGGAAGTCTCTGCTCCAAAGAGGGAAAGGAAATGTAGGAAGAAGAACCCAGAGGTGCCTTTTCACCACCCTTCTTGAAGAGGATAAAAAATGGAATGCCACCTGTTAAGTACCAAAGACCCTTTATTTAAGGTCCACATGGTGTTAAGGATCAAGGTCGCATCTTTGTCCTCCAAAAAGATAAAGACCAGCCATTGATTTGCCAAAAGACTGATGGTTGGCACATAATTAAGGAGAGGCTTCCAGTGCATAGTTTCCCACTCCACCCATTCCTTCTTATCTAAACAATAGTATTCCAGTCGGCCCACAAGTGCTCTGCAGCAAAGATCCTCCACCCTATCCATATACACATCTCTACCTAGGATGTATCTATGCTTAGCTTCAAGGGCCTCACCGCTTTTATATTCCTACGAGAACGGTAAGTGGAGGAGCCATCAAGACACACTGCACATGGAGCACCGTCCAAGGAATAGGGCACAGAGGATGGAAGGGATTTCATAATTTAAGGTTTTCGACCGACCTACTGACAACCAAGGAAGCAGGCTGGTAAACTAAACTCAATACCCAACCAAGGGTCAGAAGGACCCAAATAAAAAAATGACACTCAAAAACCATATCAAGGGTTAGGTGTAAAGAAATAGAAATCGTTGGAAACGAGCGATAGAGAAAAAAACCAAACAGATAACAAAAAGAAACCAGTAAAACCTGACCAAATCCCTGTTACGGGAAAAAAGGAGCCTAGGGTAAAACACCAGCACCCGAATAAAGCGAGAGTTGAGGGGAACAAAGCCCAAAAAGTTATAAAGGGTTAGAGTCACTCTAGGTAAAAAAATAGTGGCAGAACCCCGCAGGTAATGACTAGGGTGGTATGACTACAACTTCAGAACCCTAACCAAGGTTTGAGTCACCCATGCAGTCGTTGTAGTAACCAAAACAAAATCCAACAACAAAATAAGTCAAGGGCACTGACACATAATAGGTGGCCCAAAGTAAAGCCCGAAAAGTGGTGGCAAAAGAATGCAAGAGGGCTTGAACCCTACCTAGGGTTAGAGTACGCTAGGTAATAAAAAATAGTGGTGGAACCACGCTAAGGGCTCAACCATAGTAAAAAAACTACAATGTCAGAACCCTAACAAGGGTATGAGTCACACCAAGTCCAGCAAAAAATCGCTACGCTAAAAAAGGGGGAAAGGCATTCGCTGAAGAAACCAAAACAAACGCTAAAAGCAGAAAATCAAGGCATCGACACTCAGGAGGTGACCCGAGGTAAAGTGGTCGTAGCTCGACCAACAACAGAAATAAACAGAAAGTGACCAACAAGAAAGGAGCAGTGACTGTGGCTCTACGCCAAAAAGGGATGTAGCAGACTTCCCAGTCAAAGAACAAACTAAAAAACCGACATAGTAATAGGAGAAACTCATAATAATAAGTAAAACAATAAAAAATTCCCAATTTTTTTAAACAGACATAGATTGTACTAAGCCCCATGCTAGGGGGCATACTCCATGTGCAAAAATAAAAACAAAGGAGCAAAGCCTCAAAGAGAGAAAAGACGAGCCACATGAATTGAAAAAACCCTAAAAAACCGCAAGCTCGAGAATACCATACCAGGTTAATCATTTCGGATGTGGCCGTACTGGAGAAGCTCAAAGATCAGCACCCCAATGTCGCAACAGTCTACTGCACCATGCCTCCATTTTCCAAAAACCCTAGTAGCGAGTCGAGCCGATCTAAATCTAAAATTCCAAAAAAAAAAGGAATTGTATTATACAAACGTGCATGCCACTACTTTGTTATTCATTATTAAGGCATGGATTACTCTCCTTTGGTCTATTTATGATATTTTTATATTATTTTTGGGACTCGGTTGCATAACAAAATATTTCTTGTTTTTTAAGAAAGAAGGACCACTGCTTGATTCAAAGTAAGGATGTCGATGATCATCTACATTAGACTTTATACACACACACACACACACTTTGATTGAAAGTCAGGGGTTTAGGGGTTGCTTATGATAGTAGCAAGCATATGTGAAAGTGGAGGGGAGTGGAGACCATATGCACATGGAGTAAAGTTTATGGTTGTACTCTTCTCGATAAAAGTAACTGTGCTATACTCACATAATTGTATTAATAGGGGGGGAAAAGGACTTCTCAATTTGAAGTAGGCACGAGACGTACATAACACGTGTTCACTCATGAGGTTCCTGAGAGCAGTGAGACTGGTCGTGGATTCTATGCATGCTATGTTAGATGCTAATATGAAATTTTGCATGGTTTCACGCATGAGACTCTATAGTCGAGGTAGAGGACGTAAATGGATATCAAGATTCAAATATTTGTAAGTTGCGGGTTCTCCAGTACTATGCCTCTACTCTCTATGGTGTCTATAGGTCAAGGTTGCATTATCATTGTGGGTTGCTTCCACCTATTTATATATTCCATCAAAAAACTCGTAATTTGATGGCTTCCCCTATTATGCTCAAAGTTTAACAAGAAATTGCCTTCACTACGGTTCTCACACAACTCTGTGTGAGAAAAATAAACACTGGAGCTCACTAGTGCAACTCCATATAACTAAATCAAACTACAATCAATTAACTGATGAGGGTAGGTGAACAAAGGCACCCACAATTCCTTAAATCATGCAAACTGGCACTAGGCTACCTGATTGTAACTAAAGCATAACTCAACATAACTGCTTACCTACCAAGGTCTACTAAAGGAGACAGCTTGTGGCACTCATAGTGGGTTCCTAAATTATAGAGATTGGTCCCTAAGACACCTAAACTCATTAATGAATGCACAATAAGTGGTAGGTGTCTCCTAGGTGTGTCTCTCATGCATTGGTGAAGTTATGATGACCTCCTAAGTTAGTAAAATAGAACAAATAGACTATGTGGGAAAAGGGAGGATTAATTAATCATACACCCCCCTTAATCCTATCTTTGGACAACTGGGCCAAAGGTCGGCCATACTACCTAAATGAAATAAAATGGTTGATTAATAAACAAGGAAACGGGGAAAACCTCATGGGAAAACCCCCCCTAAAAATAAGCATGAAAATCGAGAACAATAGATCAGTAAAGCCTTTACACCAAGAACATATCTGAGGTAAACAAATCTCTTTTCAGTGAAAGAATTTGTAAAAATATCTACAATCTGCTCCTCTGTACGACAATAATGTAGTGTGATAGTCTTTCTATGCACTAGTTCTTGAATGGAGTGCATGTGTACTTCAATATTATTTGTCCACTGCTTCTGAACTCGATAATCGAATATCTTGATGGTACTCTAGTTGCCACAATATATGTCTACTGAAGGAAAACCACAAATACCAAATTCTGTCAAAATCCCATGCAACCAAACTGCCTAAATAACTGCATTTACAACCCCCCTATACTCTGCTTCTACTGAAGAGAGTCCAAGAGTTGCTTGTGTCTTGCTTGACCAACAGATTGGTCTGAATCCCAATATAAACATAAAACTTGTAGATTTTCTATCATTTCCATCTCTAGCCCAGTCTGAATTTGTATGTCCAGTCAAATCTAACTAAGCATCAGCTGAATAATGGACCCCAAAGTCTCTCGTACCTTGCACATAGTGCAAGATGTGCTTTCTTGCCTTCCAGTGCAACTCATGTGGCTGCTACATGTATGTGGCAACAACACTCACTGCATAGGTTGAATATGGCCTGGAATGAGTGAGGTATAACAGGCTCCCAATGAGTTGTATTTAAAGTGTGTTGTCAACCAATGGTGTGGAACCACCTTCTTATAGCCTGGTGCCAGATAGGAAGGGAAAGGGTGTTGATTTATAGTCTTCCATGTGGAAAATTTTGATCAAGTCTCCAGAATATCTAGACTGTGTGATCTTGATTCCCGAAGTCTTTTGATTTACTTTGAAACCAATGAATTGTCTCAATAATCCTAGATCATTCATGGTGAATGCTTCACTCAAAGCTAACTTGATTCCTCTCAATATAGCAATAGAGCTGCTAGTAATGAGCAAGTCATCCACATATAGGAAAATCAACAATAATTAGCCCCTTCTCTTCTACATGTATACATTGCAGTCGGCTCTGCATCTCTCAAATTTCTGTGACATGAGGAAGGCATCCATCTTGGCATACCAACCCCTTGGATCTTGCTTAAGCCCATAAAGGGATTTAATCAGTTTGCAGACTATCGATGAATCTTCAATGCAACCCTCGATCTGTCTCATGTAGATCTCCTCTTCTAGGTCACCATGGAGGAACACACTCTTTACATCCACGTGATGTACCTCCCACCTCTTCAAATTTGCAACTGCCAAAAATAGTCTTATAGAGTCCATTCTTGTAACAAGAGTGAATGTCTCATTGTATTCCATCCCATGGACTTGTGAGTAGCCCTTTGCTACCAACTGAGCCTTGTACTTGGTTGTGGTTCCATCAACTGCTAGTTTAGTCTTATAGATCCATTTGCACTGAACTGACTTCCTCCTAGGAGGCAAGGTGACATGATCCGAATTTCAGGGGGAATATGGTCTAAATTCGGATGTACGAGTCATAAAAACATTTAATGAGAGGCCACACGCTCTCAGTCATCATAAAAGCATTAAACAGAGAGGCCACCCTCTCTCATCCATGGTCATTGACAACTCATGGTTTTGTTTCATGGTATGGCTTCAAGGCACATTGTACCTCTCTCATCCATGGTATTGCCCCAAGGCACATTGTAATAATGTTATAAAAAGGCTCTATGCCTTCTCAATAAAGAATGGAAGGATTTTTGACATCCTACATTTATCTTAATTTATTGAGTTATTGAGTTATTGGTGCTGAGTGTCTTTCTGAGTATGGTTTGAGAGGTGAGGCTCAAAGAACCCTCTTGAGCCTCACCCCTCCATGCACATGGAAGGGTGAGGCTCAAAGAGGGTTTTAGACCATATTCCCCCTGAAATTTGGATCATGACAAGCTCCCATGTCTTGTTGTCTTGTAGCAAACCATACGCATCATCCATAATTGTCTGCCATCTTGGATCATGGCAAGCCTCTTTAAATGATTAAGGATCTGATCCCATCATCATGTAACACCTCTCTGGGAGAAGTGGATCTGGATGGGAAAGTGCAACTTGTTCATTTTTATACTGGGAGCTTATTCTTATTTTTTCATTTAGATCCTCGTCAATATCCCCAGCTACTTCAATGAGCCTTTGGGCCCATCTAGGCCTCTGATTTGGAATAGTTGTTGGATCTGGATCTGGATCTTCTTGGGATCCAATCTCAATATCATGTTCATGCCTATCATGACTCTCATATTTTGAATCAGAAACATTAGTCGTAATATCATCATCTTCAAATGGAAATGAAAGAGAGTTTATACCTTCTTCTACTTCAACTTGTTGTGGATCATGCACCCGATCTTATTCAAATTGCACACTGCTCTCTATGAAGCACTTTTTGGTTGCAAGGTCCATCAATTTGTATGCCTTAGCATCATCAACATATCCCAGAAGTATGCATTCTCTACTCTAGGCTTGGAAGGATTTTATCTTCTCTATAGGGATTCTAGCCCAAGCCTTGGAGCTAAAAACTCTTAGATGCAAGACATTGGGCTTATGTCCCACTAGTGATCTGAAAGGTGTGGCCCCGATCACTGATTTGTGAGGCACCCTATTATGAATATACGAAGCATAGTTGAAATCCTCATCCCATAGATAAGGAGGTAGGTTCTTTGCTTCGAGAAGGCAAGTTGCCATCTCTTTCAAGGATTTATTTTTCCTCTCAGTTACCCCATTATGATGTGGGGTTGTTGAGGCCTGGAAAATCCCAGGAAACAATAGTAGGGATTCTCCCCAATAAGCGTTACCAATTAGCTTGTTATTGTTTGGTATGGGGAATCTGTCCGGTTTGCGGTCCGACTACCGTAGGTCAAGTAACGGTTAAAGCTTATTTTACCGGTTTTGGCCCTATCCACCGTTTAAGTGTTTTTTTTAGTTTTATATTTATGTATATATGCAAGTGCCTAATTAAGTGCAATTGATAGAGATAACGAAGAGTTTCACAATGTGATGCGCAGGTTCTTACCTCTCGTCTTACCTCTTTTGCTTCTAAATAAAATACAAAGAACAACTTATACTAATGCTAACTAATTCTATCTAACCTATCCCTAGGGAGCAATATTGCAATTAATGATGAGTAATGTATTGTAAAACATGCATTTAGAATATTACAGATAGTTGTTCATATTTCAAAATACATGAATATAAGTAGAAAGATAAACAAAGAGATAGCTCATTGTCAATTAAAACATTCATTACTAAGATATGCCACGGAAGTTTCACATAAATAAACAGGAAAACATTCATAACATGAATTAATTCTTAAGTTAGAATGATCTCACAATTCATAGAACAAGGTGAAACAAAAGTAGTTCACATTCAACCAGTCTATGGCAAGCATTTGAGACTCCACGGTGCCTTCTCCAGCAGAAAATATAAACTCTTTATTATAAGAGGAAGTAGTTCTTCTTACAATAACATTTCAAAAGATAGCATGAAAACAGGTCCCCTCACACATCTAATTCACCTCTATTTATACAAACAGAAAAACTTTTGAGTTGCCCCCTTAGCCCTTTGGGATTCCCTTGACTCTTCCTTTACAAAAAATTGTCTTCTAGTGTATGCACTTAGAAAAAAGATAAATACAAAATATTACATAATTGATCAATCCTTTAAATAAGCCAACTAAGTGGGCCCAACCTGATCATTTATAAATTTCTTCCAAACATTTCCATCTGTTGCTATAGTTTCGAAACTAGAAGGCTCTAGGAATCTGATGGTGATCTCATGTATAGCAACTTGAGATTTTATATTTGCCATTATGGCTGGAATCAAACGAAGTTGGTCTTCCAATAAATGACTGCTCACTGTTGCCTGTGCTATTGCAGTTTTTAGCACCTTCTCATCCAAACCTTTGACCAGCTAAATACCTTGTTCATCCTCTTGCCATCTTACCTGCACTTGCTTTGAAAATATTTCGTGATCAGGCAATTCTTCTAACCTTCTCTTAGTAGTTGTCTGACAACAATTGTATGTTCTGAGAACTTTTCTGTAAAATTCTACACAAACACCTTTTGTCCTCCAGACTACCTTTACCAATTCCTTTACTGCTTTACTCCCAAATTCAATTAGTTCATACTCCAGCTTCACTGTCTCTAAGTCCTTGATGGGTGCATCAGCTGGAGGTTCCTTGGTTGTTTCCAACCAAGTCATACATCCTTGTAGAATTTCCAAGATATCTTGGGTCTTGTCTAAAAAGTAAGAAGTTGTAGTCACAATTTCTTCCAGCCTTATCTCTACCTGTTGAACTTTCAACATCTCCTCTGCCATTTGGAACTGCATCTGATGAATTTTATTTATAAGTGCGAGGGCATGCTTCTTCAATGGCTCAATATATGTTTTATGTTCATTAGTTGCTTTTAATGAAAATTCCAGTGAAGCTTTATGGGTCTCCAATGCTACTACTTGAGTTTCGTATTGCTTGGCTTTCCCCTCATCAATAGTCTTTTGCATCTATAGGTCTGCCACTTTCTCTAGACTCCCTTTCTCTTTACTCAATTCTTCAATTGATGATTTCAGACTGTCTCATTCTGCTTCTAAGATCTGATGTCTTTGCTGAAGTCTTTCAAACTGTGACAAGGTGGCCTTGGACTCTCTTTCAATATTGCTTGCTGATAATACCAAAGCATCATTGTCTGATTGTAAGGTTTGGAATTTTGCCTTGGAATCCTCAATCTCACTAATCATGTCTTCGTACTTTCTCTTCAGATTTTGACTTTCATCTCTTTCCTTTTTCAGGGTTTCTTTCAATTGAGTAATCTTATTTTGGGATTGTTCTAAATCCGTCATTATTCCATCAACATTGTCTTCAGTAGTGAGGTTTGTGGCTACACCATCCCTTGCGATTAATCTCAGATCTTTATTAGTACCATGAACCACTGTCTTTTCAGTTACCATAACTCCCTTCTTACCTCTAGTGTTCAGCTTCTTATTCGTTCTCCTAACGATTCTCTTTTTTGCTTTGTCATAGAAAATAGTATTCAAACCAAGCACTTCCTCTTCTTCTGTTGGGATAAAAGGAATCAATTCAATTCCGGATGCTGAAACTAGATTTCCTCCCGCTATGCTACTCGATGGAACAGAGGATTCTACTGGATCAGCATAAGTCTGAGTTTGTTCTTGATTTGCATAGTCATGTTCCTCTTGTGCCTTTTGTCGTAACTCCTTAGCTGCTTTTTCTACATGCTCCTTTTCTTTATCAGTTGTTTCTAATCTTAACCTCTCATTTTCTTTCTGCTTTCTTTAGACTTCTTCTGCTTTTCTTTTCTTTGCTTATTTTGTTTTCTTCTTGGCCTCTTTCGTTGCTTTTCTTTTTTCTTCTTCTTATGCTCTCAACCATTCTTCTACTTCCTGGGCTAATCTATGTGCCTCTTCTCGTCTTTTCTTGGCACCCTCCTCTTCTTGCTTCTTCAGTTGCTCAGCAACCTTTCCCTTTTCGCCAACCGTAGTTATCTTTTGTTTAAACCTCCTTCTCAAAGCTGTCATATTTTGAGCATTTCAAAAAACTTATTCATCTTTATCCCAAAAGTCTGCATACTCGAAATGCACCCCTACTACAGTACAATAATCAACAACCTTATTTTCAGAGTCATTTCTATGGAAAATTATTTCACCAAAGTGAAAATATTCTAGCTCCTTAACAAATTCCGCTGCAGTTTTTACTTTGGAAAACTTGTAACTCCCTATATAAAATGGGACTGGAGGATACATATCCTTCTTTTGCTTGAACAGGAAGTTAGCGACTCCATCAATGTATAGTTGTCTTATTACCTCCTTATGAATGACATAATCTGTAGCATACTTAGGCAGAAGGGAAGGAGCTCTCGACACACCAAACATCCTCAAATACAAACCCTCCTCAGTCAAGTAATATTTTCCATTATCTTGCACAACCTTCAAAGCCTCCTCGGACATGCAATTACACTCAACAAGGAAAATCAATGTGTACAACGGCATGATAAAATCTTCACAAATATTCTTGTAGTCACTGTAATACTTGTGAGCCCACAACAATTGGTATGCAGCATATACATGAGACCGGTCCTTATCCCATTAGCATTTTAGTGCTGGGAATGGCTACATGCATAAAATACAATCAATCAAGATTGAGCTCATATAGAACTCTGTTTTCTTCTGTGAGACTCCTCCTAGTGCTACACTTATGCAAGAAGACAAACTGTTAGACACTATGTTTGCCCAATTGAAGATGGTAGCTTGAGTGGCTACAAAAAAAATTATTGGTACCCAACCTATTTTGAAATTATTTCCATTGGCTCTCCCGAATATTCTGTTTAACATCAAGGTTATCAACCTGTATGGAGTACGGAGGCTTGCTATTTCGTACTCCCCTGAAGGCCTCGTACAAAAATTCTTACTTGGGATCATCATCCTTTTGACTGTTTCCACCACATCTAGATTGAGGTCTTTCAACCATCCTTCAGTCAAATATCTCTGTGGTGTCGGCAAATTGTAGTCCATGGCTACACATGTTGGGCTATAGGAAACATAACCTTGCCCTTCAGTGTTAGCCAACATCATCCTTGTCACATCAGCCCTAGGAAGAATCCATCCTATTACCTGTGAATAAGGGAAAAGCTCTGCCTGGGTAGGCACCTTCAAGATTGTTGATCTTTCGATATTAGCATAAATAGGTAAATCCCTAAATCCAGCCTCTGGCACACTCTGGTTTGAGATCATTCGGTATATTTCTCCCCATTTATATTCAGGATCAATATTAGTGATGGCTTTGGTGTCTTCATAGATAACCTCGACTCGAGTTATTATTTCTACCTTTGGTTCTTCATCTGCTGCTTGTGCCTTCTTTTTTTGCTTTCGAGGCATGTTGCTGTGTGGATGATAGGCCTGTGTTGATCATACAACTTAGATTTAGTCTATTAACACATATAAATAGCAAACTATATACTGAAAGCAACAACGATATTAACCAGAACATTGCCAACTCATCGTAATGCATGTTAAATAACTTTGCTTCTTCCCTAACCAAAATGTGCTTTCTGTATATGAAGCTAAAAACCACGAAGATTTCAAATCTAGTTCGGACAGAAGTTTACAAGGAAAACTTCCACTGGGGAAACCCTAGGTTTTCACTACGACTTTACATCTACAGGTACCAATACTAATGGCGGGAAAACCCTAAAAACACCGGACTACTAACAGAAAAATCGCTCCCCCGACATCCCATGAAAACCTAATCGCGCTTGACCGACGACCACGCACTTGCCCTAAAATGGTGAAGGAGATGAGGGAGTGGTGCAGATGACGAAACGCTCGTTTGCACGCTGGCCTCTTTCTTCCAACAAATGTCAAAGAACAAACCATGGCCGACCGCAAAAAAAGAACCAGGGCTGGCAAGTGAGATAAATGACATCCACCCTAAACGACCTGGGGCGAACCCACATAAAAAGAAACGGCCACTGCATTCTTGGCACAACCCCCCACGGTATAAGCAAAAATGACCTAAACCTATTAATCTGTGGTAAAAAAACGCTGAGCAACGGGATTGGATAAAAAAGAAATCCTACCTGGAACTTCTGAGGGTGACTTGGACGAGCGCGACTTGGGTCGATAAGCAATGTGCTCAAACATTGGCAACTGCTTAGCTCCAATAGGAAAATGACAAGGTGAATAATGACCGTAAAACAGCCTCAACAGGATTTTATAAACTTAGACGTGGTTAAAGGAACTCGGCCGGGAAAACAACTGCGTAAAAAAGGCATCGAAAACACACTTGTTATCTAACATGAAGCATTGGATGGCTTCTGAAGAATAGGCCTGGGAGATCGGGCAGAAAACGCCGAAGCAAATAAAACAACCATCGGCAGGCCAACCAACTAACAATGCATCATCATCGAAAAACGCTAAGGGAAGGCGTCGGATCAGCTTTAAACTCCGAATCCGCAGCGTTGGCCCAAAAAACAACTTAAGTTCTTGGATCATTCTGAAAGAAACAACCGATCTAGTGGAAAAACAGTTGACAAGGTTTCGACGGATATCGAAAAAAAAAAAGATGATGGGAGACCCGATGCATCAGAAAGGCTTAGGACTAAGCTTCCGATACATCGGCAAAAATCTTTCGATGTAATAGACGAGGAGACATCCGATACATCGAAAAAGACTTCAGAAAGATTCTGATAGGGAACATCGGTTGGATAAACTACTATGCACCTAATACATCGGAAAGACTATCAACTGTGCATCCAAAACCAGCAAAACAATTTTCAATTTTTTCAAACTTTAAAGTCATGAGGCAAAATTTGGTGAAAAAGCTAGACTTTCTAAGCCTTCTAAAAAACTAAAAGATAAGGGGGGCCCTAAAAATCCAAATTTTTTTGGGGGATAATTGTTGCAACTGCAACGGGGGTGTATGGAACTGAATGTTGCATTCAAATGCCTACTGATGCACATAGTTGTTGGAACTCTCCTTTGACAGACTCACCTCCATTGTTATATCTAAGTGACTTGATCTTCTTTTCAAAGGTGTTCTTAGATAAGGCTTTGAATACTTTGAAGGTCTCAAACAGCTCAGAATTTTGATTCAAAAAATATACCCAGCAATACCTTGAACAATCATCAATCAAGGTCATAAAATATCTGGATCCATTCAAAGATGTTGTAGGCATCAGTCCAAAGACATCACCGTGTATTAGATCTAATGTAGAGGTAGCTTTTGTTGCCTTCACCACCTCATATATTTTCTCTGGATGCTTCCCTACCAAGCAGCTAGTGCACACTCCTTCAGAAGATTTGATGAGAGGCAAGCCCTAAACCAACTTGTCATTGTGTAGCTACTATATATACTTGAAGTTCAGGTGGCCAAATCTCTCATGCCACAACTTGCTTGTGTTATTGGCATGTGTCAATAAGGCACTCAGATATGAAGTATGAAAGAAATGGGAAAACTCATATGCCTTAAAGGCATGATTGGAAACTCCTTTCACTATCAGTAGTCCAATGGAGGCTTCAGATATCTCCATTGTGTCAAAATTGAATGTAACTCTTTTGGGAAAGCCATTATGTGTCATATGATAAGTAGACAACAAGTTTGCTACCAGGGAGGGAACATACAACACATTTTGTAACTCTCCATGCTCAATTTTAATGGATCCTTTCCCAACACCTGGGATCTGAGAATCATCTCCCATATGTATGCTTAGTTCTACAGAGAGATCCAGATGAGTGAAGGATTCTTTGGAGGCAATGATATGACTAGAATCTCTTGAATCAATCAGATAGGCCTTTGATTGAGGCAGTCTCGAAATTTCTTCCGGAAATACATCAGCATACTCTCTTAAGACTAGTATGTCTTCCAATTTTAATTTAGCTGTCTTATTTAGATTCTCCTCATCAGTTATTGTTACTGTATAAGCTTTACAACCTTTCCTAACAGCTCTCTTAAGCTGTAGAGCAGAGATCTGCCTTATAGTGTTTTTTCTAGGGATTCCTTTTACACTTACTGGTTTTCCATCACTGTTTAAACACGTAAAGGTTTTATCATAACAATTTAAAATTACCCTATGTTGTTCTAACCAATCCATACTGATCAGTAAATCATAAGAACCAAGAGGTAATACATTAAGCTTCACAACAGTTTCAAAATGATCCATAACTACTGCACATTCCTTTACAAAACAAGTTACCTTTCTTTTAGCACCAGTGGCTAACTGAACAAACCAAGAATTTTCAAATTTTTCAACAGGTAACTTACATTTTCCTACCATTTTAGGTGCAATATAACTGAGACTAGCTCCAAGATCAATTAAAATAGTTACGGGGGTTTGGGTTATCATACCTTCTACTTCCACCATGGGAGTTTGATATTCTGCTTGTCGATTCTCCAAGGATGCATTGATTATGGGCATAGTCCTTGCTAATTCTCCAACATTCATCTCTTCCTGTATGGTATGAATATTACTGAGAGTATTTTTCCGATTAGGACATACTGAAGCATAGTGTGGGCCATTACACTCCTAACACTTTATAGGTTCTTTGCGCTTAAAGTTATTGGTATAATTACCATGGTTATTATCAAATTCTTTACCCTTGGAATTATTCTGATTGCTTGGAGAATTATTCTTATTTCCTTGGAAATTCTTATCAGGATAATTTTTGGCCTTATTATTCTTAGAATTTCTGTTGGGCACAAAATCTTTCTTCTTTTGATCATACTGGTTATTATTCTTCTTGGCCTTCCAGTTGGCCATGCTTTCCTTCTTCCGATTTTGTTCATAACAGAAGTTGGCTTTTCTCATGGCTTCTTCCGAAGTCTATGGATTGTCATATTCAATCATGTCCTTAATATGATAAGGTAGACAACTGAGGAATTGTTGTACCTTTGGGTTTTCATCTACAAGATATGGTACATACCTAAGTGGACTTAAAAACTTGTTGTTTAGATCTTTCATTGTCATTGATCCTAATTTAAGCTCATAAAATTATTTTGCTCTCTCTTCATAGTATTGCTCAAACAAAAATTTCTTTTTGAAGTACCTCTTGAAGGTACTCCAATTTACATTCTTTTCTTTTATTCCCTTAACACTCTTCAAGTCCTGCCACCAAATGTCAGCCTTTCTTGAGAGATTGTAGATAGCCATTCTAGCCTTTAATTGGTTAGAATAGTTATATATCTGGAAGCACTTCTTCATCCCAGATAACCATGATTATGCTTCCTCCCCCTTCTCAGTCTCTCCATTGAATGTTGGTGGTTTTATCTTTTTGAATTCCCCAGAAATTTCCTCATAAGGTTTGTATTTCCTCTTTTTAGTGTAATGGTTGTCATCACTACTATCACTAGTAGAATGGAAATTTCGTTATTCACCAAACACCTCTAAAGATGAACTGCTTTCATTTTTAGTATGTTTGATCTTTTTAAACTTATGTTGATGACTTGTATCTTCTGATTCAGTTCTTCTACCCCTACCCTCAGTTTGAAACCTTTCTGTTAAGATCTAATTCAGCTCCTCCTGAGCCCTCAGAATCCTTTCATTCTCTCATTTTACAGATTCCATTTCAGATTTTAGGTATTTTACTGTTTGTAACAATTTTGAGGAATTGGTAGTTAAATGTTCTGGTATAGGATCTCTTGGTAAGTTTTCTGGTTCAGTAAATGGAGATTCCTCCTCTGCATATTCCTCCAACATTTCCATACTTGTTTGTTAAACTTCAGAAACAATTTCTCTATTGAATAACATTTAAAAGAAAATACATCAGCATAATATTTCAATTTACTGTTTCATAAAAGCTAGTTGGGCTTCATCAACGCCTAGTGTTTGAACCTTGTGCTCTAATACCACATGTCAAAACCCCAAATTTCCACAAAAATTTAAAATTTTGAGATAACATAAAATGTTGCTGCTGCGGTTTACTAATAGCTAATGGTTAGCAGAAAAAGAAACAGTCCAATGATTAGTATTACACATTTTCAAATTACATTAACTAAGCAGTTTCCTTTTCGTAACAAAGATAAGGTTTACTTGCGTATTGTTTTATTTCAGTTTACTGATGAGTCTTCTTTATGGCAAGTAGGTGGAATCTATCTTTGAATCCTGGGCTTACTTAGCATTTATGCTAACGCAGAAAGATTATTGGTTCTTACAGGTTTATAGGTATGATCGAACAAGTAATCGTTTTAAATTCATAAAGTATCAAGAAGTGTTTCTATTTGCAATTATTGTGCTTGGTAAAATAAGCTGATAAATTCCAAGCAACTTCAAGGAGGCAAAGTAGTTTATTTCTTTAGTTATTCTTGTAAGCAAAGTTCTCATAAAAGAGTTCCTTTCTTTATCAACTTAGTGACAGTAAAGTTACTTACCGTGGACTCTCGACTTATAATCTTTGTTGCATAATAACTTCCACTTTGATATACATATCTTGCAATGTTATACTTATTGTATAAATCAATTGCTCATTAACAGGTTATTAGCTTCCTCGTCAATGTCGTATTGCATGTACTATTGTATCATATACATTATCATACTATTTACTTGAGTATCAAGCTAATCGATATTTACCTTCTGTAGGGAAACTTAGAGCCTGTACAACTTCTTGATATTACAAGTTTGATTAGTGTAAAAACAATTGCGTCTTTACACATGAAACGCTGTTTGCATTTACTTCTCAAATCTAAGTCAATCCAGGTAGTTCTATTGATTATGGACATGAGTAGGATTATTCCATTGCAATTCTTATTACTTTTATAATGTTTTTCTTATATTAAGTTACTGTCTATAACAGCTTTTAAGGTAGATGTTTCTATAACGATCAACCTTCTATCTTATGCTAAGCACCAGTTATCTTTTATAATCATAAAATCATCCTACCAATAAATAATCATGGTAAATTACTATCAAAAGCCAAGTTGAGAAACAACTATTGACTATTAAAGTCTTATCCAAATTGAACTATGTAAAAGAATTCAATATATATTATTTTACTATACTAGCGAACTTATAGTTTATTACCAATCGAAACGTTGGTTTTATAAGGGTTATAAACATGCATAAACTATTATGTTTATAAACCTACAATTCTATAGTTAGTTCGAAGGTTCTAAACAAGTCTTAAAACAAAGTTGAACTTGTAAAGAATTCTTGATTCTACTCTTTACTATGCTATCCAACTTTATAATTATCACCACTTGAATTGTTGGTTTTAACGGATTACAAAACGTGCATACCATTGATTTGTTAGCACATAAGCTTACTATAGTTTGAAAGGGTTCTATACAAGGTTGAATTCGGGCTTCAACCAATTAGTTAAGTGATAACACCTTGCACTAGGTCAACGTTATCATTGTGGTTTATCCAAACGCCAATTTCAAACCTTCGACCTTACGATAATTTGACAAATGATTAACGATGGGGTAAATATACATGCAAATACTATAGCTTATGCAAGTTTGATAACAAATCATTGTTTGAAATAATTGAAATGCAGGTGCACTATAGGACTTTATCCATGCATGGTTTGATTTTCTAGTGGGCACGTGGTCTTCTCCTGACCGTGCACTGGGGATATAAGTTCATTGCAACCCTAACCCTTCATCATTTTCCCTCCGCAATTCACATGGGCCTTCGGGCTGCTTTACAAGACTTTCACGGCGGTCGTGAAACCCTTCTGGTTTTAGTTTGCTCCGAGTCTTGGTTAATGTTGCTTCAGCCGCCCTTTCTTTGTACTGTGGGTCTTTACTTTGCAAGGGTTTGTTGGTTGTTGCTTTGCACTTACGTGCGGCCTGTCTGAGACTTCATTTTGCCTTTCTTTCGTGGCCTGTCACTTTTGTGCGACGCTGTGGCTTCACTATTGTTGGTGTGCTCCTTTGTGGTCGTAGGGTTTGGAAAAATTGTGTGCAAGCTTGCTGTTGCTGACAGTCTCCCGCTAGACTGTTCAACGTTCTTAAGTAAGGTAATTATTTAGTTCTCATCCCATATTAAAATGCTTACATAAATATTGATTTACAGTTAGTTTTTTTTATAAAAGAGTTGTGAATATAAAAGAGTTATGAATATAACATAGTACTGTGCTCTCACTGCAGGTACTCGAGACTCCATTTACAAATCGTAAAGAAGATGCTGTTGACTGTCTTCATGGCTCGTGGCTCCAAACTGGTAAGCTCAGGGTTTCAACGAATAGATTCTTCCTTTACTTGTGACAGGGTAGTTGATTTGGGAAACTCCGAGCTTGGAAACATGTCCAGCTTCATCTTTGGCTATGCAGTTTCTTTTTATAAGTTAATGTTGGTTTTATTCTGTGTACAAACCCTCGCTTCGTCGATGGGTAGCCCCGGCCATGAGCTGGGTGTTGTATTTGGTTTTAAAGTTCAGCCTTCTGGCTTGTTAATGTAAAACAATGGATTTTAAGACAGTTTGTCTTCGAGCTTAGACTCGTTTTTGCAGTATACTATTTGGTGACTCTGTGTAAATAGGGTTTTACCCTATTCGACTATGAATAAAGAAATTTACTGTTTATTATCTTTTGTGATATAATGTACTTATTTTTTTTTAAAGGCGTAACTGTAACTCCTTCATAGAGTAAATTGTAATAACTCTTTGTTGGCTCTAGAATAAGAGCTAGGGTTTTCCTGAATGAAACCCTCGTTTAAATAATTCTTTTAAAATAGGTTTTGATACATGTTTAACTTGTTTTAAGTTAATGTTATTATAGATGTGTATTGAATATCTTTTAATTACATTTGTACACATGTGGCAATAAGGACTGTAACCAGTCTTTGATAATTTAATTGTTTATTGAATAATGGTCCAAATAATAGGATTATAGCTCAAAAGTTTTTATTTAAAACAATAAATTTAATATAGGGTTTCGACCCTATAGTTACTCTTGCAGGTATAAACCTGTCATGGAACAGTTCTTTACATAAATATATATTTATTTTCATACTGGTTATTATCGTATTCTTGTTGTTTTTATCTACTGAAATGATAGAAAGAATTTGAAAGATAAACATAGATTCTTAAATAAGTTTCTTCTTGATAAAAAAAATATTTTTCATAATACTCTCCTTGGTTAATAGTAACTGTTAGTCTTGGTAATAATAAAAATGATTCATCATTCCGGATTCGCTCTGGCTGCCTCGAGCATCACGTTTGGCCACTGAAAATTTGATTGCGGGACCAGGATTGGAGTTGAACCTGCTCGGCTCTGCCTCGAGCATCACGTTTGGGACCGATCCAGCATGGGATTGCTGCATGCAGATCGAAAGATCTGTGCTGGACCGAGCTGCTTACCTGGATAGCAGTGAGATCTTGCAGCATGGAGAAATATTTGTAGGTTGTCTGCAGCTTGCACTCGTTGGTCGTGGGCAGTGGTCCCTCCCCATGTGCTCTTAGGCTGGATTGGATCGCTGGTGCGGCAGACCGATGGGTACGCCACCGGATCTATGCTCTGAGGCCTTCAACCAGCTCATCTCCTCCCAGGCTAAAAGATCGGGCAAAGGAATACCTCCAAAATTCATTAAAAAACTTGAAGATGTCCTTGAAGTTGCTCTCCCTCCAGAAGAAACTATGCGGGTCGCCCTCTCCTTGGCAGACCGAGCTCTAATTGGGCAATTCACGGGTCTCTGGCCCTCGCCAAAAACCACGGACAGCTGGGTCCAAAGAAACTGGAGACCCCTAATAACAAAAAACGTAGTATCATACTCTGTTGGAAGAGGATTCTTTCTGTTCGACTTTGAATCTAAGGAAGATAAAGACTTAATCTTCAGGGACGGGCCCTATTTCATGGGACCGCAAGGCCTCTACCTCAACGGGTGGACCCCAGATTTCGATCCCGAGGCTGACACCCCCAAAGCTGTCCCAGTCTGGGTCAGATTACCCAACCTTCCCATGCACTGTTGGAATCCTAAATCCCTCCAGGCTATAGGGACCGCACTAGGGAAATACATTGATATGGCTAGTCCAAAGGACCAATACGCATGCGCCTGAATATGCGTTGAGGTGGATCTGGAAGCTGGACTGCCAGAGGCTCTAAAACTTTCAGTGGGGAACTGGTCCCACTTCCAAAAGCTCGACTATGAACAGCTTCCGTTCAAATGCAGAGGCTGTCAAGAATATGGGCATTTCATCCAGAATTGCCCCAAAAAACCGAAACCCCAAAAGGATAAAGCGGAAGGTTGGCAAAAGGTTAATAGATCAAGAACTAAAAATCAAGACGGGGAGACCTCTAAGAAGGGTGAAAGCAACAAAGAAGTTAGATCTATTCCTCTTGAAGGATCCCAAGAAACCCCTAAGCTGAAAGAAACTAATGAACCAAGGGATAAAACCATTGAAGCAGAAGAGAAATCAAGTAGTGGAGATAGCAAAGAACCAGAAGTAGCTCCCCTAGACCAACAAGCCACAGATCATGATAAAGAACCAGCAATGACCAATGAATCAGAAAGCATGGGGAAGTCGGAGGAAGAAACTGAATCAGAAGAAGAAGAAGAAGAAGAAGAAGAAGAAGGGGAAATAGAGTTGACCACCCCGAGACTGACCAAAACAAAAGGGAGGAAATCCAAGAAAGAAGCAAGGGAACAGGCAACCTATAAGGATAAGTTGCAAGGATCCCAGCTTACCCTGGAAAAACTGCTAAAGAACACGAGAAACACCCGTCAGCAAGGGCATGCCCAGAAAGGGATGCCATCGATCTCTAAATGTAAATAATGAAAGTCCTCTCCTGGAATTGCAGAGGTCTCGGTAGAAAAAGCAAGGAAGAATCTATGTTAGATCTAATCTCTCTGCATCAACCAGACATCTTGCTGATCCAGGAGACCAAGAGGGAGGAAGATACATTCCTCTATGTAAGTCAGAAATTTTGGAAAAAAGGAGGCAAAGCCGCTATCAGCTCAAGGGGTGCCTCCGGAGGCATTGGAACTCTATGGGATGACAAGAAATACGAAGCTGTTGATATCAAGTACATCTCTTCCTGGATCCTCACTCTGCTGAGGCAAAAAGAAACGAATACTCTGGTAAGAATCTTCAACATTTATGCACCTAATTCTTACGCTGAAAAAAAAGTGTGCTGGAACCTTCTCCGGGAGGAAAGAAGCAATTTATTAGGTAACGTAATTCTGGTAGGGGATCTAAACATCATTCTCAACCAAGATGAAAAAAGAGGAGGCTCGCTGATCAGAGACCCCATCAGAGAAATCGTTGAAGATACTATGTCGGAATGGGACCTTATGGATGTTAAGCCCGCCTTAGGAAATTACACTTGGAATAATAAAAGGATTGGGCCCGGGCACATTGCTGCCAGGCTAGAACGCTTCCTTGTTCAGGACACCTTCCTCCTTCTTGGACTGAATCTTTCCTCCAAAATATTACCATTTGGAGGATCAGATCACAAGCCCATCCTCCTTGAGATGGTGTCGGATAAGAACCTGGGGCCAATTCCTTTCAGATTCAACCCTTTGTGGGCTTCCCACTTTGATTTCCTTCAGATCGTATCAAATTCTTGGGCTCCCCCGGTTACCAGATCCTCCTTCTACGTCTGGGAGGAGAAATTAAGGAGATTGAAGAAAGCTCTGAAAACTTGGGCCAAATTGATCCCCACCCCCAACTCAAAAAAAACCCAAGCCGCCCATGAGCTGGAACTCCACCAAACCAGCATGGAAAATAAAATGGTGGCTGTCTCTGATATTCAATTTGAGACCAGCTTGCAAATGAACCTCCACGCAGCATGCAAAGAAGAATCAGAGTGGTGGAGGCAGAAGTCACACTGCAAGTGGCTGAAAGATGGAGATAGAAACACAGGTTTCTTCCATAAATTCGCTGAGGCCAGAAAAAATATCAACCACGTGCATGAGATTCAAGTTAATGACAGGACAATTAATCAATTCGAAGACATTAAGAAGGAAGCTGCCAGGCATTTCAGCGAATTGCTCACGGCCCAGCCCATTAGTGAAGATGCCGATCTGCTAAACCTCATCCCCAATGCTGTCAAAAATAAAGATAATGATACTTTGAAGGAGCTAATCACGTTGGAGGAAATCAAGATTGCTGTAGATGGTATGGAGGATGACAGGGCACCGAGCCCTGACGGCTACAATGTCAATTTCATCAAACTCTGCTGGAATATTATTAAAACTGATTTGTTCAAAATGGTCAGAAAATCCCAGAGATGTACCAAAATTGGTGGCAGCACGAACTCCACCTTCCTGGCTCTAATCCCCAAAGAGAAGGAATCCAAGTCTTTTGACAGGTTCCGTCCTATCTCCCTATGTAATATAGGCTACAAAATCATCACCAAGATTATGGCTAACAGACTAAAACATATCTTGCCTTATTTAATCCCGGAGAACTAAGGTGGCTTCGTAAAAGGCAGAAAGATCTGGGATAATATCATCTTAGTTCAAGAAGCTATTCACTCCAGCCAGAAGAATGGAGACAAAGGTATGGTGGTAAAACTCGACTTAGCAAATGCTTTTGATAGAGTCAGCCACCCTTTCCTCCTCCAGGTAATGAGGAAATTCGGATTTGCTCCTGAATTTATCTCTTGGGTTAAAGCCTGTATCAGCAGCCCATGGATAGCTCCGCTCGTAAATGGAGGAGCCGGGCCCTTCTTTCAAGCCTCAAGAGGTCTGAGGCAAGGCTGTTCGCTGTCCCCTATGTTGTACACCATTCAAGCTTCAGCCTTAAGTTTCCAACTGGAATTTGCCAGGAATGATCAGGAACTCTCCGGTATTAGGATGGCAAGAGGAACAAAAGACATCAACCACGTGCAATTCACGGATGACACCATCTTGCTAGGAGGAGCCAACCAAATAATAGCTCGCCGGTTCAAGAATGAAATGAATCGTTATTGCCAAGTCTCCGGCAGTAAAATCAATTTCAGGAAGAGCAAGATCTATGGCTGGAACATTAATCCCAGGGAAATGCTAGAAATAACCAGGGTCCTTAATATGGACGGGGATGTCACTTGGGAATCCGTCAACTATCTCGGGGTCCCCATTTTCAAAACCAACTCAAAGAGTTCAGCCTGGAGACCAATTGTTGAAAAAATCAAAAGAAAAATCAAGGGATGGGGGGCGATCTGGCTTAACCTGGCCGGGAAGGTGGTTCTAATTAAAGATGTCTTGAACAGCTATCTACTCTATCAAAGCACCTTACTACTGGCTCCACTCAAAATAATAAACCAGATAGAAACTCTGATGAGAAATTTTCTCTGGCAGGGTGGAAACAATGGAGGGGGGAAAAAATTTGCCTTGGTAAGCTGGGAAACCATCAAACTGCCATGGTCTGAGGGTGGCCTCCAAATCAGAGATTTGAGGACCCAAAACTTAGCCATGGGAGCTAAGTTGCTCTGGAATTTGATTGGGCCCAAACCTTCCTGGAGTAGTCGGGTGCTAAATTGTAAATATTTTCCGGGACCAAGATTAAGATGTTTGGATGAGAATCGTGAGATAAAGAATGGATCTCCAATCTTTCACATATGTAAGAAGGCGCTGCCCCACTTCAAAACTGAGCTTCATTGGATCCCGGGCAATGGGAAACGAACTAGACTGTGGCACGATGTGATTCTTGGCCAAAGTCCCCCACATCTCCCTCATTTGCAGACTTGGATGTCAGCGCAGGGTCTCAATTCGCTTTGGGATATATCATCCTGGGAGAATGCAGACTCAAATTGCTGGACAGGATGGAGCCTGCTGAACTGCCCTGCACATTTAAACAATGAAAAAAAAATGTTGCTAAATCACTTGACTGGACTGGCACCGTTAGACAAGCTCACGAAGGACAAACGTGGCTGGGGAATGATCTCTGGTAAGTATTCAACCGCAGAAGGTTATCAAAGATTTAGTGCAAATTATAATGTGCCAGGAAATCCAGAAACGTGGAACAGCCTGTGGAATTGCCGGACATTGCCAAAAATAGATCTGTTCAACTGGACGTTGTTGCATGGGAAAATACTAACTGGAGAAAAGGGGGATCATTGGGCTTTTTTGATGCCCCCTCTGCTCTGAAGATTCTGAAACCATCAACCATATTTTTTTTAAATGCCTGTATGCTGTCTCTGTGTGGAGAGAGGTGCTGAAACGCTGGAGTGATGAGATGAGCCTGCCGGACAATATTCAAAGCTGTTATCTCAATTGGGGAAAATGTTATCAGGGAGAATTAGAAAAAAAAAACGGAGTGAAAGCTTGCTGCATGAAAATCCCTAAAATTATATGCTGGTGCATCTGGAACAAGAGAAATCAAAGAATTTTTCAAGAACAAGACTCAACCAGAATGGAAGACTGCAGTCAAAGCAATTGCTTTACATGGGGAAGTGGTTAGAACTTCAAACATTCCAAGTAATAATGGAAAATTGACTGAAAATGAAAAAGTCTGGATGCAAAGTCTCAACATTCCGGCTGCATGTCCAAAGAAAGGAAAAAAATTGGAGGATTGGGACATCAGGATGGACAAGACCCAATTTGAAAACTGGCTTAGAGAAAGGAAGATTTTCAAACTGTTTTTTGACGGAGTTTCCAAAGGGAATCCGGGAAGAGCAGGAGGAGGAGGAATTGTAATTGATCCGGGAGGAAATGTCGAGATCGAATACTACTGGAATATTGGAATTAACACTAATAACATGGCTGAAGCATACGGGCTCTTGCAAGGACTCAACCAGTTACAGAAGAAAGGGGTGAAAGAGCTTATGGTCTTCGACGATTCTAGACTAATTATTCAGGCCATGAACGGAGGAAAAAATGGTAAGAATGAAATAACTGCAAGGCTGATTAAGAGAATTCAATCCAAAATCAAAATGTTTAGGAAAATCCATTTCTTCCACATTCTAAGGGAGTTAAATGCACTGGCAGATCTCGCAGCAAATAAATCCATTACTGCTGGTCTCAATGAACTGGTTATCAATTCGGTTGTAAAAATTGAAATACCTCCTTAGCTCCTGTGACGGGTGTTTAACCGAAGAAAGCATAGAATAGGTATCTTGATGTCTCTAGGATCTTTTCCAGCTCTTTCTGGCTGACTCTTTAATATCATAATCGTTTTTGTTAAAAAAAATAGTAACTGTTAGTCTTAGTTTATTATTATTAGTAAATAAACTATATAATTAATAGTTTATATCTTTATTGAACAGAATGTAAATAAAGTAGTTTAACTGTGTTTCTTCTGCTGCATAAGCAACTAGTTATTAAATAAACATAAAGAAAATATATATATAACATAACCCAATTTACCCTCCTGCATATTTTAATTTCAATAAAAAGAATAATGTACTATGTATAAGCATAACATCTTATCTACTAGGGTATTTTCTTAATATAATAATCCTTCTACCTGTATTGGAATACTCCTATTTCATTATCAGTATATTTACATACACAAAGAACATAGATTACTAGGTCATTATACTTTTTAATTACAACTTGCATACATAAATAAATTACTCTGCTAATATGAAATGTAGAACCACATCTATTTTATTCAGTCTCTTAACATTTTCTTCATCTACTTTAAATACTATGTCTGTGTTGGAGTACGGTCTGGTCCTTCTAGACGTGGAAAAACACAGATTATAATTATTTTCCATCCTTTTCAGATCCATTCTTTCAATAATCTAAAAGATTACTAACTCTAACATTTTACAACTAAATATTTAACATTCATTTAACAGTCAGATTTACATTTAACTATCTAACACAGTAAAACAAAGAATGTAGAACCTGACTAGGATGGACAACAACAGCGTTAGGAGGCCGTTCCTCCCTACCAACTCCTGGAGAGTGCTCAAACAACGCTTCCTCAGGACCCCCGAGCTTGTTCCTGGTCTTCCTGGCTGAGAACTGGTGGAGCAAGCAAACAATAGACTAGTCCAATGACTCAATAATCACTCTGCACTTAGCTGTAAGATCCTTCAGCTGAAAAGTTGCACTATATCACTTAGCAATTAACCCCTCAAACTCTTTCCACAATTCCCTTCCATTGAATTTCTCTGAAGTACATTCACCTGAATGATCACTTCTCTAGAATGAGCAGCCCTGTCTCTCTTCAATGGGCATTTTTATAAAGATTGCCTATGTCTTTTGGGTCAATTGTCGTTAATTGAGCCACCTGCTCTGATCCCACTTTATTGGGGGATCATGACCCCAAATGTAGGGAGGTTGCCACCTGCAACAGTTGGAAGTGGTTTGAGGATGCTGCCACATGTCTGTTTGCTCTCCACCCAGTCTCCTCCACCAATTTGACCAGTAAACACTCTTTTAACAGCTCTCCTAAGCTGTTGTCTCCACCTTTATTTATTTATAATTACATTAAATATCCTTGACTCTACTGAGTCATCAATTACAACTTAGCATAAAATTTAACATATTGTCTTTAAATAAAATCAAATAAGATAATATTGTTTTTTGCAAAATTAGGGCATGTGACAGTCATCCTATACAGTCCCTTGTTGCACAAGGCAATCTGCATATCTACCCTCCAACGAAGGTAAATGAAGGGTGTAAGGATTCAGGGAGATAGAGCTGTTGAATTCCCATTTCACTGTTATACTAATCAACAGTTCTTCAAGAAATCTTTGAATGTACTTGCAAAAACACTACAAAACAATTCAATTCACTAACATGTCACATAAAACACTTTCCACTTCGACATGTGCACTTTCTCTGGGTCCATCACACATGGATAGTCTTCTCTGAACGAATCTAGAGGGAGCAATGCAATTATTCCATGAATTATGTAGAACTCAATGGCTTCTAGTGCAAGCATGGAAGTTTGTGAGGTTTGTTGTTGGCTTGAACAATGGCTCTGATACCATGTCAAATTTAGTGAACCGTGGTTCTTCAAGCTTGAATGAAATAGATCTAAAATGAAAGGATGCAGTAGAATCAACAATTCAATGTAAAACTGATCAATGGGTTCATGACAAAAAATTCACACAAATCGGACAAGAATTGGTCAGAATATCATTACATTGATTATCATTAATGTGTCTGTAATACAATAGGCATACATTAGGAAAATTTTGAATACCCTTGGATGGATTCGAATTCACCAACTCAAACTGACTCATGCACTAACTTTGTGTGAGAAAAATCAACAATGGAGCTCACTAATGCAACTCCGGATAACTAAATCAGTCTACAATCACTAAAACCAATGAGGGTAAGTGAACAAAGGCGCACACTCTCCCTTAAATCATGCAAACTGGCGCTAGGCTAATTGATTGTAACTTAAGCATAACTAAACATAATTTCTTACATACCAGGGCCTACTGAAGGAGACTGTTGGTGGCACTCATAGTGGGTTCCTAAATTATAGGGATTAGTCCCTAGGACACCTAAACTCGTGTATGAAGGCGCAATAAGTGGTAGGTGTGTCCCCCATGCATTGATGAAGTGATTATGACCTCCTAAGTTATTAAAATAGACCAAATAGACTATGAGAGAAAAGGGAGGATTATTTAATCCTAGCACATTCCTCGTGCTAGCCCAATTTTTCAGGACATGCATGCTCGTGGTGGACAATACAAGTACAATGGTCACATTATTACCCCCAACAAACTATTCAAATTGGAAACTACCTTCCATGCCACCTTTCAGATATTGATATATTAGTCGTGAGAAGGCATGGAGTGAAAGGTAAATGTTATGATTGTTATGTGAATAAATCACATGTCGTCAATACATTGCTCTATGAGATACAAAATGACAAATACTAATATAGTGAAGTCCAACTTTACCACAATTCAATTTCATCACTTCTAGAAGCATGCAATGATGTCTCCTCTCAAATCCATTATGTTTCTATATACATTGGCATTCCCTCCTTTACAAATTCAAATATATCTTGTTTGGATAAACACAATGTTACCCAATTGACACAAGAAACATCTTCTTTTTCCTTCAGATTGCCTAATTTAGAACGAGAAATGGGAAAAGCTCAAAGAATTTGTTTTTGAACTACATCCAATGCTCCACCTACTACAATTGATTGGCCAGGTTTTGGCTCATCGCTAGTTAATGAGTACAACATAAAGGGTCTATACGACATAGATTTCCCAACCCTTTTCCCAAATGGAATGCACTACCTATCCAACCATGTATCAAGAACATTCCACTTGATAGATATATAATACACTTAAGGAGATACCATGACAACATATTTGGTAGTCATTCCTGCGTCAAATACTACTTGTACAACTTGATTATGCACCATAAGTGTCAAGCGATAACTAATTTCTTTGTGAAGCATAACCAAGACCATAACACACCAACTACAATTGAGGAGTTGCACATACATCTACAAGAAATTCCTATAGAAAACCTCCTGGAGCATGCAATGCGCTTTGGAGCACACTTGTGTGGGACCAAAGAATTCTAGACACTATGGAGGAATGAGCTGAAAAATATGATCATCCAATTGCAATGCCCTACATTATTCTCCACTCTCAGTGCAACAAACATGAAATGGGTAGATTTGCATGGAGTTATGCAAGAGGATAACTCTTATAACCCATGATTTTGTTAGCAATGACATAAGCATAACACCATTAATAGGACCCACACTTTCGATGTATACATGCATTAGATATTTTCAATGTTCCATGAGGATATGATTAAAAAAGCGCGCACACAACAAATTGTATCTTGGAAAAACCTTTACATATTTGTCATTTGTTCTAGTCCTCTAACATTCCTTTTTTAGGTATGAATGGCAACATCGTAGCTCTACATATATATGTGGTTTCCTATGGCTTAATGGAGATTCTAACATGTAAACATTAAATTGGAAAGACCCAAATCAAATCAATGTTGCAAAGGGTTTCCTCGATACATATGTTATAACATGGAATCGAAGAGAAAATCAGAACACTAGATTGATATGCATCTATCCATTGAGGATGACCATTGCTTGCTAGATACAAAATATATACTTTCATCCAAACCATATTAGGACTATGAGCAACTCTTAAACATAGTACAAGGACGTGCAAATTGCAATGAAAATCCATGTCTAAATAAAAAAGGGAATGCACTTTAATGCAAATATAAATGCCCTTGGAAGGTACAACGTGAATCATCACTCTACATTGATGAAAATGGTCAAACATATATTATCCAACATGAAATGACCCTCATTTGAACATCCATAATCCCAACATACTTCAAATATGGAGAGCAAATGTGGATTGCCAACCAATGCTCTCACGTTATGCTGTCTTGAAAGACATATCCAAATATGTAATATCCCGATTTTCACCCCAAATTGCATTAAAATTGTATATGATGTAAATATCATTATTTAATCATCGTGAGGAGCTTAAGGCCAAGGCCCCACGATCGATTTAGCATTTTATGTATCGGCAATTAAAATCAATACCTGTGGTTCTCGTGCTAGTCAGTCACAATATAAATTGAGACATCATGTAAATATGCAATCTAATAAAATACTCACAACTAGCTATGCAATGCAACAAGAGATGGGGGCATGATTTCACAGGGAATAGGGAGGGAAATTATTCAAAACCTTGAGCCAATAGTGTTAAGCCAAGCGTCAATGAGAGAACCCATAAAATCTCAACTACCCATTTTGTCTTATGCACCCAATCATTTAATTCTTCCAGAAGTTGGTTGAGGTAGTTAATGCATTGGGAATGGAGAGGTATGGCAGTCAATTTCGTATTGGGGAAAGCCATCATTTTTTGGAAAATCGAATTTTTGATGATGGGGAAAGTTAACACCCATAAATTGGTGCCCATTCCATACCTTACCCATATGTTTCTCTTCCTCGCACAATTGGAGATAGATGGGGTGTTTTCCCTCACATTTTTCTGCATTTTGCTCATTTTTCCATACCCATCAATCCATTTTTGTATTGCTCAGTGGCTGGGAAGGGAGATTCACGATTTGGGGGTTTGGAGCTGTCGTTTTTGCGCCTGTAATGCCCAAGACCGTTTTCTGAAAACAAATTGCTCACTGAGGGTTGATTTCCCCTATCTGAAATTTTGTTTTTGGTTGCCAAACGTTTTTTTACATACCCAACATTTGTATTTTGTTGTTATGTGCATCTTTGTTTTGGTCTGAAAGACTTAGCAGTGGAAGAGACCCATAATTGGCTTGATAAACTTAACACAAAGAGATCAAGAGGGGCTGGATAATCTTCTATGCACACCCTGAAGAGCACTGAAGGGAAGGTATGGCTTGAGGGACTGTGTAGCAGTGAAGGGAATACTTCCTTGTGTTCAGTGTGTAGGTATTGTGGATGCCAAGCTAGATAGATATTGTGTAGGTGTCCATATCTCTGTGGTTGAGCTCATTAGCTTAGCAACTCTACCTTTCCACTGCCTTATCAACTTGATAAACCCAACTGTAGATTGGCTTGGCTGAACTTTGATGTGTATTTGGCTATGTGTGAGATTGTTGTTCCCCATTTCCTTGTGGAAATCATGGCCAACTTGAGGGTGGCAGTTGTGCTGAGGGATTGATGAGCACAACTAGCCTATGGTTGGGTGGAATGTCGCAACGACATAGCTAGTTACAGGACAATTCATTTACAAGATAAGTGCTCTCTTGTATTTTTTGTATTAATCCTGCAATGCATTTGTTTTATGAATTATTCTGAACATAATGAATGTGTTGAAATGTATTTGCTTCCGCTGTAATTGATTTGTTAAACATCTGCATATGCATCTTTTTATTTCAATGTAATTTTGTTTTATGTTCATGGGGCTAGATCCCTGTTTATGATGACAGCAGCAGCAGTCACGTCCTCTCCTCGACAAGAGAGGGGAGGGAATGTGACAAAGTATGCTTCCAAAGCAAAGGGAAAATTATAGACATACCATCATATGCAGACTAGAATGACAACTACATCATGTCCACGGGACCCAACCTCATATGCATATTGTCCTTTGCACTCATAAGCAATTGTTGGCCTAGACATCAATGCTCACAAAACTTGCCATATGGTCCAAAAATTACCCTTTGTCACAGGTAGTTGGTCCTTCACCAAACTGAATGTTGGTCTCCAAATATTTTGTTGTGTATCTCCTAACTCGGTCGATTGCTTATTTGGATCTAGTTTCATAGATGCTTACTTGCAATGCCCTCCAAATTTGGACCCTTGTTATCTTATAGACCTTGCACAACAATGGTCATATAACCAGGGACACAAAATTGAAAAGTGGAAGAGAACTGTTCCTTCAATCATCCATGTCTGGTTGTGCTTTACTTCAATTCCAATGCCTTTCTTGAATTTTGTTGGAGTGAGTTTATTTTATATAAGCCCTTTCGTTCCTTTTTCCAAAGACATAAGCCTTACAAAACATGACATTATGTCAAACTAGGAGTGCATACAAAATACCTTATGCGCATGACATGTTGATCGCATCCCTGCAAAACTCCTAAAGAGACAACATCTGGAGATGAGTATAACAATAATAACATACATCCCAACATGGAGATGAATGAATGGAAAGTTTTGTCAACATTTGTCCCTACACGCAACATCCACATTAATGAGTTTGACATGTTTGGATTCCCATATTTTGACACCAACCATACATAAAACAGTCCAGGAGTATCAATACATACATTGTAGACTGCACCAAACTACATTGACTACACGTGGAGGTAATACAAGATAACAATCCCCTTCCTTCATCCACAAATACATTATATCACAATCAACAACTTGCATTTGACATAGTCCCACACCATTCACAAGTACAAGGAACTAAAGAGCCATTAGGGATGATCATTTAAGGAACTACGAGCACAAGTAAATCCTACCTTATAAGCACCATAAAAAAACACTATCTTCTCAAACAACCTTTGGCCATAGCCCACTATTTCTCCTCGCCCCTACTGGAGTTGCAATGTTTAACATACATACAACTACTATACATGCAGAACTCTAGATTCCTATAAAGTACATGAAACCTTTACAGGGACATGCCCTATCAGTGTTCCAAGAAGAGATGAAACATATATTCTCCTTGATGAGATGAGCTTCATAGGGCCTAAATTGTTTGTGCAAATTCTCCTTCGACCGCTATGCAAAGATGAAAGACACTTAATATTTCACACTTTAAAAAAAGTAAGAGGCATTCCTTCATCCTCTACCATTTTCACACTTAAAATTGCAACTCTCGATCCCTACACTCCCCCACCAAATGAAAATATATCAATTTTGATTGCCAATATAATTAGAGTCAAACTTGTTAATTACTCGACCCTTTATTGTTTTACACATATGTGTACTTTCTCATATGAAAAATTAATGTACATTTCATTTTACTTGCCATTGGTTACACATGTTACTATTAATTGCTTATTAGTACTTGCACTATAGTTTTCCTTTAAATTTCATCCACTACTATGCCTTCCATAGATTCAGTAGACCAGCTTTCAACACATAACCTTATCTTATCTACATACACACAACTTTCTCTCATATTTATAACATATCAAAATTCTCTTTAGGGTTTCATTTGCCCTCTTTGAATACCTTAGTTAAACAATATATAAAATATAGTTAACAACTTCATTACACAAATTTTCTCTCATTCCCTCAAATAACACATGATTATCGAAAACCACTAAATGTTCAAGCTTAAGTCTGAACCTCAAGGTGAGTCTTTTCTCTATATAAAATAAATAATTACATCAAATCAATATTAAGCACATATATTTATATTTTGGGGGCTAATGGAGGGGAAGCGGGTTTGTATTCAAATTGGCTAGCTGGGCCGCCCGCCATTTGTTGTTCCATGAAGAGGTCTAAGGGCATCAAAACTGGAGTTGCTCCTCATTGTTTATAATCTCTTTGAAATTTTAAACCAGTTTGGCTTCGATTGGCCAGCAATCGGATCCAGCCAGAAGTAGCGCTAATTTAACCTAGCTAAAGCTCGAGGAGGAGGAGGAGGGGGAGGAAATCATGGCGGCACCAGCACCCGTTGGCGCCGGCTCGGGACGGGAGCTAGCGAATCCCCCCACTGACGGCATCTCCAACTTGAGATTTTCGAATCACAGCGACCATTTGTTAGTCTCCTCATGGGACAGAGTGAGTAAATCACATTCATCATCTTCTTCTTTAATGACTTTCCCTCTGCATTGTCAGTGCTTACAAGACACCCACATTTCTGTTTTTGTTAATCCTTATTTTAATTTGACAGAAGGTGCGATTATACGATGCGAGCGCTAATTCGTTGAAGGGCCAATTCTTACATGGAGGTCCGGTTTTAGATTGCTGTTTTCATGACGATGCATCAGGTTTCAGTGGAAGTGCTGACCACACCGTGCGGAGGTATGGCTGTTCATCTTCGTGTTGTTTCATTCTCGGCTTTGAAGGAAATTACTAAAATTTCAGTGGGTTTGGACCACAAGTGCAACGCTTGAGGTCACTAGGTGTAGATTTAAATAAATTTACAGTATCTCAGCATGTTCTATGAGGGTTAGTAAAGTTTAGGGCTTTTGAGCAATTCTGCTCAAAAAACTTGATGGAGTTTGTCATGTTATTCTGGTGACTGTACGTCTACTATAGAGGTTTAACTTTTTAAGCACTTTGGAGATCATTAGGTCCAAATTGAATTAAATTTTGGGTATTCCGGCAAGTTCTTTGAGGGCTTATGCAAAGTTTAGGGTTTCTTGGCCATATCCACTGAACAATTTGGTGAAGTTTATGTAGGTTATTTTGGCGACTGTAGCTCTATCATAGAAATCTAAGTACCCAGCCTGTCTTGTTTGTAGGCATGGTCTCGGTGTTTTCACCCACATGTTTATGTCCAAGTTTAGATCGACTGCACTCTGTCCGCGTGCGTGCACACATGAATGTATATTGCATGTGTGCATATATTGCATCTGTTTCGGGGTTCACAATTCCCTGTTTAGTTTATGATGCATCTGTTGGCAATGTAATAACATTTCCATAATTACATTGGCAGTTTCGTTACCAATGAACTAGTTTGCTAGCTTTTTCGTGTGGAGCGGTAACTACTGCACACAATTCAAACATTGTTAACCTATATTTTAAGCCACAGAACTGATAGCTACAGTTGTTCTGTTTACGTTTTCATTACAACATGGATAACAACATTCTTTACTTGTTAACCAGCGCTTTATTCTCATAATATAACAAAACTAGCTCCATATCATTGATCCTTAACTGCAGACGAGTTTCTTGTCTTAACATACTTCACTCCCCAAAGCATGAGATTAAGTGACAACCTATTTCTACACCAATTCCCTTTCGATGGAAGAAATTGGAGTCACATTTGGAAATGGGTGGCCTAGCTACTCTGCCACTCCATCTTTTGGCTAGAAGTGGATCGGATGTGATGTAACAGTTTTACGCTATGTTGCACAAATTTCTAGAACGTGGGTACTCTGGGTACAAGTATCCGGTAGGACCAGAAGCTTTGCCCAAATTTTCAGGAAACAGGACATGTTAGGAGTGACAATAATATATTTGAAAAATAAGAATAAAATTATAAAAAATAAAGTAAAATTTTAAAAGTTGAAATAGAACATGATTGATTAAAATTATAAAAAATAAAGTAAATTTTTAAAAGTTGAAATAGAATACGATTGATTAAAATTATAAAAATAAAGTAAATTTTTAAAAGTTGAAATAGAACATAATTGATTAATTTGAGACTTTTAAACCTATAGTAGTGGTCATGTATTCAATCTTTCCACATTTTCACACCCCAATGCCCATGTTCAGATATGCACAGATTGGGTTTTTCCCAGGTAAATTATCTCGAGGCAAACCCTTGGGCACTTCCCCTCATTTCAAGGATAGTACCCAAGGCAAACCCTAGATTCTTCAAGGCACAACAAGGCCAAGTAAACAACACGGCTTGAAGTCATTACAACAATATAGTAATATACTCATTATGAGCTCAACATGTCACTTATGGGAATAGATCCTGGGTGGGAAGGATAACACTCCATCCCACAACTACTCGGACTAGACCCAATTGCCATATGCATAGACCGGGTTTATGGGATACTACATCAGCTATTTACTAATCATACATGATTATATATAATATATATCTAGTGTCATGGTATGTTTTGTAAATTTGACCTACAACTGGATCCCACTTTTATGAGTTTGTTAAAACAACTATTGCTAATAGTGCCAGTCTATTATTTCTCTTCGGAGTGGCTAGTAATTGGGTGTCTCTACTTTTATTTATAGATGGTAACCACTACTTATTTCTCATGTGAATGTATTGGTTGTTTCAACTAAATTCAAACTTGAATTTGTTATTTTGAGTTTGATGTTGTTTATGATCCTAAATTGCTATACCAATCAAAAGGATTAATGTGAGCTAGCTATAATGAATTAGTGTTGTTCAATATCTTAGCACTACTGTAGAAACATCCATATTTATTCAAATAAGCACATTGGTAGACTACATTTTAAGTGTGAGCATATTTAAATAGCCGGAGGGGCAAGCCCTCTTAATTCATATAACCTTTAAAATTTAAAAAAATGGCATCGTTGATAGATTCAATTGATTTTTTGTTTTTGGCCCTTGGCATGAGAAATATCAATGGTTCAGTTGCCTTTTGGCACTTTTTCTTATGATTTTTGGTCCAAAATGGTTGGGCTCTTGTAGAATCTCTCTGCCTGGCAAGGGGCCCTGGGAAGCTCCTAAATAGATAGGGAGCCTCTACAAGTTCCCCGCAAAAAAGGGAGTGGCTAAATCAAGCTCCCAAAAAGATCCTGAAAGTTCCGAAGACCCAAAAGAAGCTCATGAAAGTTCTGAAGTTTCCAAAGAAGCTCCCAACAAGTTCCAAAGCTCCCAGGAGTGGGGACACATTAGGTGCGAGCTCCCCAACCCTTGGGATTGTTACCTGTGCTAATATGGTTTAATGTCAGCTGGATGCTTAATCTTTCATGTGCACATACTATAAAAGTAGTACCACATGTGTTGACAATATGCCATTTCATTTGTCTACCCAGACAGATAATTTGTGTGAGCTGGCATTTGACTATTGTACTCTTGTTAAAAAACACTGGTCTAATGCTCAAGGGGCGTATTCAGTGGTTCCTTGTCTAAGCGTAACTTTTCTTCTGTACATCTAGGACACTCTTAGTTGAGAGCTTGTGTCCTTTACTATATGTTTGATGTTAATCATCAAGCGAGTTTGTGGTGATAAGCAGTGAATGCCAATACTTGTTATGTCATTTTAGAATTGTTGCATTTTGGCATTGATTGAATTTTATCCAGCTAAAAGCCCCTCTGAACTCTAGAAATTCCATCATGCTAATAGTTTGCAGCATTGCAGCACTTCATCACCATAAGAAAAAGGTGTTCTCTCTCTTTCATGGCTCACTATATTGAAGCGTTAGACTTTGGCATAGGCACAATATTTCAAATTTAAGCATGTAGAGAGTTAAACACATGTTTTAATTCATGTCTGCAGAGAATTTTGTATAACAATATAGTTATTGAAGCGTCTTGGCTAGGCCCACTATTTCAAATTTAAGCATGTAGAGAGTTAAGCACATGTTTTAATTCATGTCTGCAGAGAATTTTGTATAACAATATAGTGTCCCTAAAGTACAATAGACACTACTGCAAATTATTGACATGAATATGAAATGACAACAAAAAGAAACTTACAGTAGAAGAAATAAAAGAAAGAGATATCCATCTGATGCATACAAATAACAAAAGGGTTGCGGGCACTTGCACTTACAAATTCAAGAATTGGAGGAAGACTCCTCTAAGAGATCTCAATGACGAGCTAAAATTAGATTTGATTGATTGATTGATAGATAAAATGGAAATAAAGAGGGGTAAACCCCATTTTATACAGAATAAACTGTTCAAGTCTTAACTTATGGCCCAAGCTACCTTTATGGGGTAATTAGGCCTTTGTGTAGCTTCATTAATTCTAAACACAATAATAATCCTTGTAAAGACATATCTCACTTAAGTGGCCTCTTTGGGAAAGGAGTCAACTATTTTTTAATTTTGTACAAATTTTAAATTCACCTTAATTTCAAAGGAGAACTTCAAGTTTGCAAACATTTGGTGAACTTAGTTGAAGTGAATAAAAAAAAATCCATGAATATTTAGTAAAAGTTGTTAGAATCTTCCATTTTTTTTTTCGATGTCTTTCTTTCCCTTTACTTTTATTTTAAATTTGAAGTTTAATTGCTTTTGTTAATTTTTAATTTTAATATGAAAAAAACAAGGAAGAACAAACGTCTTTATGTTAGTATAAATCAAGATTGTTGGGAGCGGGAAGCGTAAATTTCAAAAAGCTTATGGGAGTGATTTTTATACAATAGATATTTTAGTAAATTTTGGTGCATGTATATTAAAAAAACCATATAGAATGTTGAATTAGTTACATAAATCATAAAAACATATATTTAACTATTGAATTAATGATGATTTTTAAAGCATCAACCAATTAGTACACATATAATGTCAATCCTCTAGTAATTATAACTTATAACATTGTCATCAAATGTTCAATCATCAACTACACGATCCACATTCAAGTTTCATCTTATAACATTTATCATAAAAAACTATAACAAATAACATCAACTGCAAAATGAAATAGAGCATCATATTCATGACCAAAGAGTTTTAAGATGTAGTCAATAGTTCAAACTTCAAAGGTACGTTTAAAGTTCTAACTGAAATTGTCATTGAATGTTTACAAAATAGGCCATAATAAAGACAACACAATTAGTTTTAGAGACTACTTTTAAATAGGAAAAACACAAATAGATCTAGCATCTACTAAGCTTTCCACTTGCCACAAGAAAATTCTAGTTTCTTTTCCTATGGTCTATGAATTGTTGAATTTTAGCATTAGCATGAATACTTTAAAAAGATTGCAGACTAACTGGTAACAAATGACAAGTTCCGTAAAACATCAACCAATCAAAACACTGAACACAAGAGTTTTTCACTGGGGAAACCTTTAAAGGACAAAAACCCCAAAAGCATTAGTAATTCATCTCGTAAATGAGACCGAGTTCTTCAATAATTTCCAAATCCTAATGGGTTTGATCCATAGGTAAAATTCACAAATGAAGAATTTTAACATAAAAAACAAATTAGGGCTTTTCTGCCCTAATTCATCTAGTTGTCCAGAAATGGTTGCTCGGACAAGTTGTTGCCTGCCCAAGCCTATTTTCATGTTGTCCGTGAATTTGGTCAGCTTGCCTGAATTTCTTTTCTGCCTGCTCGTGACCTTCTTTGACGTGCCCGAACATTTTTTGGACTTGCCTGAGCTTTATTTCTTCCTTGCCCGTGCCTGCAATTACCTGCCCGAATACACAAGCAGTTGCTCGGATGCTTGCCCGAGAGCCTTTCTGGGCTATTTGCTGTTGGCCCGAGGGTGGGTGGCCTGCCCAAAAGTCTTTCAGGCCTGTTTGTTGCCTGCACGAGGCCCTAGCAGGTTGCCCCAAACCTGCTGTATGTGCTCGTGGGCACTTGCAGGCTGCCTCGAGCCTTGCTGTATGTGCCCGGAGGGATGAAAGGCCTGTCGATGGAGTAGGATTGGCTGCCCGTGGAGGGAAAGGGCTGCCTGGAGGTGCTTGTGAGTGTTGGAGAGGCTGCCGAGAGGAGAAGAGGGCTGCGCGAAGGTGGATTGTTGTTGCTGGTGAAGTTAGGGTAAACCCCTAAGGCGTGAAGATGCTGCTGTAAGTGAAACCCTAAGTTAGGGTTTACCAAAACTGTGTGGATGCCCTAGCTAGACTCATCCATGCTAGGGCATAACCACAAGATAAATTTTCTTCTTCTTTGAACCAAGGAATTCTTCTTGTTGGAGTAGTTGCAAGTACAAGAGCAAGTTTGTAAAATAATGAAATGGATTGATCTTCTTTTATAGCCTTTGAAGTCACCTGTAAGTGGACCAAAACTCAAAAGAACAAAATAATATTATTTTATTATTTTATTACTTTGACTTTTACCTTTAGTGGTACCAAAGGTCTTTTTGCACTTTCACTTTGACTCCTTAGTGGTTCTAAGGGTCCTTATGTATTTTGACTTTTACTTTAGCCTTCTTCAAGTGCCCCTGTGGTCAAAACAAGTTGTCAAGGTGGTCCTTCATCCCCACTCAAAGTACGTCATCATAAACAGAGAGAATTACTAATGTGGTTATCTCACACTTTGTGTGACACCAAGATCATATACTAAGGTGTCTTAACCAAGGGTGGCTAAGCCTTGGAGAAGATCACAAAGCCCATTGATTGAGGGTCAGAGTGTCACACATGCCCAGACCTAGTCTAGGGCTTATAGTGTCATCTTGGTAACAGACCAGGTGCCTCAGCCATAGGTTGCATACTTTGACCGAAGGTCAAATACTTGGTAACAAACCAAGCTGCCTCGAGCATGTTGTAGGTGCTCGTGGGCACTTGCAGGTTGCCTGGAGCCTTGCTGTATGTGCTTGGAGGGATGAAAGGGCTGCCCGTGGAGGGGGAGGGCTGCACAGAGGTGCCCATGAGTGTTGGAGAGGCTGTCGAGAGGAGAAGAGGGTTGCGCGAAGGTAGATTGCTGTTGTTGGTGAAGTTAGGGTAAAACCCTAAGGCGTGAAGATGTTGCTGTAAGTGAAACCCTAAGTTAGGGTTTATCAAAATCGTGTGGATGCCCTAGCTAGACTCATTCATGCTAGGGCATAACCACAAGATAAACTTTCTTCTTTGAACCAACAAATTCTTCTTGTTGGAGTAGTTGCAAGTACAAGAGCAAGTTTGTAAAATAATGAAATGTATTGATCTTCTTTTATAGCCTTTGAAGTCGCTTGTAAGTGGACCAAAACTCAAAAGAACAAAATAATATTATTTTATTCTCTTATTACTTTGACTTTTACCTTTAGTGGTACTAAAGGTCTTTTTGCACTTTCACTTTGACTCCTTAGTGGTTCTAAGGGTCCCTATGTATTTTGACTTTTACTTTAGCCTTCTTCAAGTGCCCCTGTGGTCAAAACAAGTTGTCAAGGTGGTCCTTCATTCCCACTCAAAGTACATCATCATAAATAGAGAGAATTACTAATGCGGTTATCTCACACTCTGTGTGACACCAAGATCGGATACTAAGGTGTCTTAACCAAGGGTAGCTAAGCCTTGGAGAAGATCACAAAGCCCATTGATTGAGGGTCAGAGTGTCACACATGCCCAGACCCAGTCTAGGGCTTATAGTGTCATCTTGGTAACAAACCAGGTGCCTTAGCCAGAGGTTGCAGAATTTGACCAAAGGTCAAATACTTGGTAACAAACCGAGCGCCTCCATTCTCTCGGAGAATGATCCTCAGCCCTGGGCCAAGTCCCTAGTCCCAGACTAGGTTAATTCTTGGTAACTGACCAAGTGCTTCCATTCAAAGAATGGCCACTCAGCTCTAGGTTGAGTCCCCTAGTGCTAGACTGGTTCCACATCCTGGTCTCGGACCAGATGTATCCATTCAATAGAATGGTCACTCAACTCAAGGTTGAGTCCCCCAGTGCTGGACTGGTTCCATATCCTTGTCTCGGACCAGATATAGCCACTGAACAAAATGGTCACTCAACTCAAGGTTGAGTCCCCTAGTGTTGGACTGGTTCCATATCTTGGTCCCGTACTAGATGTCTCCATTCTCCTAAGAGAATGGCTCTCGATGCTGCTCAGAAAAATCAACATGAACAAGAGGAGTAGGAGTGGGTTGAAGTGTTTGTGGAACATGACTAGCAGTTACTTGCCCCTCATGTAACGTTGGATGTTGTGAAGCTAAAGGCAAAGTTTTTGCATATGGAAAACTGTTGGTAGATGGGGATGGCATTTCTCTTGCATGAATCTGATCACCCAAAAGTTCAACCTCTAAGCACTCTAAAACTATGGTTCCATCCTCCAAATAAACCTCCTCTAGGTTGTTGTCACAAGTCACATATGTTTTATCATTCTTTGTCACTTCACAATAATGGGACAACAACCTCAAGTTGTAGCGAACATATTCCAAGGCTTTTGCTTTGTCTACATTTAGGCTATTTCTCTTTGTGATGTGGGTGAAGGTGTAGGTGCACCAACACCTCTTTGCAGAAGACTTGTTAACGACTTGTGAAATCACCCTCATTTGCCAGTTTATGTAGATGTGTGGTATAGGAGCCATACATGTTTTTACCATTAAATAGGATTCATACTATCTTGTTCTTTAGTTGCATGTAGATACAACGACTCCATGTTTGTTGATGTACTTGCTCAATTCGCTTTGCACATGAGCACACTCTGCATCAAGGGCCAACTTGCCTAATGCAAGCATATACCCATTATGTACATAACTAGTAGAAGTTTGATAGTTAGGGTCATCTGAGTCCAAATATGTAAAATCAACCAATAGGGGATTTTTGTGAACTATATTGTATACCAAGCTAAATTGTACCTTGTATGTTGAAGTATGATCTTTATTGATTTCCAATGGCTTTTTTTGGGCTTCCTTTGTGTATTGGGCGACGAGGTCATTAACAAAGATGTTGGGGTGAGGATGACCTAAATATAAAAGGTTTCCAATCACATGTCGGTACAAAGTGGCACTCTCTTTGGGTGAAATGCAAGTTGCTTGAAGTTCAATTCCAACATGAAAGGGAGATGGGGTTGGTTTGAAATTGTTCATGTGAAAGCGATGATGGAGGTCACACACATACTTAGGCGGGGAAAGAGAAACACTTTCTTATGTTTGCAAAAATTGCAGGCCAAGGAATTAGTCCTAAGTTCGTCATTTCAAAGGTCTTGTTAAGGTTAAATTTCACATGGATAATAAGTTTGGGGTTGCTACTAATGAGTATAAGGTCATCAACATAAGATACAAGTACGAGAAGAAGTTCGTGTTCTTGCTTGGTAGAGATATTAGGGTTAGAGTGGCATCTAGAAAAGCTAGGGTCATTGATCCTTTTTCCATAACAAGCCTGAGGAGCTTGCTTGAGGCCATGGAGGGATTTTTTGAGGCGATATACAAAGCTAGAGTCACTTTGAACATATCTAGGAGGTTTCTCCATGTAAATTTCTTCTTGAAAATTGTTATGTAAGAAGGTGGAGTTGACATCCATTTGGACCTCCCATGATATGAAGCTGCAATGACTTGTGCTTGTTAAAAACCTTTGGCAACTAACTGAGGCTTGCGTTGGTCAACGCCTCCACTACCATTTGTGGCATGCTTGGTATTGCAAATCCTTTGCTTATAACAAGTTTTTTTTGATTTGGAAGAGGGATTAGATTTTAAATATTGTTCACCATCAAGGAACACAATTCTTTGCTTATGGCTGCATCCCACATTGAATGGCCATAAGTTTCTTTGATTTTTTTTGGATTTGGATTCTTTGAAACTTGAGCCAAAAGAGAAGAGGCTCATTTGAATTGTGAAAATGTGCAAAGTTGAGTAGACAGATCACCAAGTAGATCATTGGCGACTTCCTTTGTTGTATAGACTCATCGAGGGTGTCTCGAGGCTCCTACAGGGTGGAGTTCAAAAGACTCATATAGAGGGCCAATTTGAGCCAGCAAACCGTTGATTTCATCCTCATTGTCATTATTTGTAGAGGAAGAATGTTCTAAAATAGAAGCAGAAAGATTAGAAGAAAAATTTGGTACAAAAGTAAAAGGAGATGAAACATGCGCCTAGGATGGCTTGGAGGTCAAAGATGGCGTCAATGATGATACAAGCTTGCAGGTCAAGAGACCATCATCAGACTTAACATCTCCTCTAATGATGACTTTTATCGAATTAGGTATAAGAGGTCAGCAACCTCTTACATACTTTATATAACCAATAAAAATGCACTTCTCACTTTTACTAAGTAATGCTTTCCTTTTCTTATTAGAATTGCATGCCCATGTTTCTTTGCCAAGCAGATGAAAATGGCTTACATATTGTTTAATGTTACTCCATGCTTATTCAATTCTTTTATTTTTAAAAGCCTTATCGTTAGTGCATTTAACCTAAGTCACACGATTCAGGTTCGACAAGGATTAGGTTCGGTTCAGGTTCGAATGAGGTTCGGCGATAGGTTCGACTATATATATATATAAATTTTCTTCATATACTCCCCCTTAAGTTTTAAGTTTTAACTAATGTTCTACACCCCATCCCCCATAGGATTCAAAGCACTTAGGTCACGATTCATAATTCGTCATATATACTTGTTGTTTATGACATTTCTGCTTACAGATTTGTACTTCATATATACTTGTTGTTTATGACATTTCTGCTTATAGATTTGTACTTCTAAGAGTAGGTTTTTGTGGTTTAACAATAGATTTACATGCACCAGGGATCAAACCCCACCGAGACATGGCCCGCTGTGATAAGGCTCAAAGGGTAGATGCCCCCTGGATAGACTACCATCCCTGGTAAGGATTGGAGTCGGGACGTCTCGGCCCTTGCCGAGTCACAAGTTTTCGGTATATCCTGGCTTGCGGGCTGCCGTTTATACCACAGGGGTTATAGTGGCAGCAACGGATTTGAACCTGGGCCTGGCCCAGGCAAGTTTGACAAGTTACCGATTCCCCTACTCTAAAAAAAACAACAGATTTACATGCTTCCCAAAGCAATNTCTTACTTGTTGTTTGGTGTGTTCTTATGTAGACTACAGGTATGATATTTCAAATTACAGAGAGCATTTAATTTATAGACAACATAAATAAATAGAGAGAATTTAATCTATAGACATCATAAATATATCAAGAGCATTTAATTTATAGACAACATAAATAAATAGAGAGTATTTAATTCATAGACAGCATAAATAAATAGAGAGCATTTAATTCATAGACAACATTTCATTTATTGGTATTGTGTGTTTTTTTTTTCTTTTTATTTTTTTTGAATTTTTTTCAGTAAAAAAATTGAACCTCAATTTTTTTTTCCTTTAGGTTTGCCTTCAGGTTCAGGTTCGGCTTTAGGTTTGTGTTCAGGTTCGGCTTTAGGTTCAACATTAGGTTCGCCTTTAGGTTCGACATTAGGTTCGTCTTTCAGGTTCGACGAACCTGAACGAATTTCAATTTTTTTTTGAGGTTCGCGGAACCTCAAGCCTCAAGGATTAGGTTCGACGAACCTTGTGACTTAGCATTTAACTATGCAATTTGCACAATTGATAGCTCCTTGGATTTGAGCATATTGTTAGCTATTTCCTTTTAAGGTGCAATTCTCTTTGTCGACAACACCATTTTATTGTGGTGCGTATGGAACAATGTGTTGCATTTGGATACCTTGTTTAGTGTAGTAAGTGTTAAGCTTTGTGTTGATAAATCTTCCCTCATTATCTATTTTTAGGTTTTGATGTTGATGTTCAAATTGTTTTTCTACAAGGGCCTTAAAGGGAAAAGCTATGTCTAAGAATTTGCTCTTGTGTTTTAAGAAGTAAGCCCATGTGTGTTTGGATAAGTCACTATGCACACGTGGTCAGGGGGTCGACGTGTGCTAACAGGCATGCTTGTCGAAATTATCTTGATAATGTTTGTTTAGGATGCAACCTAAACAAACACCATCCTTGTAAGAAATGAGAGGAAGACTAGTGACCATATTATGTTTGCATAGTTGTGGCGAAGTGATAGTTTAGGTGGCCATGCCACTCATGCCAAAAATTGCTTGTCATTACTATGAGCAATAATAGAAGGAAGAGAAGATGATCCTATGTTGTCAAACTTGTACAGTTTGTTAACATCATAGATTGTTCTTGATGCTACAATATTTTGAGTTTCCCTCAAGTTCGTAATCACAACTTGGTGAGGCAAAAACTCCATTCTTTTGCCTTAATTAGAACGCGTGATTTGATAGATAGAAAGAACGTTGCAGGAGGGACTAGGAACACTTAATACATCATTAAAGTGACCATTAGCTAGGTGAATCGTTCTTGATCTTACAACACATTTTTTTTTGTTGCCAACAAATATTTGTTTGGTGTTACATTGTGTAAGAGCAGAAAATTTGCCTGATCCTTAACTATATGATAAGAAGCCCTTGAATCAAGAATTTGCTCATTTGAAGAACTAGAATTTGATGCAATGAAAGAAAAAGCAAAGTCATTTGAAGAATGACTGTAAGAGTTCTCCAAATAGAGGTTCCTCTTCATTGTTGATTCGAGGGTTTTCATCTTCTTGAAACAATGCAAATCTTGATGATAATCTTGCCCACAAAAATTGAAATGCTTGTTAGAGTTCTTTCCTTATGGCTTAGCTCCTATTTAACATTAGGAGTAGGATAAGGTTAAGGGTGTTTGTTGCGTTTGTTTGCTTTGTTGTGGCAAGAATATTGTTGCTTAGGATGCTTGGGGCCTTGGTTCTATTGTATCGCTGAGGCTTTGTTAGAGGTACTCGTAATACTTATCAATCCAAGGTGCATGAGCTTATCTTGCTTTGGAATGAGTGAATCACATAATGCTTCAAAAGAAGGCAATACATACATGGGGTCTTGTCTAATAAAGGGCTCTCTAGTAGAGTGAAAGGTGGACACAAAGATATAATAGGCAGGTTCAAGTTTTAGAGAATAACAAAATTTAGTTGGTCACCTTCTTTCTTGACTTGAAAATCTAGAAGTCACATCGTAACTGTCTTGAACTTTGGAAACAAATCTTAAATGCAACCAAAATCGTTTGGATTCAAAGTAAACAATTCATTTTTGAGCTGGTGTTGGATTTTGATTATGTTAACCAAACATAGCTTCCAACTTCTTCCAAGCAACATTGGGAACTTCAATTCCCTAAAGATGAAACCTCAGTTCATTTGAGATTGATAACCTAATGAGTCCTTGTGGTAAGTCATTTTGGTTATCCCATTGAACTCATTAATACATCTTTAGGGACAACTTTTGTTCCCAAGGTGACTCAATAAAGTTCCTTACCTCTTAGTAAATTCTCCATATTGGATTTCCAAGTGAAATAGTTTATGTTTGTAAGCAAGATCTCACTTTATTGGGCCATATTTCAATCTAGAAGTGATATGGTTTTAAAACTAAAGAATGATGGCTTAGATAGAAAGGGCATGAAAAAATAAGTAGTTAAAAAAGAACTTAGGTACCATGTTCAAAAAACAAGGTATATCAACGTAGGTGGAACACTTCAAGGGAAACATTCATAAACCAAACATAACTAGACTAGTGTTTTATGTGGTTAAAACCATTAAAGAGGGAAATAGTTGATGACCCCAATGAACATGACCACTTGAGTCAACACGTTAATGCAAAAAAGGGAATAGATTATTTGAACATCTTCCAATATCAATCATTAACAAATGAACCTCCAAGCTCTTTAAATAGAGATCATGGATCAATTGGGTGTTAAGCCATGGATCAAGTGTCGATGGTCGTTAAGATCGAAGAGATGTTTGAAGTTTGAACCATTGGGTCACTCCTGTAGGATGTAGAGATGGGTAAGAGGAATTGTCATACCTGGAGGGGAAGATGAGTCTTTTTGTTGATAATTCTTTTCGTATTTCAAACTTTCTCAAGACTTTGTTGATGCAGAACTTGAATTTGTGGATGTTTTTTTTGCTTTTTAGCCAAGATTGTTGTAAGTGACCACAAATCAATTTTTTTGTTGATTGAGATAGAGGAGAAATTATAATGGTTGGGTTTTCCTTTGGAGCATATGAGGGATTTAGATGTTGTCAGTTATCTTGTTGTCCTGTTTGGAGTCATTGTATCCCTTGGCTACATGCAAGAGTGGTGCCTCCAAAAGTTGCATCAAAAATTCAAAGTTAGAAGTACATGTATCTTCCATTTTTAGGGAAACTCATAGAGTAAAACCTGGTCACATGTACCATACATTTTGTTGGTTTCCTTGTACTTACTAGTTTACCCCTTAGAGAGATTGCTAAGGGGTTTTTGTGGGGCAAGTTTGGTGGTGATAGATCCCTTGTCATGGTTCCTTGGGGTTTAAAATTTTGTTGCTTTCCACATAGAGATTTCTTCCTAAGGCATTGGCTAGGAAGGGACTTTTTTGAGAGGCATTTGTGGGATGAGGGCTAGGAAGGGACACTTTTCCTCTTTCATGGGTATGGTTTGCTGTGTTCTTATCAACTTGCAATCTAGGAACTTCATAATTGCACTATAGGCCCCATTTAGCTAGATTGGATATAATTTTATGATTAAACCATTTGGATTTTTAAACACCATAGATTGTATTAAGTGCTTTGCATAGGATATGCCTTTAAAGAAACCCTTAACAAAATATGGGGCCTTATAGATGAAGAAGCTAAATGGGTTGATCTTCCATGGATAATATAGTCTTTTAGAGTCTTCTATCGATTGAAGGGCTTCTCATGGATGTTTTTTATTAGGGATTTCACTCAAAGGAAAGATTATTGAGGGATCTTTTTGTGGATGATTTCTACCTACATTGTGGGAGGATAGAAATGATTTCCCACTTTTTTTTGGACCTTTAAGTATTCTCAATAGTGTTAGGAGTTTGTATGGGCCACTTGGCATCATATCTTGTATACGAATCTTTTTTTTGAAGCTGGTTAGTAAGGGGATATTGACTTTGTTGCTTCTTATGTCATTGGATTATATTTAATATCTTATATGATATTTAGAAGAATAGGTGTGAAGTTGTATTTATAAGGTTCAAGTTTTCTATTCTTTTGTGTAGAGAATGTATTTTTTAATTATTTGGCTATACCATTTAGATTTATGCACTCTCATTAAGAGAGATATCAGATATTAGATCTTGTGATCCTAGGGCTTAATCTAACCTAAAGACATTCTTGAATCTTTGCCCTTTAGGTTTTTTTGAGTGCCTTCTGTTTGTATTTTTTTTTTTTTATATTATGTATTTGAAATGTATAAATCTAAGCAACATTTCCCAAAAAGAGACATTGTAATCTTTCAAGGCTTTAGATAAGTCCTCTTGCCCATAGATTCTCTTATGTGGCTCAGTGTTGTAAATGCTTTTAGGCTTATGGACTACAAAGTCTCCTATAGGTTTGGCTAAACCTTCTTGGTTTAGTTACTCACTAATCATCGGCATGTTTGTTTGGAGGTGCCCTTCCTATTAATACCTCAATAACATTGTAATGTCAACAATGCACTAGCTAAATCATGATGATGAGGCCAAGTTCTGATTAAGAGATATCCTAAATATGCGTGAGCTCCTGCACACAAATTTTTACTACTTATCAAAACTAGTTGATGACTAACAATGTATAAGAGATGTATAAGCTTAATAATGTGCAAATAGGCATTGCAGTGGACAATTTTTTTCGGAAAATTTTGAAGTTTATTAAATCTTAAGCATTTACAAACGTAATTCCAATGTAATATTTTTCCATAAAATTCATTATTATTCGGTTATCTTTTGTTAAACTTCTTAAAAATTAAACACACACACATACTCACACATATATGTATATATGCATATCTATTTACAATTTTTGAACAATATATGATGTTCTAACATGTTTTCAAGAAGTTATAACAATTTGTAATTATCTTAACAAAATTATAATAAAATGTTCTTCAATGGGCATTGCCTCAATCGACCCCCATGGGCATGCCCATTATTGGTTCTTAGAGTGTTCTCAGCTTTTTTAGTTTGTGGCCATGTCTCTAGAGCGTCTGCCTCCTTTTAGGCACTCACGTGGCATGTTAGGACACCTTGGGCCATTTATGAGGGCATTTAGAAAGAGTGCTTGTGAGCCACTTGCATCACATCTTCAAAGGGTCTTGGCCAAAAGAAGGTTATTTACCTGGAGCACTCTTTGGAGCTGAGGGAGGACCTCATTATTCGTTGTCCTTACACATACAAACATTGAATGCATGCCCTTAGGATTCCAATGGCTTAGTTTTGGGTTTGTTCTCACAAGCTTTTGGTCTAGATCAATCACCAACACAGTTAGTGATTGGACACGATCTATCAACTTTGCTACTTATAGGATCCAAAGATGAAGGTGCATCTCAATTTTCAATGTCCCCTTTATTCCTAGATCAGAGTGAATATCACTACATATTTTGGAATTTGGGAGGCTCCCTTGCACAACCTTCTTTTTGCCACCCCAAACTTCCATGCCCCTCTTATTATGAGAGATGTTTTTACTATTGTAGGTACAAATCCTAGTGTTTACAAGTCATGTCTCAATTGGAGGCCATAAGGATGATCACCTCATATTTTTCGGCTAGGCTCTTTGAGTAGAGCAACAAATATCAACGAGAGACCCATGATACCTTAGAGCTCAGATTGGCGAAACCTTGCATCTCCCCTCAACACTCTCCCCCAAGGGGTAGATTGACTTTTACAAGACATATGAGGATTTGTTGTCGCAGGCCACAAGTTGTACACCACCATACCAACGAACAGACCAGTGCCAAGCGACCCTAGATTCAGCCTCTGCACTTCCAACATACTACTCACCAGGTTTATTACTATAGCCAAGTTTCTAACAGGAGATTCTTCCCATCAGGTTTGGATGCGATGATAGTTGGGCTCCCTCATTCTTGTGCTTCCACTGCGCTAAGGATCATACATCTAGGCTGCTTTAGTCTTAAAACACTTCCTGATGGATATCATCCATGCGTTGGCCCCTCTTCAGTGATTGATAACTCCAACAACGAGCTTGCCTCTCGGCATCCTCACTTGTACTTGGCTATCAACTCCAGGGCTTGACATCCTCTCTCTCTTTTGTTTGGTGTTCAGATTTTCAAAGCCTTTCAATTTATAGCACTTCTATTGTACTAACACCTTAACTTCTCTCTTTTAGGCTTTAGCTTTCTTAGTTTTCTTTAGCTAGACATTTAGTGGTTAGTCTCTAGCTGACTTTTAGATCGTATTATTTTTTCTGCTTTCAGCATTGTTTTAGGAGATGCCTTGGCACTCCTACTTTCTATAGACATTGGATGTACTGGCTTAGTACCTTTGACTTACTGTTGCGGTCCTTTGTTGGACATAAATACAATTATCATATCTTATTTTTGCCAAACTTAATGGCAAATTATCATATTGTTTTGCACCAACATTTTTATTGAATGTGGTTGTCACTGAACTCGAACATCATCTCAAAACAGGTGACTTAGGGTAAATGTGATAATGAGGATAATCTTTTAAAGATCATATCTTAGACGATATTACTTTTATCATTTTGCATGTATTCCTTGAAAGCATTTCAGCTGTATCATGCTTGTTTGTCTTTCTGGATGTGTATTGCATAAAATTCTAGTGATTTTGAATGCTTTTTCCAACTTGTATCTTTGCTCTGAGCATTTCGAGGATTGTTGCTTATTGTAACTTATTTCGTTCTCTGGTTTGCTTGCCAGACTTTTCATTGTGTCATGTCTGGTGATGTCTTGCATTTTCATTCCCAGTAGGTCAATGCAATCGTAGGAGCAAAGAACAGAGACTCAAGAGTCTAATTATTATTTGATCCGAGCGTAGTCTAGCAAAATACTATAGTATTATTTAACATACTGTTAAAATGATCAGGTATGATTTCAGCACAAGAAAGGAGGATATATTGGGCAGGCATGAAGCTCCTGTTCGTTGTGTTGAGTATTCATATGCTGCAGGTAAGGGAAGGTCCATGAGTTCACCTTGCTTCTATTTTAGATTCAAAGCTTTTAAAGAGGATCGTTTACATTCAAGAATGTAATGGTTGGATAGAAGGATAATTGAACTGGCTTGTTCATATCAGACTGAATAGTCAATGTAAATGATATACTTAGACTTGCATTCTGATTATTGATATGCAAATTTTTACTGTACAATTTCTTCTTTGCATCGTTGGTTTTGCTAGTTAATGCTTTACAGGTTGACTTATGCATATGGTCAATCATAAGTAGATCAGGGTTACAAGGATACTACAATCAAATAAGTAACTCAATTGGTTGTGATCCTAGTTGTGCAGTTTAGCTTTTCAATTGGTTGTGTTTTGCAGTTTAGCTTTTCAGGGGTCATTTGCTTTGCATGTGTAAGGGTCATCCAGAAATTTCTGATATGATGCTCCAATGAGCACTGAGCTCGTTATCAGCAGGTTATTAAGAACAATTTAAATATGTAGACGTCGACAAAGTAAATATAGATTTTGAGATGCATGGTTTTTGATGGATTTCTTGTAATTTACATTCTGCTAGCATGTCATGCACTATTGTGCTGAGAGAAGCAAGGTTCTCTACAGCCCAGGCAGGGAAGATGTTGGTTACTTCATGTGTGTATGTGCATGTGTATCTTTTGTAATGCTTGGTGTAATACACACACACACACATGTTGACCTGATAAAATAAAACTGGCACATATCCATTTTAACCTTGTATCTGTTAAGCACATCTTCAGTATATTGATCCACTTTGTGCATAAAAGGTCTAGGCTTAAGATGGATCTATGCTAGTCTTTAAGTATTTCCAATCATACATGAAAGTTCTCTTTTATGATTGTTAGCATATTTATGTGCAGCTGTTTGGTTGGACATTTGAGATATAAGGGCTTTGGAGCATTTCAAAGTTTTCAGCATTAGAAGGATTTTTACAAGATCTATAGATTTCATATTTACATTCCATGATTTGCAAAGTATTTTAATCTCAATACAACAGCTACATTTCTGAATTGTGTTGACAATTTTTTCATCAGGAGCAGTCATACATGTAAATTGTGAAGAACTTTTGCATCATGATCTAGGAACATGATTATGAATCATCCAACTATGCTTTTGATGATTGCTTAGCCATCTCTAGGATGGACATGATAAACTTTTGAGCATACAAGAAAGTCAAAGACATGATTAGAAATGGACTCATGTTAAAAGTGTGTTTTTATTACAGTGAAGTCATTTGATACAATGAGGTGTATCCCTTTTTTTTCATTTGCTAGGTAGTTGTGTTACCTGTTCAAAGTTCAAACTAACTACCTCATTTACTAATATCTAATTAACTTATCTCTATCTTGTTATATTAGTCACTTTTTTACTTATTGAGAAATACTTCTTATATTTACAAGGCTACATTTACAATCATACCCACTCAGGGATTTGAACCTGTGTCTCCACATTAATGCAAGCCCAATCTCCTTGCTGCTTGCCGATGGACCACATTCTTGTGGATGTTTTATTAGTCCCTTTTATCAATGCAACTTTTACATTATATTGTACATACTATTGGATGGTTATACTCCAATACTTGACACCTTTTAATGCTACAATACAAAATGACCTCAAAAATATAAAATAATATATTAGTGGTAATTAACTTCACTATCATGCAGGCACTCCATCAAGCTGTCTCATCACCTTCATAATGGCAGTATTCCCAGATTCTCTGAATTCTCATCTTCCTGAACTTGTTGAAATTCCAAACTCCCAAATCAATGCAGCTGTTTGAATTCCTATGTTTCAGAACTCCTCGAATTCTGAAACTCTTGATTCAGTGCAATTCCTGATTCCTGAATCTCTTGGACAACAATCCATTCTGAGTTAAACCTTGTCAGATTCCCTTCTGTTTCAGAGTTTCAAGCACTCCGCAAAATATTCACAATCAATGTTTGTTACTGTCATCTTCATTTGTGGCTTCTTTTGGTTCATTGGTGTAAATTTTTATTTCAGTATCTCCAAGGGTTCACTTTATATACTGATCGATAAAATATCTAAGCATATTCTCAGATCAAACCTCTCTACTTTTATCACAATTCTGAATAAATCATTGGATTCCAAGCTTTTGTGCTGAAGAGAACTTAAGGAAGAACTGTGATTAAAGAGAAACTAATGCCTCTCTACTTCTGTTATGTGGTTTCTATATTGGATTCTGCTCAGATTTATAACTTTTTGTGCTTCCCCTGAAATACCTTTGTCGTATTGGGATATATAAAATTTCTGAAAAAATACTTCAAGAAAATATCTGTGTGTCCATATGCCTGTATGTTTCGATTCTGGATCTGGAAATAAAATTTCTCCTCTCATATAATCACATGGGAAATTACAGGAAAAACACCATTGTGTTTGCATCTTCATTAGAGATTTATTTTTTATTTCTTTGGCTGTGCAGGACTGCAGGTCTAATGGCGTTACTGTGTTCTTGGCTACAGGGCATCTCTTTATCAATATGAAGGGAGCCATTTTTTGTATTCTTGTCCTTGCTGGCTACTTGTGTCATTCTTGTTCACTGTGATCTAATGAGTTGAATCTCTGAATGAACTGGAATATGCTTACTTGGATCAGTTGCTGCAGAACACTATTAAGTCTGCTTCAATTTGTGTCAGCCATTTACTGCGAGAAGCTTCCCAAAATTTCTGCTTTCTTCTTACACCTTCTCATAAGACTGGGCAGGCATACCATTGTGTGTTTTAATTCCTATGGCAGGAGTTGAGCTTTCTCTATATATTAAAGCAATGTTCCCCCAAGTTTCCGGGATGTGGGAGCGCGGGAGTGGAGAAACGCACATTGGGGATGTGTGGAGACCACCCCCAAATTGTAGCGAAATTCGAGGGGGGCGGGGAGACGGGGGGACGTCCAGGTCTTAATAAAAAATAATATTATAAATTATTAAATCCCAGCAATAACAATTCAATGATTCATCCCATGTAAACTACTAAAAGTAAATAATAAATAGTAAATACAAAGTTTAATTTGCTAGATCAGAATATAGCAAATTAATAATACAAACAGGTTATACAATTCATCATGATAATTTTCAAATTTGAAATTTGAATATTGATATTCATATTTCTAATTTCGGTCATTGTAATTGAAAACTTGAATCAATGATATTGCATGCTAAAATAGTGAAATAGTAAATTACTAAAGACTAAGCTTGAAATAGAGACTAAACAACAATTAAAATCAATATTTTGTTTTTTTAAACTTAAATTGGGAAAATCGTGGAGGGCGTCTAGGATCCCCCCAGTTTTTGGAGGGGGCGTGTGGGAGCCCCCCTTCACTGGAGTGCGCTGCATAACAGGGGGATGCGCCCCCTTGTGAGTTTTTGAGAGTTTCCTGATTTTGGGGACGCTGGGAAACGTTTCCCCAGGAGCCCTCGAGACCTCGGGGCGTAGGGAGCGAGGGGGGCGCGCCCTCGACCCGAGGGGGTGAGTCCTCGTGTAACACTGTATTAAAGTCCTCTTTGTCTTCCAAAGTTGGCTAGCTCACATCTGCTTCTTTTGTCTTTGATAGCGTTTCCTCTTCCGGAGTTGGCTAGGTCGCATCTGTTGCTTCTCTATCTTCTGTGGCATCACGAATCCTTTCTGAGTCTTCATCTTATCTCCCTTTGATGGCAACAAGAAGCTTTTCCTTCTTTGTGATGTTTTCTTCTATAAAAAATCTTTAAAGCGGATGCCTTTGCAAGATTTTAAAAACCATTCTTCAATAGATAAACAAACTTGAATTCAAGACACTTGCTTTATGAACTCATGTCTCTTCTTGAACCTTGGTCTCACAATCACAATCAACCTGCACTTGAGATCTTACCATTCGGAGTTTTTTTTGGGATCTCTGATAGGATGTTGAACTTTTAAGCATACAATAAAGACTAAGATATGATTGTAAATGGAGCCATGTAAAATATATGCATTGTTTCATCTGTTAGATAGTTGTGTCATCCGTTCAACCTAACTACCCCATTTACTAATATCTAATTAACTTATCTCAATCTTTTTCTTTATTACTCATATATATTAGCGTGACCTTTAAATTAGATTGTGATTAAATTGTACATAACATTGGAGCATAATACCCCGACAAGATTATTGCGTTTTGCTCATTGCAACTTATCTTCGAAGATGTGGTGGGTCTATTGCTTAGTGTGCTTTGGGATTCTATGATTTGAGTAATTGTTCCTCTTGACCAGTATGATAGTATCAATTATATTTATCTTAGCCTGTCTATTTCCATGGTCGTTTTTTTGGTGCTATTGTCGAAGGATCCATATAATTGTTTTATAAGTTTTGATCTCCATTGATGTCATTTATATGGCCCTAACTCCTCAGTGCTTACTTACACACGCACACGCACATGCAATTGTTCTTTTTTAAGTTGCTTTTCTAGGTATCCTTTAACTGCAATTTTTGTGAATGTCCCCTTGATTCTTGATTTCATTAATTTCTATTTTGTTTTCAAGTTTTTGAAGACATCGTAAACTTTTATTAATCATCTATCAAACGTATGAAGAATCTGAGGAGCATGGCCCAAACTTCTACAAAATCGAAGGTTTCAAACAACATTTCACTTGGATCACTGTGTGGGGATCTTTGCTCCTGACAATCATCACGATCATCTGTACAATAAGTTCATGGCACTTACTCCAAGCTAGACTTCAAAGTCCAATATAACATCTTTTCACTTCAGCTAAGCTGCGGCAAGTGAGGGGTATCTATTTTGCCAACCCAGGAGTTGTGCCTAGATTTCACTTTTTCATTGTTTGAATCTATGTTGCGTGGGAGCTCTCCCCACCTCCTCGCTCTCGCTCCTGAAGCTTGCTCCCAAAATGCTCCTAGTTTTGGGAGCACGCTCCTGAGGCGCTCCCTTTCTTTCCTATACTAAACGCTCCTATACCAGGTTAGTCATTTACTGACAATGTTATGGTACCTCCCTTCTTTGCCAAGCTCCTACAAAAGTTTTTATGGTTGATCATGTGATGATAATGTTATAACTACTAGATGATTGATGTTATATGGTTTAATCCATGTATTCTATAGCTAATTCAACATCCTACATGTTTTTTAGATATAAACCCATCAAAATATATTAAAATATATACTATACAAAAAATGCTCCCAAAACGGGAGCTTTTGAAAATTTCGCTTTTCGCTCTGCTCTCGCTTCCTGCTCCTTGCTCCCAACAACATAGGTTTGAATTAAACTTCCTGCAGGCTTATAGATCTCACCTTTCAGCTCTTTTAAAGTTTCTGGTTACCTGCTTGTTATGAAGAGGTGAATATTGTTTTTGATGTACCTAGGGAGGATAATTGATGAAGAGGTGAATTTTGTATGAGATATGTTGGATGAATTGTATTGTAGAAAGCATGGCTTGTGGAGTGATTCCTTCGGTAAGGAGTAATTGATGGAGTTATCCCACCTTAAGGGTTTTTCTCTATATCTTGGTGTTATTCTTATGGTGAATGTCTTTTGGTTTTTAACTTATTTCATTATTCTTGTATTATCCCTTTTTATTCATTGGTTTTGAGTTTTAACTTTTTAAGGACATTCCTTGGGCATTAGCTTTTTGTTTCTTTGATGTCCATATCCTCCTCTTTTCTTTGGATTTAAGGACCTTTTGGGTGTGAAGTATTTATTTTCCAATTATAATACATGTTGCACCACTGCATTCTATTGAGCTTTTATGGACCACTTGAACTTTCTCTTGTGCCAGCTTTTCATAAAATTTTCAGCTTTTTATTTGAATAATGTCTTATATTAACAAGAAAATTTATTAGAGAACTAAAAATGAAAATGGAAGGATATATACAATGGTATCTTATATCCTCTTCCTAGTAGCCACTAGGGCTCATGGTTGGCTAAATTATCTAACTCTTTGGCATCCTTAATCAGGATATAGCCTTTTGCAGACAATTGCATACATACTTCTTCTTGCCAAGAGTGACAAAAGGATTGGATTGAACAGACCCCATCAGAGAAAACATATTTGCATCTTCCATATTGTAACAAGGCTGTAATATGAAGACAGTTCCAGGTGCCCACGAAACGAGGCAAAACCAATGACACTGAGTCACCAACAAGAGCCACGTGCCAATGAAGTTGTTGCTGAAAAGCACTGAATGCCAATCCTGAAAATTTCTCCCTTATCATCATCATCTTTGCATAACATTGTTAATGATTATCTGTTTTTTTAGCTTATGGTCTGGGTTCTACACTTCATGTTGCCTTAAATACATCCGTTGGCCTATTTGGTGTATGGTTCTTGTATGGTGTGTATCCATTTTGGTTGCTTGCTTTTGCTATCCCTGGCATTGTATTTTTAGCTATATTTTCAGCAATGACCATAATTTTTACAACTTGACTTATTCATTTTGCTGATGCTTGAGGATCTCAAAGAGAGTGATGCATTGAACATGTGCTATTTAAATACCGGCTTCAAACTTTCAAACTTGGTGTATTTTTTGAAAACCTTTTAACATATATGTTTGAAAATTGAAAAAGTGTGGAAATTACTTCCATCTTTCATAACATTCTTTTAAATTGAAGGTAATGAAAATCCTCTCAATTTTTTTTTATAGGGCAAGTGATCACAGGGAGTTGGGACAAAACATTGAAATGCTGGGACCCTAGAGGTGCAAGTGGGCAGGAGAAAACTCTCGTTGGTACATATTCACAACCAGAGCGTGTGTATTCTATGTCACTAGTTGGTCACCGTTTGGTGGTAGCCACAGCTGGCAGGCATATAAATGTGTATGATCTCCGTAACATGTCACAACCTGAACAACGGAGGGAGTCGTCCTTGAAGTATCAAACTAGATGTGTGCGTTGCTATCCAAATGGAACAGGTAAATGTACTTTGTTTCTAGGCTTTTATGGGTTTGAAAATCGTATGCAGTGTTCAAATTCTGTGAAGTCTATAACATATGATGTCTGGATATTGCTTAGTATTTCAATTTTAGGTGATATGGTGGTATTGAGACTCCCAATTGTGCAGTTTTTCAAGCACATGCATAAGAAACTATTTATTGCCAGTGGGCTTCTTTTGTTTTGGCCTCAAAGGTCATTTAGAGCCATTGGAATTTTCAAAGATCATGTATGGTCACGGCTTTGGATTGGACTTGTTTATATAAAATTAAAGAAGCTTGTTATATTCTTTAACATCTTCAAACAAGTGGATGGAAGGAAAGTATCGAAAGTTGTGAATTATATTATTAAACAATGGTCAGAATCCAGATACAGATTGGAGTTCCAATTGTCTTCTCATCAGTTTGAATCTATATTAAATGATGTTGCTGTAAGAATTGCATGCTCGTCGATGGTTCTTCTGGTTAGGCCAAATGTACCATTTTATGCTTTCTTGAAAACCATTTAAAGTATCTAGCTTATTAAGTATTAGTCGCTTCTATATGTATATGTTTAATAAAGCTCCAATAAGTGTTAATAGAAAAGTTTCTGCATGAGTTTTTTCTTCTTCCCTTGTTTTATTTTGTTGTTCTACAAATTATTCAATTGTTATTCTTATAGTTTTCAGTGAAATATCGTCCCAAGGATAGCCTTGCATCTGACAGCCCCTCCACTTCACACCAAGAGGCTTGTTTTGGGCTTGGTGTTTAGTCTTTTTTAAGTAAAGTAAATAAGATTTGGATACTGGTTGTCTCAAAGAATACTGAACTGAAATTGCATTGTTACAGGTTTTGCCCTTAGTTCTGTGGAAGGTCGTGTAGCTATGGAGTTTTTTGATTTATCTGAAGCTGGTCAAGCTAAAAAGTAGGTATTCTGTTTTCCCATCCTTTTCAAGGTGCAAAGGTTATTTTTTCTTATATTGGTTAACTTTATTTGACCATACTGGAAGATTTGACAAGTTATAACTTCTTACCTCTTGTACACTTTTGGAAGAATAGGATTATAAATTAGATTGGTCTAATAAGTACCATATTTAGACTAATCTGCAGCATATGGCACTGTTATAGTATTATTTGTGATAATCTAACTTTTAATAAATTTTTGTCTAAACTTATTGCTTTAGAGCTATTGATATACATAGAACATTTACTGGATCAAATAAATCTGACATCTATGTAAATGCAAGGATGTGAAGCTTGGAATGTGTATTACCGGTTTCATATCTATGATGATGTGTTTATATGATTGGCTTAGGTTTTATATAAGTGGTAAACAATAAACATAGCATTAAATTTTGAATAATCAGTGGCAAACAATAAACGTAGTATCAAGGCTGTACACAATAAAAAATTGAAATGTTAATATCTTCATTCATAACCTGTAGAAGCCACTCAGGGTCTGCTTGCTAAATTACTCACAAGACATTGATTTGGAAATATCAGATATGCTTTTAAATGTCATCGCAAGTCAGAGGCTGGCAGAGATACTGTTTATCCAGTGAATGCAATTGCTTTTCATCCCATGTAAGTTTCTTGGTAGTTTTAGATTCTCCCTCTCATAATGCTTATTCCTTGCTATTTTAGTTGTATTTTGTTTTCTTGTAATAATGCAAGTCTTATAATGTTTTTGCAGCTATGGTACTTTCGCCACTGGGGGCTGTGATGGCTATGTTAACGTATGGGATGGCAGCAACAAGAAGAGGTTATATCAGGTACTTTCATCTGTTTTGTTTTTCCTGCTTGTTGCCTAAATTTTTTTTCTGCTCTCATCCAAATGATATGTTCTCTATATCTTTAACTTCTTAATTGATGTAGTAATACCGAGTTTGCCAGAGTACATTGACAGTCGTATATAAAAGTATTTTAGTGGCACACAGCTTTTGCTTAATCAGCCTTTGATCCCGATTATAGAGTTTTGAGGATTTTTGGTATGTCACTACAAAAGTCATCTACAAATCATGTGTAAATTGCTTCAATGGGTTTAAATTTGATACAATGTGTGATGGGATGTTTCTACTAAATGGTATATATGCCATAGACTAGATAACTTTTTAGCATTTGTACCTGTCAAATTCTGTCAATGGCTCCTTTTCTTTAGGTTTTGGTATTGTGGTCCATCTTTTGTAATATGGAAACGCTCTGTCTGGTTAGTATTAGACAGTGCAATATGATTATCCAATCCAATTACTGTGTTTTTGCTTGAGGATGTACTAAGTTTTTCCAGATACACAGAGCCTAAAGCACCTTGCCTGTATACTTTATAAAAAATTATCTTGATACCCCTTTATACCCTTGATCTACACAAGGGTCATAAGTTAGAAACCTCTTTCCAATCTGCATCGATGTATGCATATCTTAGGGTCGAAGTGCACAATTCCTAAGCCTCTATTTGCACTCTTATGGTTTTTACATTAGTTTTTCCTAGAGTAAGAGTGTTTATGTTTATGTTAAATATTATTTATGTCTTTATTGGAAATGTTTGTAAATTCAGCATGGGATTCAATCCAACTGATAGCTTTTTGATTGTTTTGCTCAGTATTCAAAATATCCTACAAGCATTGCAGCTTTATCATTTAGTAGAGATGGTCGTTTGTTGGCTGTGGCTTCAAGCTACACATTTGAGGAGGGCGATAAACCGTAATTTCTAAATCCCTAATCTGTTAAATTTCATATCAGATGGTTTCTCTGGAAAAAGTCTTGAATTACCTAGTCTATTAACTTTATGTTTCATGTTACAGTTGTGCTTTTCTTCACTCATTATTGAACTTCATTTTCTGTATTTTTTGTGACACCATGGCTGAGTGTTTGTGAAGTTTCACCACACTGAGCTTTAATGGTGGAATATCTCTTACCAATTTTGATGCAGTGGAATAGGTGAGATGTTTAAACAAACTTGTCTTACAGTATAAGTTTCCATTTTGCAGGCATGAGCCCGATGCTATTTTTGTACGCAGTGTAAATGAAGCTGAAGTGAAACCAAAGCCCAAAGTTTATGCTGCACCTCCATAAGGCCCCTCTACATTTTATTATCTTTCGTAGATTATGCTTTCTAGTAGAGGAGTCTGATATGACCCCCTCGGGCCATATCAGAGTCCTTGTTTTTCTTGATGTACTGGATTGTTAAAGTTGTTACTGTGTTCGGTATAGAAGATACAAGATTCTCTTTTTGTTGGGTGCTATGGTGTTTAAAAAAAATATAATATAGTACTTTATAGAGTGATCTCTGAATTCGAAACTATCACCTAGCGGGCATGCCTAAGCATCTCTCTAAGAGCTCGTGTGAGACGCCCCACTGTTTTTAGAGGTTGTTTGTACTAAATTGTACAGATTTTAAATCTATTACATCCAGGTGTCTTTTGCATTTTAATAAAGCCCAAATGTCAATAAAAATTCTCATTGAAATAAAAAATTTGTGAATCGAGAGAGACCTAATATACTTTAGGCTCGAAAGGGAACTTTCATTTTCTTGTTGAAAGAGAATGTCGGTTTATCCGAAATTCTTCTATGATTATAGAAAACGAATATGTGGTGATGTTTTAGGTTTAAGTCTAACATTGGCCAAATGACAGATTGTTGTAGAAGTTGAGAAAGAGTTTAGTTTTTAAGGTTTAATATTATCACATGCCATTGTTGGTCAAGTGTTGATTTAAATTGACAAGTTCAATAGGGCAAGAATGTCAACGTAACCTTTAGTATTGGGTAAATTTATCCCAACGGAATGCCTATTAAATCTGCCATGCTTTCTCGAGTCTCGCTTTTGACAACTCTCTCCCTAGTACACAATGTTCTGAGTGAAGTACAGTACAGTGCTTGACTGTGATACAGGTTCATCTACATATCTGTTGCCTTTATTAATCTTTATAGCCGTCTGTCTGCTGGGTTTCATGTTCTTTAATTGCATGCCAGGATGCAAGGTGAGCCAAAGCCTTGGAATACGTCTAGTATGCTGTTGCTTATGGAAGCAATACATTCACTATCTGTTCAGATTCGAAAAGAGTGTAAACTTGAAGATTTGTAGAACTCGCAGATGTTTCTCGTATACATCGTCTTCTTTTGTATTCGAGTTTGTGGGCGGTCTTAATGTTTATGGAATATTCCAAATATGCTGCATTTATTTTAAATTCAGTGTTCGGGCTATTTTGTATTTTAGATTTTAGCTTTAATTTTAATTATATATGTTTTAGTTTAATTTAAACTTTAACTATAATGATAATTATAATCTTACTTTTGCCTTTCGATGATGGAAACACCAAATATAAATCCAGTTTTCAATAATAATATATTGTTTACTTTAATTTTTAAAATAATTTAAACTTCAACTATAATAATAATTTTTCTTTCGAAGATGGAAAAACCAATTATAAATTAGTTTTCAAATTGGGAGTGAAGACAACCATCACTGTTTTTCATCAACAATATCTGATCAAAGATGTTTTTGTGTCTTGTGATGCTAACCTATTCCCTTAAGGAAGATGAGCTATTAACCAATCATAAACAATTTTAGGTCTTTCTCTATGATCATTTTAATTTTAATTTTTACTTATAACTATAATTATTATTTTTATTTTCAATTTTAGTTATAATTTTGTATTACCATTATGATACTTAACCCTTAATTTCAAATGTAATATTGTGAAGGGAAGTCTCAAATTTCCTTTTATGGTGGCACTAGGTGTCTGGACCACAAGCTGTGGATATTATGATGTTTATTGTCGAAGTTATGTTATTATTATGTCATTATTATTATTTTTACCTATAACTAAAATAATGACACAGCATGTACAATAACATTGTTGGGGTCTTGGGATTTCACATGTGAAGAAGTTGGGGATAGGAGTTGTGGCTCGTCCTAACATTACCCCGAGCTTCCTAATTTTGATATTATTGGACCCCAAGGGTACTAATTTGTCTAAACAACACCTTGCATGTACACATGTAACCATGCAGAGACACACATGCACTATTGCGCCCTCATTGGAGAGAATATCCCATATTCATATATTGGTGGGTTCCAATCTCACATCACTTTTGTTTATTGTGCCTATTTGGCTAAACTTGGTTAGACACTCTAATTGGAGTGTTTTATCCAGTTAAATTGAGTCACTATCAATTAATTTTAGTTAATATTGAGTTAATGACAATTAATTTTAGTTAAGTTGAGTTAGTGTCAGTTAATATTGAGTTGATCTTTAGTTACACCAGTGAACTAGAGTATTGTAAGTTAATTATAGTTAGTTTGGTTAATTTGAATAATTTTTAGCTAATAGAAGTAACCATTAGTCAGTAGGAGTCAATGGTCTTTAGTGACTTAGATGGAACTGAGTCATTTTTAGTTAAATTGAGTAATTATGTGTCAATTTGAGTTATCCTAAGTGCATGGAGGCGTTTTCAAGGAAATTTGAGTTAGTGGGTGCAATTGGAGTTATCCCCATGCGAGGGGAATAATTTATGGGAATAAAGAGTTAATTAAGGGGGATTGGAGCCAATTTTGAGGAATTCGAGTTGGCTAATGATCAGGAGTTTCATTATCAGTGTTTTAGAGTTAGTATCAGTGTATTCAAGATGCTCTGTTGAGAACTTGAATGAGTCAATTAGTGGTTGACGGAAGCCCTAGGGAGACACTCAATGATCTAGAGTCAATCTCTTGGAGGCAATTCGAATTGGCCCAAGGGGGTTTGAATTGCTCTAGAGTTCAATTCATTCATTCATTGTTGAGTTTGGAGAGTGAGCATTGCATAGCTTTGATTGGAATGAAAATGTCAAAGGGAGCTTTGGTCATCATTCTTGCACACTTTTTTAGTGATTGTTGCTTGTAGATCTAGGAGGATCTAGTGAGCAACTCTGTTGGTCTTGTAGATCAATTCTCTAGTTGATTTGGATGCCCTAGTAGGGGTCCAGTGGGTGATTTTGTAGTAGGATTTTCCATTTGATTCAAAAGCCCTAGTAGGGATTCAATTTATGGTGTTGGGAAGATTGCTCTCATTTGTTTTTGAATGCTCTAGTAGAGATTCGAGTTGCGATTTGACTTGGGAGGTCGGAAGTGTTGTGAAGGCTGAAGGACTTACTTCATTAGGATTACTCAGTAAGAGAGGGAGACAATTCTGAGTGGATATCTCATATGGAGATGGAGACCACATCGACCACTGCTTGCCTTTTTGGGAGAGGGAGACAATCCCGAGAAAGGAAGCGCTTCATTTTGACCTTGTCTTTCAGGAGAGGGAGACAATCTCGAGAAAGGAAGTGCTTCATTTTGACCTTGTCTTTTGGGAGAGGGAGATAATCCTGATGAAGAAGGGTTAGGAGTCATCGGTATTGCCTTGAGGAGGAGAGATATCTCGTGCCATTCATTAGTGTCTATCATAGAAGATGCTTTCTTGTATGAGATTTCGGGACCCCTGCTCGAAGGTGACCTGTATGGGTGGTCTTGTTTGACAATGTCTAAGGTTGGGAGAAAAAATATCATCTTGCTTCAAATTGCACCTATCAAGATAAGTATTTGTGATATTTTAATATTTTAATATTTCATGTATGGTTTCTGAGATGTGCCATGGAGGTTGTGTTATGCTTTTATTGCTCAAATAAATGATATGTTCTTAATGTTATTAACATTGGTGTTAAACTCACAGCCCTTGGGAAGGCATGTGATTCTTTGAACTAGTAACTGCAATTTGATATGTTTACTTTATGTTGATTTATGGAACCTGATAATGGACAATCATATGGTTGTATGAGTAAGATATCAGAATCTCCTATGGGATTTATGACTGGTTTACAAGTTAGATGATTAGTTGAATTAATCTTGCACGTGAATAAGCTTTTAGCACAGAAATTGTTGATCAAATAAATATGATAGTAGGCTGTTTTGCATAAGTTTTACAAATGATTATGGGGACTGATATGAACTGCCATGTAGCCATATATGGTAACCCCCTATCAAATCATCCAATGGGGATTATAGATGATAATTGCTTTAATAACTATGCCATGAAACTGTATGCAAAATTATGGTTAAGTTAACCTTTGAAGAAGTGTTGGTTTTACTGGTAGAACTAGAAGTTATAATTTATTTGCGTAATGACTAATCCCATTTGAATAGATATATTCGTTGTGCTAAGATTAAATACCAACCTTCACTACATTAAGAGAGCCCATGCACCCTTCTTTACACGTGACTTAGGGTGGGTGTGTTAAATCAAATAAGTTATTACAAGTTTTTTTTTACTCATTTCCATAGTGCAACATTGGAATCAAGTATTTGTTGATATGTAAACCATCATCATGGTTTATACTATTGGGATGTTTTCAATTTCAAATTGCTTTGGATTTGTTTGAGTAGTGCTTGATATTGATTAAGACCTTGGTATCTTCAATGAAAATTTGGTGCCTACTTTTGTTTGAGTGTTTAGCCAATGTTGAAGTAAAAATTTGGTTGTGATTATTGTCAATCATGTTTTTCTTTGATTTTGATGGAATTCCTATCAACAAGGAATTCCCTCAAGAGTTGGGAATTCCTTAGTGTTGATAGGGCTTCAAAGTTACCCAAATATTTTTATCCTTAAGAACTTTGGTGAATAAAATAAGTAGTCCTCAAAACATAGGATAAAAAGATCTTGGAGATGTCTTGAGTTTGGCTTTTATTATTTGTCTTTTTACTCAAATTTTGGAAGGACGTTATAGCCCAATGTTCTTTGTAACCATTATTCTTGAAAGCATTAAGATGGAGTTTCTTTTCTTCTAAATGTTTATGATTTGAGACTACGGTCTCTAATTGTTAAGCGTTGGGGACTCTTAGTTTAGCAAAATGAATTTGAAGGAAACAATAATCTTTTATCGATTTAAAATAATTGATCAATACATCCTTTTCATTTCCAAGAGGTGTTTAGCTACTGTAGAATCTTGGAGTAATGGATTATATATGCACACACCGCCTTATTTTAGTGATTGAGAGGGGATATTTTGCAAAAGTTACATACGAACAAGCATATAAAGCCTTCTATTTTGGGGAACCACCCAAAAGGGATTCTTTAAAGTTCATTTTTTTAAGGATTTTTCACCATTATTTCTTCAAAGGTGGACATTGTTACTTTTTCAAAATCCATGTTATCTATGTCATCTTAGTACTATAATTATTTGGCTATCACATTACCTATTTTACTTGTCGACTAGTTATCAGACACAAGATTGTGCATAACCTTATCACAATTTACTAATGATTATCATGTATATTAGTTGATGGGAAATGTAAATAAGATATTACCATGTGCATGATATTCAATGTTTCATTACCAAACATATTATAAATTGGTATCCACTTACTACATTTATCTACCTAACTCAACATACTAGAAATACCTCTTACTATAACTTTTAACATTTGCAACATAACCAATAAACTATACACTCCACTTCCACATATATAGATTTTTAGTCCAATTAAAATGAAAATATAATAAGCAAAAGGGATACAACCTAGGTCAAAATGTTCAAGTCAAAGTGAGGTGTTACAATTCAATGAGCTTGATATTTCATATTTGAAGTCTCGAGTTTTAATATCCAATGTTTAGCGTTTTTTATTTACAAATGTTTCCTACCAAAGTTATACATTAGTTTAGTTATGATATTGATATTCCATATTTGAAGTCTCGAGTTTTAATATCCAATGTTTAGCATTTTTAATTTACAAATGTTGCCTACCAAAGTTATACATTAGTTTAGTTATGATATAATATTTGTAATGAACAACTTATTTTTAACTTTTCTGATTAATTGTATATTTTGATTAGTTGTATGTATTTTTAGAATTTCAATTCAGCCAATAAATAAAAATCATTGTATAATGATAATGTTAAAGATTTTAATAATACTAATTGTTTTATATTGCATGCCATAAAGAAAATCATTGTACATTGATGATGTTAAAGATTTTAATCAGGGGTGGCAGGTGCGGGGGGTGGGATCTTATTAAATCTTGGAGGACAAACATAAAAAACTTTTGCCTGGGGGCTGGGTTACAAAACGAATAATGAAGCAAAATGGATGGCTTTCATGCAAGGTCTTGACCTCACAAACACGCTAACTATACCCAAGATTATAGTATTTCAAAACTCGAGACAAGTCATCTACAAATTGATTCATGGTTATCCCATAGGATCCATAAATTGTAGAAGGTTGTATGACATGATCACTTCCCATCTCTCCAATCGAGTTGAGTTTTTTCACATCCTCTGAGCAAACAATGTGCTCGTGGACACTTTGGCTAATCAGGGGGCCTTGCTTCCCCAAGGTTATATTAGTATAAATGACCTTGATATGGTCATTAAACCTATTCCCTAATGCACAAATGCTCTTCCCTTTTGATATTATGCATATCCTAAGTTCTAAGTTCTAGTTCACTGCATGATTTATGGACAAAGGTTTGGCTATTGTTTTGGGAACACGTGGCCTCCCAGCTCCTCCATGCATCCCTTCGCCTTAACTCACCATCCTCTCAGGTTTAATTGCGGGATCAGTCGACACACTTCTCGTTAGTCACAACAGAGTACCGTGGCCTCATCTGGAAGATCTGTTTGCCCTCTCACCCTTTTTGATAGTCATTTGGGCGTAAGTCTTCACGCTGCTGCACTGGAGGAAACTCTAATAAACTATAGGTTTGATATTGAAGACGGTCCCCCCCTTCAGCGTGGTTTTTTTGCAGGAATTTCCTTGGAAAGCTTTGCCTCAGTTAAGGGGATTCTTGAAAGAAATATTGGCTTTGACAGCTTTCCTGAATTGCTGCTGTTCTTCTCGTTGTGTTTGTGGCTTCCCTTGGCGATCAACTTCAGGTTCTATTACGGATTTCCCCTTCACGCAGCTTCTTTTGGAAGGTGATACCTTGACCCTTGGGTGTGAATGTACTCGCTGGGAAGAGGATGCGATAAGCACAATTTCTTGTCGAAGTTTAAGGGAAACTGAAAACCTCCAACAAGAATTTCTCATCCTCAGGTCTGCTTTCTCTAATCTGTCCCCTCGAAGTCGGTGTTGTATTTTCTATCGTGGACAAGTCTCTGTTTCGTCCAGATTGGTGCTCAATCAGCTGTCAAGCTTGAGCATTAACAGCCATAATCTTGGTTTCGACCTACATCAAGTTCAGGAAATGGAATGTGCAGGGGATAATGAAGGGATTGCAGAATTAAAGGTGAACATTCGACGCCTGTATGAAGTGGTGGCTATAGGGATTATGAACTTTAAAGAGACTGCTAGAGAGGTTAAAAACCTTGTTGATGTAGTGGGTTACACTTTTTACTAGATTAGTAATCATGATGCCAGAATTGACGATAATGAAATGAACCTGAAGGAAATAATGGGGAGATTTGATTGTATTCAGGAGGATTTGCAGCGCCTGGTGCAGATGAACCAAGGAAGTCAAGTCCTTGAGAACCCTGCAGGTGCAATTTAGAATATGGAAGAGGAATCAGTCATTTAGCCCGTGGGGCACCTAGGCAATCCTTGATGCGTCTTATTTCAATCTATGTTTTTTTGTGTCGTTCTTAATCAGCAGTTTGTTAGAGTTTACACTTCGTCTGTAATTACTCGAAACATAAGAACCTTATGCGGCATAATACGGTCTATCTTCTAGCCTAATCTTGTTTCTCTTTTCTTTGACCAACAAGAACTCTTTAGCACTAGTTTTTTGTAATGAATGGCTCTGCACAAACTGTTTAATATAAATCTTCTTTCAGTTTCTGTTAAAAAAAATATTAAAAATTTTAATAATGTATATTGCATATCAAAAAATATACATCAATTTAATTATGATATAATATTTGTAATGAAAAACTTATTTTTATTATATTTTGTTAAAATGATTGTACAATGTTAATGTTAGGGATTCTAATTGTTTTATATTGGTATACATTGGTTTAATTATAATATACTATTTGTAATAAGCACTTTATTTTTAATTTATTTTTACTACATTTTGATTGATAGACTTGCATTTCGTTTATTTAATTTTTTTAAATTTTAATTTAATTAATTAAGTCATTAAAAAATAACAATGTGTTTTAAAACATAATAACTTTAAAGCAATAATTCACCTCATTAATTTAAAACAATTAATTCATGTACACTTTTCATTTTCCCAAGATATGTCTAACTTGCATGGAACCTTGTGATAAAGGATTGGAAAGGATTTGACTCTTGAATAGTAATTCAGACACCCTTTTTTTCTCATAAATGAGAGGGAATACTTTTACAAAAGCCATATACTAAAGTACATGACAAACCTTCTCTTATGGGGACCATTTAAAAGAGACATTTTCAAGATTTTTTTAAAGTTTTTCCATTATTATTACCATTCTATTACAAATTAGTTTTAAAAACCCTTACATTTAAATACAAAATCAACCCATCACATGTTCAAAACATAGATTATTAATACCATTCTATTACAAATTAGTTTTAAAAACCCTTACATTTAAATACAAAATCAACCCATCACATGTTCAAAACATAGATTATTAATACCATTCTATTACAAATTAGTTTTGAAAACCCTTGCATTTAAATACAAAATCACCCCATCACATGTTCAAAGCATAGCCTTGTTTTCATAATTGGATCACCATGTCCAACTACATTTTTGACACTCGATTTAAGAAGAAAGACAATTAGTTAAATATGCATTAATGCTTTCCAACCATATACCACCTTTCCATTATTTATGCATATGATCCGGGCTAGTAAACCTACACAAATTGAGACTTGTTAATTCCTCCACACGCGAGTCAAATTTAGAACACCACGTCTTAATAAAAATATATGCTTTATACTTGAACAGAATGGTCTTCATAAAAACTTTTGGCAAACGAATTGATGTTAATTAATGTTATTTTGGCAAATAATTGTCAAAAGTATGGTTATATATATCTCACAAAATAGTCTTTTTCATTGGTAATATGTCTTTTTATATGGATTGGATGTGAAATGATCTATTTAGAAGAGTAAGATTAGAATTTTTTTAGGGTTTTTAAAGATTTTTTTTGGATTTGTATTAATAATTATTATTTTATTATTTTTAAATCATGAAAATTGGTAGTTAATAAAAGTTATTTGAGTGAGTTTAAAGGTCAAATTCTATTGGCTATCATTATAATCTAAGAGTATATTCAAAAGTTTGCAAATCAAATATACCAATAACTTGTGATTTAGCAAGAGGCAAGACACCCTGAAGCATAGTTGTGGGAACTCTATCTTTGAGTTCATCTACCTTTCTAACGTTATCAACATTGGCCAATGTCTCATTGGGGATCTAAACTTGGGTGGAGAGAGTGTAAATTACTTCCCTAGCAATCGTGTTGTTGACCCCTTGAATTTAATGTTACTTGATGGTTTTTCCAATAAAAGGAGCGTATCCTTAAAATAGATTGATTAACCACTGGCCTCCCTTTTAAAAAGATAATATTTTAGAATTGCAAAGGCGGATATAGTTGCCCCTCTACTTTGAGAGCCTCGATGAACATAGAGCACAAGGTGTAAGGTTGATTTATTTTGAGTTATATAATATGTTAGTGCATGGCATTGTTCTAGTCCTGAAAGATTATCCTCTAATGGTGTGGAGTGGTTATTTCCATAGACTCTGATCTTAAACTTCATGATGTTAATGAAGCCAAAAATGAGTCTCATAAGTATTTGCAGGCTACTCTATGGTGAAGATCAAGATGTAGTGTTGTTTTGAGATCCATTACTTTCCTACCATTCCCTTGGAGAGTGCATCCTTCAATTATTATAGTCAATGCCATATGTGCCCTTTCGACCTTCTACCATTACCATGCATACTAAGATTTTTGTTAATTAGATTGATGTTGAGCCAAACCTAGTTTTGATAACATGGACATGTAATGTTTGTGCCCCTTTGATGATACTATAAATTTTTCCTATATGACATCTTTGAAGTGCTTCATAGTAAGCCAAAGCTATGATGGGATCAAGGACCTTCCTTTATTTTTAGCATTAACCTTTGTTGTTGCAATTGAATGATGCCCCTTTGGCTCTACCACTAACATGATTCAATAATGTATAACAATGAAAGGGTTTTGATAAGGTTTTTGTAGTTGAGGAGCAATAATTCAAACAACGAGGAAGTAAGTTTTACACTCTCCCCATCCAAATTTAAATCTCCAATGAGATATTGACATGTTGTGATGAAGCTAAAAGGATAGGTGCTACTTGAGTAGGACTCCAAACATATCGATACTTGCTAAATCATAAGTTGCCAATTATTAATACCAACTTAAAATTTATAATAATAACTAATTAAATTTAAACGTAAATCTCACTTAAATAATCTTAACTTGTTACTAAATAAATAAATAAACCTTCGTAGTAACAACAACAACATCATCTTTATCTTAATAATTTCATATATATATATATATAATGATGTTAACATCCTTCTGATCTTAGTAATTTCATATATACACTATTCTCATCCAAAGAATGATAATCAATGTTGACATCATTATCTCTTAGGGACCAATCTTTGGATGTGAACTAAGTCCTTATCTCATATTCCTCGACACCTCCAAATTGCATTCATTGGTCCTCCACATTTTCTTGGGTGTACAACCCAAGAATTCTCAACATGTCACGTGGGTGGATTTTATATGAATGAAAGGGCTATTTTAATAATGCATGCATTGAGAGAATGAATAAGCCATGAATTCTTGGTTCGGTTTCTTATTGAATTTATCATTATCTATGTAATTTAATTCTTAATGCTTTTATTTGAATTTTTAATGATGAAATCACTTAAATGATTTTTTTACTTTATAACATTACACAATGTTATAATGATATCATTATTATATTTAATAGTCATGATGCTTTTCCCTAATTTTAGGAAAGTTGTAAAGGCAATACAAACCTTATTATGTTTCGTTACTATGATGCATCCATAATAAAAAAAATCCATTATTATAAAAATATAATTGTTTTGTTATTTACATCAACGATCATGTAAACCCGGGTGGGATTTGATCTCGTGACCTTCAATTTACAACAAGTGACTTCATAACAACTGAACCGCCAATAAGCCACACTTGTGCAGGTTAATTACCATTACCAACATTAATATAATATAATATAATTATTATGTTGGTGTTATCACCAACATTAATATGAATAATTGGTTTGGAAAACAAAATTATCAAAATATGTGATATTATTAATATTAATATTATTATGTGAATTAATATTATTTATTAAAGGTTAATGCTATATATATATATATGAAGTATTTAGTAAATATTTCCTCCTATAAAATAGAGATAGTTTTTGGACGTCTCAATCAGATTGTATAGTATTAAATGTTGATAATTTTATCAATGGGAGATTTAAATTTCACTACCTCTTCTACATAAATAGGGGACAAAATGCAAAACATGATTTGATGGTTGACTTTTTCATAAAATCTTTTGGGAAGATATGATCTTGTTGATATCATTCCTCCAGTTCTAGAGCCAACTTGGACAAATGGTAGGAGTGGAAAGGAGGGTATTTTAAAAAGATTGGATAGATTTATTATTAAATCTTCGTCGGTAAAGTTTTTTCAAAGATATAGAACTTGGGTAAGGAAGAACAAAATCTGTGATTATTGGCTTTTTTCTACAAGTCGAGAGAGTCACTCCAAATCAAAATTTCACCGTTAAGTGTAATAGCTCTTGGCTTGAAAATGAAGACTTTTGTTACTACAATAAAGATGTATGGAACAATTACAGTTTTATTGAAGTCTTAAATCCTATGGACAACATTGTTGTTAAGCTAAAAAATCTCAGGGAGGCAGTGAAAAAATGGATAAAGAATAAAAAATCAAAAGACTGGGAAGAATTCTCAAACCTTGATGAACAGATTAGAAAGTTTCATATACAAAATATAGACTTTTCGGTTACAAAAGAGGATCTTTTCTTAACAAAAGATCTAGGAAAGAAAAAAGACATGATCCTAAAGTAAGAAGAAAAATATTGGAGGTTAAAAAGCAGAGCTTTATGGATAACTCTGAGAGATAAAAATACCTGATTTTTTCACTCTTTTGTTACACATAGAAGAAACATGAATTCCATCTGGGAATTACAAGATGAAAATGGTAATGTAATAAAACGACAAAGTGAACTCAAAAGATTGGCAAAACAATACTTTGGAGGGATATTTAAAGATGTTAATAATTGTTCTCTTGAAGCATAGCTCAAAAATATAAAACATTTCCCAATATTCTTTGAGGAAGGAGAAATTTCGGGGCAACAGGTTACTCTAAAAGAAATAGTGGAAGCTTTGAAACTTTTCAAAAAAGAAAAAAGGTCGGGCTGTAATGGGTGGAATATCGATCTCTTCATTTTTTCGACTTTATGGGGAAGCATCCGCTTGTTATGGTGGAATTCTCTTGAATTGGAGGTTATATCTTAGGTGCTATAAATTCTACTTTCATCACATTGGTACGAAAAAGCAATAAGCTATAAATTTTGCATATTTCATACCAATTTCTCTTTGTAATATGGTTTACAAGCTCATTTCTAAAATCATCTCCATTAGAATTAAACGGGTACTTATTCTTAGAACAATTCGGGTTCTTACATGATTGACAAATGTTAGATGACATTCAGATACCTCAGGAAGTCATTCATTTTATTAAGCAAAAGAAAATGCACGCACCGCTACTAAAGATGGATTTAGTAAAAGCTTTTGATGGAGTTGACTAGGGTTTTTTAAGTTTATTTCTAATCCAAATTGGCATGCCCTTTTTGGTTGTAAACTAGATTATGGCATGTGTTACTTCTACCCAATTTGTTGTTTTGGTAAACGAACCCCCTTTTGTTTTTTTTAGTAATGAAAGGGGAATCAGACAGGGATGTCCTACCCCCTCTGTTTTTTCTGCTATTTATTAAAGGATTAAGTAGGCTTATTTTAGATGCAAAGCATAAACGAAAAGTAAAGGGAGTCAAAATTTCAGCAGAGATTTTCATTACCCATTTATTTTGTTGTTGATGATATTTTGGTCTTTGGTATAGACTCTTTGGATGAGTGGAACTGCTATAAGGAGATTATAAATCTTCTCTTTAAGGCTTCAAGTATGTGAGTAAGCAAAAATAAATCGAGTTTCTATCAATATAGGTTAGAAAAATAAACTTTAGAAGGCATCACTTCTATCACCCCTTATAAAACCTTTGAGTTGGAAAATGGGTTAAAATATTTAGGTTATTTTCTGAAACCTAATTATTCCAGAGTCTAGGATTGGCTATGGTTGCTAGAAAAATTTGAAAAGAAAATTTAAAACTGGACTTTGAGACTACTATCCATAGGTGGAAGACTTGCTCTCATCAAAGTCGCTCTTTTCAGCATACTTGTCTATTGGTTCTCTTTGTTGCAAGTTGCTTCCTCTTTTATAAACAAAATGAGAAGACACATCTTTAACTTTCTATGGACAGGTGGAACAAAAAGGGGCACACTTATTATGGCTAGTTGGGAAACGATTTGTCTTCCGAAATAATGGGGTGGATGGGGCATACAAAAAATATCTTTGTTCAATACTTTTGTCACGTCCCCTCCCCTCCTCTCTCGATGAGGAGAGGATGCGACTACACTGATGCTCTACTGCTATCGTAATCGAGGATCTATCCCCATGAAAATAAACAATATAATGCATTGAAAGTAAAAACACATGTACAAATGCATAATACATGAATATACAATGGAAGCAAATCTCATTCAACACATTCAATATGTTCATAATAATTCATCAAAGCAATATACATTGTAGAAGTATTATCACAGAGACTACAAGAGAGCAATTATCTTGTAAATGAGTTGTCCCACAACTAGCTATGTCACTGCAACATTCCACCCAACCATAGGCCAGTTGCGCTCATCAATCTCTTGGCACAACTTCCACCCCCGAGCTGGGCATGATTTCCACAAGGAACTAGGGAACAACAGGCTCACACATAGCCAAATACACACCAAGGTTCAGCCAAGCCAATCTACAGTTGGGTTTATCAGGATGCTAAGGCAGTGGAAAGGTAGAATTGCTAAGCTAGTGAGATCAACCACAGAGCCATGGACACCTGCACAAGATCTATCTAGCTTGGCCTCCACAATACCTACACACTCAACACAAGGAAGTATTCCCTTCACAGCTACACAGTCCCTCAGGCCATACCTTCCCTTTCGGTGCTCTTCAAGATGTGCATAGAAGAATAGCCAACCCCTCTTGATCCTTTGTGAGGTTCCTCTCTTTACTAGGCTTATCAAGACAATTTTGGGCCTCTTCCACTCCTAACCAGTTCAGACCAAAACAAGGGTGCACATAACATCAAAATACAAATGCTGGGTATGTAGAAAAATGTTTGGAAACCAAAAACAAAACTGCAGATAGAGAAATTAACCCTGGGGGAGCAATTGGATTCTCTAGAAAACGTTGATGGGAGTTACGAGAGCAAAAATGACCTCTACAAACCTACAAATTGTGAATCACCCTTTCAATTCGCTATGCAATAAAAAATGGATTTCTCAGCCATGGAAATGAAGGAAGATGCAGAAAACATGAGGGAAAAACGCCCATCAAGCTTTAACTGCGTGAGGAAGAGAAAAATGTGGGTGAAGAATGGTTTGGGTACCCATTCCTTGGAATTTTCTTGCCCCATAAGTAAAAAATACGTTTAAAAAAAATGATGGCTTGCCCCAATATGAAATTGATTGCCATACCTCTCGATTCCCAATGCATTAACTACCTCAACCAACTTATGGAAGAAATAAATGATTGGGTGCATAAGAGAAAATGGGTAGTTGAGAGTTTATGGGTTCTCTCATTGACATTTGGCTTTTCGTTATTGGATCAAGGGTTTGAATAATTTGCCTCCCTATTCCTTGTGAAATCATGCCCCCATCTATTTGTTGCATTGCATAGCTAGTTGTGGGTATTTTATTAAATTGCATATTTACATGATGGCTCAATTTATAACGTGTCTCGCTAGCACGAGAACCATATGCATTGATTTAAAATGCCGATACATAAAACATTAAATCAATGGCGGGGCCTTGGCCTTTAGCTCCTCACCATGATTTAATAATGGTATTTACATCATATACAATTTTAATGCAACTAGGGTTAAAATCGGGATATTACAATTGCTTTAAGGTTGTAGAGTTTTTGGCATGGTTTGTTTGGAATTTCCCATTGGTCTTCAATTTTGCATGGGAAGCATTTAAAGATGAATCTCGCAGATTGGATAAGATCACCTAAGAAGATTTCTAGAAACTCTTCACCGATATGGAAGGGTTCTATGAAAACTTATCATTGGATTGGAATGACTCTTACTTGGAAAGTGGGAAATGGAAAGAATGCGTTAGTTAGTATCGATCTTGTTTTAGTATTGAGAGAAAATTTTCAAGTTTTACCCTACATTACAAATTATCTGGATGATATTGGTTATTTTACTCTAACTCATATAAGACGATCAATATGGCTGAACATGGATAGCTCTTATTGGTATATTACAAAAGATATGGGTTTTGTTCATGATTTGGCCATTGAATGGGAAAATTATACTCAAAGACTAAATTCTGTAGGTTGTAGAATTACTGGGGAGAGAGACTCATTGATTTGGTCTGCCAATTGTAAGACTAGTATCGTTACTACAAAATCGTCATATCAGGCTCTTGTTCAAAACAATAACAATACATCACATAAATGGTGGTTTAATTAATATGGAAATGGAAAATCCCTCTAAAAATGAAATGTTTTATGTGGTTACCCTTCCAAAACTGTCCGGACACTTGGGTAATCTAATCAACAAGGGGTGGTATGGGCCAAATATCTATCCATTATGTAAAAAGGACTCTGTATCTGTTGAACACTTTCTGATAAAATGCAGTTATACGATTAACATTTGGAAAAATGTGTCTCTCCTTCAAATTTCCTTGCATCTAGGATGGTGACAATTTTGATCAAAACCGTTATCTGTGGTATAAGAATTGTAGAGTTTATCACACTCTTCCTGTAATCATCTCTTGGAAAATCTGGAATGTCAGAAATATCAACATATTTGAAGTCCATTTACATGATATGAATTGTACTTGTATGCAAATTTGAAAGTTGGAGAAAGAGTTTGGTAATAGGAAGGAATTAATTGAGAAACCCGGAATTATGAAAGAAATTTGGTATTTTGGTGCAGTTCGTTTTATTATGGAGCTGCTAAAGATGGACTATGTGCAATAGGAGTAGTTTTATTACTAAACAACTCTCACATATTTCACTTCAAACTACACTGCAGAACATGAACAAATATGAAAGCAAAGTTGTTAGCCCTTTAGTGTATGTGCAAGGTTGCTTCTATTTTTGGTATTGTGACTCTTCTAGTTTATAGAGACTCCAAGGTCACAATTAAATGGGCAAGAGGATAATTTAATCTTAAAGTGATCTCATTATTGCCTTGTTGTAACATGATCCGTAATGATTTCAAGAAAGTCTGTAAGATCAATTTTCTTCATATATACAAGGAACATAATCAGCTGGCCCAGAAACTTTCAAAATATGCTTTCGAAGGAAAATAGGGGATTCTATTATGGGAAGAATCCATGGAGAATTTATAATCAGATTCTAGTTCCATTAACATCTTTGATCACTAAAGCTCAAGATTTTGGTGTTTTAGGATTTGTATGTTTTTGCATTGGGATGGTTGGCATTGAAATATGTCATTGAATATGTATACTTGAACATCAGCTTATTTGACCGCTCTGCTAAAGTCACTAACTTTAGATAGTTTAGATCTCAGATAGTCTTGTTTGGACAATCAATTTTTACAGATTGTTTTTTTAAAGTTTTGTATTTTTTAACTCAATGATGAATAGCAAAAATATGTTTTTTTTGGCTGAAAAAAAAAGTATTTTGTAATTTTAAAAAGTAGAATCAAATAGAAAAATGTAATTTTAAAATACAAAACCAAAACCAAAATTTTAGTGTTTGAAATTTATATATAAAAGTTCATATATATATATAGACCATTTAAATTTAAAATTTGTGTTAACAAAATACAAACGCATGAATGATTATGAGTAATATTAAGATTTACATATTTTTATTTGACATTATTATTTCAAATCTATAAAATTTATTTTTCATTAATTATATATCTAATCAAATTTTAATAATAAAAATAAAAAAAATAAACCGAGTATCTTTTTTTAAATAACATTTCCATCCTTGGGACCAACGTAACGTATTGAAGTTCCCAAGAATTTGGGCACTGTGTGACGTTGAGTCCATCATGTCATGGTGACGAAAGTCATTTATCTTTAACTTCTAGAAAATAATCAATTACAATTTATAATACAATAATGATTATAATTTAAAGTAAAACTTATATATATAGTAATCATTAGAATTTAAAATAAAACTTATAATGATTGTTTAAAATAATAATAACAAAAATATATTATATATCAATGATGGTTGGTGTACACGAAATTCATTAAAAAAGTGTTATTAGGCTTTAAAAAACACATTGATTTGGACAGATTCTCAGGGACCGGTCAAATGGATGTAGCTTGGGTGGTTGGGAGGAAGTTACCCTCCCCACCCAGGTTCTACTCTTGTAAGTGACATGATTCTCTTGTGGAGCCCTTTGTAATAAATGTTGTGAATGATGAGTTGACCATACCTTGATTCAGTTTGAATATCAGGTATTGGAATTTTCCGTGGAGTAGCTAACAAATGGTGAACCACATTTGAAAGAAAAAAAAAGATTATCAGGGACCAATAAGCTCATGAGAAAAAATTTGTTCTCCTCATCTCCTCATACTTATCAGATAATGAACAATTGTTAATGAGAGTGGAAAGCATCAACTGTACAATCTGTGAAAGAATTTGTATAATAACTACAAGTTTTAGCTATTATATTGAACACACACACGATTACATTTCACAGAGCTTGTGTTTGTATGTGTTATTTCTTTAAGGAGTAGTCTAACGGGTCGACGATTTCGCCCGGCGTTAGACTACTCTGTCTACCCACTCCGTTAACTATCCTGTCATCCGGCAAATCCATCCAGCCAAGGGTCCCACATGAATCTTTTTCTGAAAGCTATCGATCTATTCCTGCAAAATCAAGAGAATCAAGTTCTATTTTCTACATTCTTCAATCATTTCAACTCTATGGAAACCTTAACGAAAACGAAAGAAGGGGGTATGGATTGCAGTATGGAGCTCTCATTAGGTTTGAGTATTGGTACTAGACTTTGCTTCTTCAAAGTCATAAGTTAAGGCAAGTGGGCTGCCTGCCTAGGTCAATGGACAAATCAATTGTATTCATACCTGGACAATCTTACACTACTTTGAAAAGATCTTCCATGGAATTTAGTTGAATCTGGCAAGGATCGACTTTACAACATTTTTCTTTCAAAATAGTAGCGATCGTGTTTGAGAGACATTTTGTGCAGTTGTCCATGGATATATCTCTCCAGCACTGGACCAAAGCGAAAATCCTTTGAGACGACGAGTCTGTTGTTGATCCCAAAGCGTATCGATTGCTTGCAGATCCAGTTGAAATTTCAGCTGTCAAATTGTTGAAAAGCTTCCCCATAGCCGCCTTAAAGATATCAGGGTTGGAGGCATTCTATTGATTGAAAGTATCCCATCCGTTGATATCCAAGCGTCCAATGAAGCTATAGTTTTCATAGCGCATGTAGCATAAATCATACCAGACTCTCCCACCAATGGAATTCACACAATCTATTAGAATGTTGGTTGTTATTTGTTGTGAACAATCGGAGCATTGGTTGACTGTTGCGTCTCCCCTGCATTGGAGGCGGCCATGTATTCGGTTAGGAATTTGGCCATACGCAGAAGTATTAAACCCGTTTGGGACGTGTGTTCGGCAAGATTAGACAAAACTCTCTTCAAATTGCTTTCCAACTCACTGCACTGCTTTGAGTATACTTAGCGAAGCTGCACATGTATTTATCGTCTGCGTTGCAAATCGCTGCCTGAAAAGTGATGATCATTAACAGAAGAACAATAATTTGCCAGATCAAAGGCCATGAATCCTTTCCAGTAGCAAAGTCGATCTTCGTCAGTGATGTCTTCATGGTCGTTCGACAATATTGCAGAGGCTCGTGTATTACAATATATCCTGCAAAACCTTTCCTTCACTGACGATTGTTATATGCAACGGAAATGCCAATTTATGGTTCCGAAATTCTATTCAGTTCAAATTCATTATATTGACCCAAAATTACAGATCAGAGGGATGCTTCACAAGACCAGAGGGATACTTTACCCAGATTGGTTGACTTGGGTCATGACCCAGGATCACCAGCCTCGTTACCTCCAGATGTGAATTCACCCTCTTGTGTTAATTCCGGCATGTCATCTTTGAATGCTCAAGCTTCAGTGTCGCCAGTTTTGAGTCCTATGCATTATTCTGTTGGAAACTCTTTTCCTCCACAGGATTGCTCCGTATTTCAGAAAGGGTCAATATTTCCTTCGTCTAGCTTTCTCATAGCAGAGACTGATATTGCGATTTCGCCAGCTTCAGAATCAGAGGACGCGCATAAAAAGGCAGCTCAAACTGAAAATTCAATGATGAATGGCGATCCAATGAATCCACCAATTCCTCTAACCCTGGAAAGGTAAGAAGAGGGCATTCCAAGCCATTGATTAATGTAATTCTACTCCTGTGGTTGATGGCTGGACGGTTAAATTGAATTTCCCTGGAAACTCGTCT
>LPNX011106698.1:279702-298698 GCA_001517045.1 Pseudotsuga menziesii | reverse complement strand
ACCCAAGACATGAGATTCTGACACATTCTGATTTTTAAATGTAGTGATGCAATTTAATTTTGCTTTCTCATCTGAATTGTCGGACTGAATCCTCTGTAGTGAGAGTTAGTAGTCTACTTTGGGACACATGTACTGTCCTAACATGGAATATTGCCCGAGTATAGTTAGCATTTATGTTCTGTACATTTGAATTTTGATTTTAAGTGATTTACAGTTCTATTGACAAAGCTGGAAAATTCTACCTATATCTGGGTCACTGGGTGGATCCAATACAATTGGAGCATTCCTGACAAATGCAGTTGATTTTTTTTTTAGTTTTTCTTTGTTTATCGTGTGGGTATATGCTTCCAATTTCTAATAAAAGGATCAGATTACAAATGCATCTAAGAGTGAAGTTATTGCCGATGCTACTCTTGGAAATAAGTTTGATGCTTGTGCTGGGTAGAGCTTAAGGATTTAAACTTTAAAGCATTATAATTGACCAAGTTGTTTGTGATTTGCAGAGTCACTGTTACATATTTTGCATATAAGTATTGTCATAGCCACTATTTTGTAATCCGTAAGTTGCCATAATTAACTACCTACAAGCATCAGATTATTTTTCTGAATTTTTTTGGTTGGTTGAAACTTGAAATGCGCGCTTTAACTGTTCAATGTGAGACCCATCCGGCTATAAGTAGCTAGCACTGGGGTATAACTATATTCCTCCAAAGTCGCCAGGACTTGCACTTGGCCATATCTGAAATAAATAGTTGCTTTGCAAAGAGGGGTCCGCCCATGAGAATGGACATGTCACTTGGGGGAACCAAACCCTGGCGTGACGATAACAATAGCCCACCTTCACAGACCAGGCAAGCCCCTGTTGAAAAATTATCTGTATTGCATTTGCATCCCATTGAAATTATATACACGTTCAACCACAAGTAGTTGGGAGTTGAACTGCAATCGACCTCCCCTGCCATGCTCAATAATTTAGCTCATAGGTTTTAAGTCAGCTCATACATTCAATCACCTGGATAAAGCATGCGTGTTTCCTATCTGTTGGCAAAGGTCACATCCTGCTGCAGGATTCCATATTATATACTCCATCTTAGACTTTTTAGGGATAAATATACACCATGTACTGCAAATCTTATGAAGCACCCCCAAACATGGTGTTAACGTTTTTCAGAGTAACTTGAAAATCTAACACCCACACGTTACAGGCAGCCCACTTGCCTTAACTTATGACTTTGAAGAACCAAATTCCAGTACCAATACTCAAACCTAATGAGAGCTCCATACTGCAATCCATACCCCCTTCTTTGGTTTCCGTTAAGGAGGTTTCGACAGAGTTGAAATGATTGAAGAATGTAGAAAATAGAACTTGATTTTGCAGGAATAGATCGATAGCTTTCAGAAAAAGATTCATGTGGGACCCTTGGCTGGATGAATTTGCCGGACTCTGAAGGACGGGATAGTTAACGGAGTGGGTAGACGGAGTAGTCTAACGCCGGGCGAAATCGTCGACCCATTAGACTACTCCTTTCTTTAATCTTTGTACTTGTTATGCAATTACATTTCATAGAGCTTGTATTTGTATGTGTTATTCCTTTAATCTTTGTACTCGCTATGCCTTGTGCATCAAATAACCCTGACATGAGTGATTCATATGTATTGCTACATTTTCCTCCTATTCGGTGAGATTAATTTTTGCTTTGAAGATGCAAATATCCATAATCATACTTTGAATGCATCTTGCGATCTACAATGGACTATATCTAATATGCAAATCTATAGTTTATATACATTACAAACATGTGTTGTCAAGGATAGGGCAACAGAAAGTAAACTGTCGTGCAACCTAAACTACAGATTCTTGTCATGTTGATAACAATTAAAATTATTATTATGTTCTCAAGTTGTCTTATTGACACTTTTCTGCTAAGATTTGTGATAATGGGATGTGTGGGGAAAACCTGAAGGGACTATTACCCTGCCATGTATTTGGATTCAAGCTACATCAGATAAGGGCCACCCTGTTGTCATTCTAAACAAATTTTCCATCTGTATTTGTAAATTTCGGGTCGTGTGGAGTTTTATAGTCCGGTAATCATTACAAGTGACTATTTGCACCAGTCATAATCAATTGATTGAGTACTGAGGCATATCTAAAAAAGAAAGCAGTTATTTAATATTAGAAGTATATTGTGCAATTGATGCATTTAATCTTTTGACCATTTTCAATTTCAGCCCAGCATTGTCTTTGAATGCATTTGGAGTGTAGATCAGCATCTAGTACATTGTCCCTGTTCTCTTTGAATTGAGTTAGACCTTATAGGAGGAACAAGGTATCTATTCATGGTCAACACCCTTATTAAAAAATCGGGTTCTTCCACTAGGAAAAAATTGTTATGTAAATGCCAAATGAAGTAGAAAATGTCAGCTTTGAAGTGCTCATCCAAGTGGCACCCGGGCTAGAGTAGTAAGTGACTGATATGTTCATGCAGAAATATATCCTAACTTCTTTTGTTATTAGACATTGCAAAAAAAATGTATCAACTACGCTTGTAAAATAACAATGTTGATTGATAGAGTAAGGAGAAAAGCACAATCTTTGAATTCTACGTAACAAGACTAATATTCAAGTCTTAGTAAAATAAATCAATGGAGCTTATTTCTGCAAAAAATAATGTAGGTTAGGAGGCAGTAGTTCTTCTATTCAACAAGAAGAGTTTGATCTGTAGATTTTATAAGATATTTGTTCTGAGGAGAAACATTGGAATTAAAATTTAATTTTGATTTCAATTTTGACCTAGCAAATCTCAGCATTCAAATGTGATCCATGCTTATTAGTTACTTTCTGTTTTGGAAGGTCTAGTATTATTTCAAAAGGAGTTTACCCTTTGAAGATAGAAGTCCATTAAGGAACTTTGCCAAAGGAAACAAAGTTTGGCGAATCAAAAATTCTTGGACAGTTGTTATGAATTTGTCCCGTGCTTTGAAGCATAAATTTCCCCTCATTTTCAGTCATTTGAACTAAGTTGTCTCCCTTAATATTTTGTAAGTACATGAAGCAGCCCTAAGAATTCATGAGCTGGTGCTGGGTAGATTGTCTCAAAAATTGTCTGGGTAGATGAGTTGGTGCTGTAAGTACTTTGAACATTGATAATGATATTTGGTCGGCTTGTTGGTCTCCCCATTAATGTTGATTAAGTTATCAACAACTGATTTTCATTTAAAAGTAGAAATTTATGGATTTTGGCACGCAAGAAAACAACATTGTGTTGAAAATATAGGCTTTATGGCGAGACATCTAAAGTTCAATGATTTTTTTTATTTGTGACAACCATTCTGCTAACCAAATTTATATAGTGTTCCAAAATGAATCCTTTCCCATGTAACTCTTTCCATTGCAGCTTATATAGCAGTTGATGAAACATGGCATTTTATGTTTGAGATTGATGTTTGAGTGCGGCGTTTGGAGATTTATGTTGCCACAAGGAGATTCATGAGACTATGATGTTTCCCATTCTTGGGGATTTCTTTGCCCTGCTTATGTGTGAAGACTTGAGGAGACTGCATTTTTTCTTTTGTTCTCTTTTGCCTACACCTTAAAGGTTTGCTTAGACCTTCATAAATAAAGTAAGAGGAAGCATATTAATAGAGCCAACAAATTAAATAAGAAACTTCTACCAAGTATTTAGTCATATATTCTCTTTTTGCAATGTGCATATTTGTTGAATTTTAATTTGAGAATAGTGTGGCTAATGGTTGTGCATACCCTACTCCCTAGAACATCTGGAACATGTTATAGAACCTGCATTATCAAAAGTAAAACCACAACACAAACACACACACACCCCTACCAAGCAATGTGCATATATCCTCAATTGATTTTAATTTGAGAAGGGTGTACCTAATGCTTGTGCATATCCTACTCCCCATAACATTTGGAACATGTCATATAACCCACATTATCAAAAGTAAAACCACAATACAGACACAGACACACAGACACCCCTACCAAGCATAAGAAAACGACGTGAACACAACCTTGTAATAGTTTCAACAACAAATTTAATGTTCTTCAAAGAAGACATGTTACTCTAGTTTTTTGTTGGTTCTCCTACAGTTCTTAGAGTGTATGATCAGTGTCAAGGTATCAGTTTTAGGTCTTCAGGGTCACTGGTGTATGATTGTTTGTTTGAGTTCATGGGCTCTTTTGTTTTCTTGGCAGAGGTTTCCATTGCTATTCTCAGCTGTCACTTTCCTCCCCTTTCTGGAAACAAGGAGAGTTGGGATACAACATGTATTTGAAACCCTTACAGGTTTGTCTAGAATCTTTGGATAACTACAATAGTTTTGTGCAGTGGGAACTTTGAATCGAGCTTCAAGCCTGTAGAAATTTGTTTTTTGGTTGTACAACACCGAAGTTTCTTTTTCGGGTCTCCTGTTGTGTTGTGGGTGTTTGTATGTTCAACTGAGGTTGAGAGTTCCAGTGGAGACCCTTTGGAGTTTTGGCATTTTTTTTCCATTTCATAGGGTATAAGATAACCTCCAATGCATAGAGGAAAATAGGGAAACTCTGGGCATTTGCTAGCCATTCAATCTTGTTTGGTATCATTTGGAAGAAAACAAGATATTGGGACTTCAAGCATTCAGTTTTTTGGTATATCTTCTGCTTGTTGTGTTTGCAAGGGGAATTGCTAACCAACATTGTGCCATGGGTAACTGTCACCCCCCCACCCTCCGCCTGTCAAAGGGAAATTCAAGAAATTCAAAGGCTTATGAGGTGATAGGAAGATCTGATAAAAGGAAACAATACTTCATGTTTCTCTCTCACCACTAAAGCTCACGAATTGGAGCATCATCAGGCTTTCCAAAATGCAATTGCAATGATATTCTGCTCCAACAGGAAAATCAAATTCAATATTTTGAGGATGAGTGTGCTCGTTAGAGAACATGAACTTGAACTGGATATTTGATGGAGATTCCCCTTCACATCCCATCTTTGCAGCCACATTTTCCAACCATTAATATTTCCTCACTTTGTTAACAAACGCCTTAAGAAATAGCACGATAGTTGCTCGAATGGTGATTATTCGAATTTCATGTTAAGGATAATTTCTTCTACATTGGATTCAAACAAAATGATGACTACCTGGAGCAATGATCTCGGATCCAGTACCTTAAACATGATATTCGAAGCCCCAACCCTTGTGGGTAACCCTGTTGGAATACACTTGAGGAGGTGTTGAAGATAGAATTGAACCAGATAGTTTCTGCTCTTTGGGAACCACCTCAATTTTATGTTAAGGAGGTCAAAGAAAATCATTGTGGATTAAAATTTAAATAGATTTTGAAATAGCACAGGAGGTATATATTATTTGTGTTTTGTGAATCGTATTTGATTTTCAAATGCATTTTAGGGATTCTATGTTAAACATGTTGTAGCAACTCATTTTTGGGAAAATATGGCAATGCCACACTTTTAGCTTCACTTAAAATCCAAATGCACAATATACATCTTGTAATGCTTTTCTTATGAGTGTATCACTGATAGAATGTCTCCACTTCCTCATTTGCTTCCTCAATCTCAAAGCATTTATCGCAGCCATGAAACAACAATAATTCTCCATCTTTCTTGACCTTTGCACTTTTCATATCTACAAAATGTTTACATGGAATCCTTATTCCTCCTTCAAGATTTTCTACCTCTTCCTTTGAGCTTCTCTTCTTCTCACTCACTTGCTTCTACATCTCGCTAATTCAAAATAGAACATTTTTCAAGGTTATACAATTAGTAGTGGTTGCTTTTTCCCTTGCAGGTGTGAGTATTTTAAATACATTACTAAAGTATTTTAAATCCATTTATCCCACATTTTTTGCAAGGACATAAATCATATCAAACTCACCCAATTTCCAAACAGGTAACAAATTATTCATATGATTATGTACATAAAATCCTTGAAGTTCACATTTCCTTGTCCTTCACTGCAAAATTGGTAATCCCTTTGTGAGGTAATCAAGGTACTACCCTAGGTCTACACCTCGAGCAAACTTTATTTCATGCACTTTATTTTGGGTTTTTTCCCAAAACATCAAACTGATTTTAATTTCCTCATTTTCAACCATTTCACCCTCCAACAATACTGTGTCGGCGTATTATTGCACCATTTCACCCTCCATACCTTAACCCACTCATGAATTTGAACCTCCATATTAATACAAGCTTAATCACCTCACTTGTGGATAGACCACATTCTTCTTATTCAAATCAAATCAAATCTTATTTTAAGAGGCCTTTTAAAAATATATATTTTCAAAACTTTCAAAAATTCCTTTACAAAAATGATTCTCTAATCATAAATCTAATTTTAAGCTTTACTTTTACTATATTTTAGTTACAAAATAATTTATATTGAATATTTTTTTACTAACTAAATTACAACTAATTATTAATACAATAGATATGTATTCTATATTTTGTATTTTAAAATTAATCAAATTACCAACTTTTGTCAACACAAATAATATAAGGTTTTGTTTGTATTAACAAAATAAAAACAATTTGAAGATTTCACTTTCAATTTGGAGGGCATTTGTCTTTGAAATGGAATTTTTAAAAATGATAAAGTAAAAGGTATATATATATATATATATATATATATTAAATTTTGAGATGTAATAAGTTGTAAAGTACAATAAGCACATGATGAAGGAAGGCTAATTTTAAGAAGTCCAAAGAAGAAGAAAAAAGTTATCTAAAAATAGATTGATCACACTGTAAAAGTTTGGGATGTGAGTCCTCTCTTAAATTTATGACAATTATATGCTTCACCCATAATTTTTTTAGTGATAGTGAGATATTGTTTGTTTAATGATCTTGTTTGTACATAACAAAAACATCCATGCATATTGGACATTGACAAATTATTAAGGGTGACTAACTTATTGTGAACCGTCCTTGAGAAGCTACATTTCTTAGAGTACAACACCATTAAAAAAAATAGTCCCAATGCATTGTAAAGACGCTTGTTATAAAGGAAGAAAAAATGTTGGATGAGGAAATGATAAAGAGGAAGATACAACATCCCTAAGGAGGAAAAAACTTGGAAGCAAATGCTATTCAGGATTTTTGTGGTATAGGGAATTTTCCCTTGAGAATTTTGTGTTATGTTTAGAAAATAAACCACCAAATTGTCTATGACATTACACAAAAAATGTTATTTTTAATGATCAAGTATATTTTCAATCATAGGATATAATTGTGTCTTCACCAAAATTTCACAATATGAATATTTAAGAAATGAAAATGTGCTTTACTTTTATTATACAATTATGTTAACTTGAAATGGGGTAAAATTATGTTAAATTAACATAATAGTTAAAAAAATGTCAACATTGCATAAGTTGAATCTATATTTTTCCATTAAAATCATCATTCAAATTTATTAATCAATTTTATTTTTTCTTCGACATTAGTTTACATTTTTTTGGGACAATTGCTAGTAATAATTTCATATATATACACTATTCTCATCCAAAGAATGATAATCAATGATGTTGACATCTCATTGATGTGAACTAAGTCCTTATCTCATACTCCTTGACACCTCCAAATTGCATTCATTGGTCCTCCACATTTTCTTGGGTGTACAACCCAAAAATTCTCAACATGTCACGTGGGTGGAATTTATATGAATGAAAGGGCTATTTTAATAATGCAGGCATCGAGAGAATGGATCAGCCATGAATTCTTGGTTCGGTTTCTTATTGAATTTATCATTATCTATGTAATTTAATTTTTAATGCTTTTGTTTGAATTTTTAATGATGAAATCACATAAATGATTTTTTTACTTTATACCATTACACAATGTTATGTTATAATTATATTATTATTATATTTAATAATCATGATGTTTTTTCCTAATTTTACCAAAGTTGTAAAAGCAATACAAACCTTTTTGAAGAGTGCATCCATAATTAAAAAAAATCCATAATTATAAAAATATAATTGGTTCGTTATTGACACCAATGGCCACTAACACTATAGTTATTATGTTTGTGTCATCATAAACACTAATATGAATAATTACCATTATCTCTCAAATGGATGTAGCTTGGGTGGTTGCGAGGAATGAATGCTATCCTCCCAACCCAGGTTCTACTCTTGTAAGTGACATGTGATGCTCTTGTGGAGCCCTTTGTAATAAATGTTGTGAATGATGAGCTGACCATACCTTGATTCACTTTGAATATCAGGTATTGGGATTTTCCGTGGAGTAGCCCTCACAAATGGTGAACCACATTTGAAAAAAATGAATAATTACCATTACCAACATTAATATAATATAATATAATTATTATGTTGGTGTTATCACCAACATTAATATGAATAATTGGTTTGGAAAACAAAATTATCAAAATATGTGATATTATTAATATTAATATTATTATGTGAATTAATATTATTTATTAAAGGTTAATGCTATAAAGTATCTAGTAAATCTTTCCTCCTATAAAATAGAGATAGTTTTTGGATATCTTTTTCAGATTGTAGAGTATTAAATGTTGATAATTTTATCAGTGTGAGATTTAAAGTTCACTACCTTTTCTACATAAATAGGGGACAAAATGCAAAACATGATTTGATGGTTGACTTTTTCATAAAATCTTTTGGGAAGATATGATCTTGTTGATATCATTCCTCTCGTTTTAGAGCCAACTTGGACAAATGGTAGGAGTGGAAAGGAGGGTATTTTAAAAAGACTGGATAGATTTATTATTAAATCTTCGTCGGTAAAGTTTTTTCAAAAATATAGAACTTGGGTAAGGAAGAACAAGATCTCTGATTATTGGCCCATTTTTCTACAAGTCGAGGGAGTCACTCCAAATCAGAATTTTACCTTTAAGTGTAATAGCTCTTGGCTTGAAAATGAAGACTTTTGTTACTACAGTAAAGATGTATGGAACAATTACAGTTTTGTTGAAGTCTTAAATCCTATGGACAACATTGTTGTTAAGCTAAAAAATCTCAAGGAGGCAGTGACAAAATGGATAAATAATAAAAAATCAAAAGACTCGGAAGAATTCTCAAACCTTGATGAACATATTAGAAAGTTTCATATACAAAATATAGACTTTTCGGTTACAAAAGAGGATCTTTTGTTAATAAAAGATCTAGGAAAGAAAAAAGACATGATCCTAAAGTAAGAAGAAAAATATTGGAGGTTAAAAAGCAGAGCTTTATGGATAACTCTGAGAGATAAAAATACCTGATTTTTTCACTCTTTTGCTACACATAAAAGAAACATGAATTCCATCTAGGAATTACAAGATGAAAATGGTAATGTAATAAAACGACAAAGTGAACTCAAAAGATTGGCAAAACAATATTTTGGAGGGATATTTAAAGATGTTAATCATTGTTCTCTTGAAGCATAGCTCAAAAATATAAAACATTTCCCAATATTCTTTAAGGTGGAAGGAGAAATTTTGGGGCAATAGGTTACTCTGAAAGAAATAGTGGAAGCTTTGAAACTTTTCAAAAAAGAAAAAAGTCAGGCCTTGATGGGTGGACTGTCGATCTCTTCATTTTTTAGACTTTATGGGGAAATATCCACTTGTTATGGTGGAATTCTCTTGAACTGAAGGTCATAACTTAGGTGCTATAAATTCTACCTTCATCACATTGGTACGAAAAAGCAATAAGCTAGAAATTTTGCGTATTTCATTCCAATTTCTCTTTGTAATATGATTTACAAGCTCATTTCTAAAATCATCTCAATTAGAATTAAACGGGTACTTATTCTTAGAACAATTCGGGTTCTTACATGATTGACAAATCTTAGATGCCATTGAGATACCTCAGGAAGTCATTCATTTTATTAAGCAAAAGAAAATGCATGCATTGCTACTAAAGATGGATTTAGAAAAAGCTTTTGATAGAGTTGACTGGGGTTTTTTAAGTTTATTTCTAATCCAAATTGGCATGCCCTTTTTGGTTGTAAACTAGATTATGGCATGTGTTACTTCTACCCAATTTGTTGTTTTGGTAAACGAACCCCCTTCTGTTGTTTTTAGGAATGAAAGGGGAATCAAACAGGGATGTCCCCTCCCCCTCTGTTTTTTCTGCTAATTATTAAAGGATTAAGTAAGCTTATTTTAGATGCAAAGCATAAACGAAAAGTAAAGGGAGTCAAAATTTCAGCAGAGATTTTCATTACCCATTTATTTTGTTGTTGATGATATTTTGGTCTTTGGTATAGACTCTTTGGATGAGTGGAACTGCTATAAGGAGATTATAAATCTTCTCTTTAAGGCTTCAAGTATTTTAGTAAGCAAAAAGAAATCAAGTTTCTATCAATATAGGTTAGAAAAATAAACTTTAGAAGGCATCACTTCTATCCCCCCTTATAAAACATTTGAGTTGGAAAATGGGTTAAAATATTTAGGTTATTTTCTGAAACCTAATTATTCCAGAGTCTAGGATTGGGTATGGTTGCTAGAAAAATTTGAAAAGAAAATTTAAAACTGGACTTTGAGACTACTATCCACAGGTGGAAGACTTACTCTCATCAAAGTCGCTCTTTTCAGCATACTTGTCTATTGGTTCTCTTTGTTGCAAGTTGCTTCCTCTTTTATAAACAAAATGAGAAGACACATCTTTAACTTTCTATGGACAGGTGGAACAAAAATGGGCATGCTTATTATGGCTAGTTGGGAAACGATTTGTCTTTCGAAAGAATGGGGTGGATGGGGCATAAAAAAATTATCTTTGTTCAGTACTTTTGTCCCCTCCCCTCCCCTCCTCTCTCGACGAGGAGAGGATGCGACTACACTGATGCTCTGCTGCTATCGTAACCGAGGATCTATCCCCATGAAAATAAACAATATAATGCATTGAAAGTAAAAACACATGTACAAATGCATAATACATGAATATACAATGGAAGCAAATCTCATTCAACACATTCAATATGTTCATAATAATTCATTAAAGCAATATACATTGTAGAAGTATTATCACAGAGACTACAAGAGAGCAATTATCTTGTAAATGAGTTGTCCCACAACTAGCTATGTCACTGCAATGTTCTACCCAACCATAGGCCAGTTGCGCTCATCAATCTCTTAGCACAACTTCCACCCCCTGAGCTGGGCATGGTTTGTTTGGAATTTCCATTGGTCTTCAGTTTTGCATGGGAAGCATTTAAAGATGAATCTTGTAGATTGGATAAGATCACCTAAGAAGATTTCTAGAAACTCTTCATCGATATGGAAGGGTTCTATGAAAACTTATCATTGGATTGGAATGAATCTTACTTGGAAAGTGGGAAATGGAAAGAATGCGTTAGTTAGTAACGATCTTGTTTTAGTATTGGGAGAAAATTTTCAAGTTTTACCCTACATTACAAATTATCTGGATGATATTGGTTATTTTACTCTAACTCATATAAGACTATCAATATGGTTGAACATGGATAGCTCTTATTGTTATATTACAAAAGATATGGGTTTTGTTCATGATTTGGCCATTGAATGGAAAAATTATACTCAAAGACTAATTTCTGTAGGTTGTACACTTACTGGGGAGAGAGACTCATTGATTTGGTCTACCAATTGTAAGACTAGTATCATTACTACAAAATCGTCATATCAGGCTCTTGTTCAAAACAGTAACAATACATCACATAAATGGTGGTTTAATTAATATGGAAATGGAAAATCCCTCTGAAAATGAAATGTTTTATGTGGTTACCCTTCCAAAACTATTTGGAAACTTGGGACAATCTAATCAACAAGGGGTGGTATGGGCCAAATATCTATCCATTATGTAAAAAGGACTCTGAATTTGTTGAACACCTTCTGATAAAATGCAGTTATACGATTAACATTTGGAAAAATGTGTCTCTCCCTCAAATTTCCTTGCATCTGGGATGGTGACAATTTTGATCAAAACTGTTATCTGTGGTATAAGAATTGCAGAGTTTATCACACTCTTCCTGCAATCATCTCTTGGAAAATCTGGAATGTCAGAAATATCAACATATTTGAAGACCATTTACATGATCTGAATTCTATTTGTATGCAAATTTGAAAGTTGGAAAAAGAGTTTGGTAATAGGAAGGAATTAATTGAGAAACCTGAAATTATGAAGGAAATTCAGTATTTTGGTTCAGTTCATTTTATTACGGAGCTACTAAAGATGGACTATGTGCAACAAGAGTAGTTTTATTACTAAACAACTCTCACATATTTCACTTCAAACTACATTGTGGAACATGAACAAATATGAAAGCAAAGTTGTTAGCCCTTTAGTGTATGTGCAAGGTTGCTTCTATTTTTGGTATTGTGACTCTTCTGGTTTATAGGGACTCCAGGGTCACAATTAAATGGGCAAGAGGAGAATTTAATCTTAAAGTGATCTAATTATTGCCTTGGTGTAACATGATCCGTAATGATTTCAAGAAACTCTGTAAGATCATTTTTCTTCATATATACAGGGAACGTAATCAACTCGCCCATAAACTTTCAAAATCTGCTTTGGAAGGAAAATAGGGGATTCTATTATGGGAAGAATCCATGGAGAATTTATAATCGGATTCTAGTTCCATTAACATCTTTGATCACTAAAGCTCAAGATTTTGGTGTTTTAGGATCTGTATGTTTTCGCATTGGGATGGTTGGCATTGAAATATGTATACTTGAACATCAGCTTATTTGACCGCTCGGATAAAGTCGGTAACTTTAGATAGTTTAGATCTCAGATAGTCTTGTTTAGACAATCAAGTTTTAGAGATTGTTTTTTAAAGTTTTGTACTTTTTAACTCAATGATGAATAGCAAAAATATGTTTTTTTTCTGCTGAAAAAATAGTATTTAGTAATTTTAAAAAGTGGAATCAAATGGAAAAATGTGATTTTAAAATACAAAACCAAAATCAAAATTTTAGTGTTTGAAATTTATATATAAAAATTTATATATATACCATTTAAATTTAAAATTTGTTTTAACAAAATACAAAGTCATGAATAATTATGAGTAATATTAAGATTTACATACATTTATTTGACATTATTATTTCAAATATAATAAATTTATTTTTCATTAATTATATCTAATCAAATTTTAATAATCAAAATAAAAAAAATTAAACGTAGTATTTTTTTTTTAAATAACATTTCCATCCTTGGGACCAACGTAACGTATTGATGTTCCCAAGAATTTGTGCATGTGTGACGTTGCGTCCATCATGTCATGGTGACGTAAGTCTTTTATCTTTAACTTCTAGAAAATAATTTACAATTTATAATATAATAATGATTATAATTTAAAATAAAACTTATATATAGTAATCGTTATAATTTAAAATAAAACTTATAATGATTGTTTAAAATAATAACAACAAAAATATATTATATAAATATATTATATATCAATGATGGTTGGTGTACACGAAATCCATTAAAAAAGTGTTATTAGCCTTTAAAAAACACATTGATTTGTTAGTCTATTATTGTTTCTATACTTTTCTAAAAGGCGTGGAATAGGCTATGTAAAATCCTTATTTCTATATAGTTTAGCCTTTAAAAACACATTGATTTGTTAGTCTATTATTGTTTCTATACTTTTCTAAAAAGGCGTGGAATAGACTTTGTAAAATCCTTATTTTTATATAGTTTTTTTAACTATTAATTAATGGAGTTAGATAATTAACATCGAACTTAGAACTTAGAGGTAAAGAAGGTTAAATATAATTTTTATTTATTTATTATTATTTTATTAAAATGTAGTTAGACCAGTATAGATCCAAATCTTAGGCTCTATCAAGCGTCGAGAAGTATCAAATCTCTCGAGGTGCAAACCTATTTTTAAGTATTGCACACGAGGAGCTATCTTTTGTGTGCTCTGTATAGCCATTCATTTGATTCAAATTAAAAGACACATCTTTTTATTTAAGGTCGACATATAACATTTTTATTATTTAATATTATTTATGTTCGACATATAATATTTTTTATTATTTTGTATTTTGTTAGGAACGAACATTACAACATAATTAAATTTTTTATTTTTTATTTTTTTGTTTTTGTGGAGGATAATTAAATTTTTATTATTTTGTTAGTAACAAACGTAACAAGATCGACAAACGTTACAAGATCTCCCTCATGAAAAACGTTATAAGATCTCCCTCATGACAAACATTACAAGATCTCCCTCATACTGGGTTGTAGAGTGCCTCTCGATGCAATAATCAACATTAGTTGAAGATGATTTGTATCTTAATGAAAGAATTTTCCGTATTTTTTGTGAGTATGTCTACAAAGAGTTAAATATGGAGGCAGATTCCCTTTCAAAGAAGGCTATCGGTCCAATGGATGGACTTTTCTTTTATGATGAATATCTTTCAGACAAGTTAGTAGATTCTGGCAGCTGCTTTGTTTTTTAAGATGTGTAGACAGTCTTGTTGTTGGTCTTTTTTTTAAAACCATGGGAACAACAACATCCCAAGAGTATATCCAACGACCCATAAGCTAAATATATGAGTAACTTGTGGTTTAGCAGGGGTCGAGACGTCTCGAAGCCCATCGGAGTGAGTCTCTATCCTAGGGGTGGCCTACCCTTCTAGGCTTGTCACAACGGTCGAATGAACAACCCTACCCCTTGTCGGTTTTGAACCTATGACCTCCAAAAAGATTGCTGGTCTTTTTTTACTTGCTGTGTTGATTAGCCTTTTAAGGATTTGATCCTTTTATGGATTGGAACTTTGATATGTCGTCTGTATCGTTTTCCTTGGTTTTTGATGGCTGGTTGTTTACGGTATGTAGTGGATAGACTATCGATATTTTGCCTATAATGTTTTTATTTGGATGAGATAGATGTAACTTTGATTTTTGTTACATAACAAGTTATTGCTTTTTCATTTCTGAAAAAAAAAAAGTTAGATAATTAACATCGAAGTTATATTCAAGAAAGGTTTATCATTTAGTTATAAGTAGAGCTTTTTTTACCAATTATTATTATTTCATTAATGTAGTTAGATAATTAACATCAAACTTAGTATTAAAAAAGCTTCATCATTTATTTATAAATAAAAATTTTAAACTTATATTCATCCATATTTCAAAGTAAAGTTATGTTGGGTCTGATACATTTTGCTTTTGTCTCTCTCCCATCACTTCCCATCAAGAGTTCCATCAATTTGCTTTTGTGTCAATCCCATCACCTCCCATCAAGAGTTCCATCAATTTGCTTTTGTGTCTCTGCCATCACCTCCCATTAAGAGTTTCATCAATTTTTGTACGAAGTTAGCCTAGAGTTGGAGCACACAAAGAGGAACTGCTTTGGTTCCACCTAGATGCATCAAGTCACTTCTGTAATGTTGTAAATTGATGATTTCACAAAAATATTCATTTATTTACATTCTCTTATTTGGATTTTACTCTTATATGCATAGTTTTGACAATTTCCTTTACAAGGATTGTGAACATTTGTGTTGGGCACAACTAAATTAAAAAGATGAAATGAAGCCAAGTTAAGGTATGGAAAATCAATGTTTGAAAATATTAGAGCCTAAGGAATTTTTTTGTCAATAATTTTTTTTCTAAACTAATTGAAGCAAACTAAAAATGGAGTAGGTACAAGCTAAATATGATGCAAACTAGAAATGGATAAGTGCAAGCTAAATATGTATTGCAATTAAATTAATAAATAAAAATACATTTTGTTGTTTATTAGATATATTTTTTTAAATATGTAACTTCAAAAAATAACAAACCAAGTGAAAATTAAATGTTAAAAATAAATGGATATTGGTTGAAAAATATTTCAAAATTGTAAGAATAAAAAATACAATTAAAAGACAAGTTGTAGAACTCAAAATAAGGTTTATTTCATAGCCGATTTTCTTTTAATCTTAACCAATTCCAAAGCACCACAACAAGAAACTAGAATTCTAGATTAAAATTTACTATGAAAAGTGTGATGACACAAATTTTCAAGAAAGTTTCACGAGGAAAAAATATTAACACTAAAAGTTCTTTTGCTAAGATAAATTTACAAAAAATACCTAATTTAAAATAAAATAAAAAAATTGAAAACACACGCAACCAAAAAATAGTAGACTTTAATTGCCAATATGTTGATAACATAAACAGAAAATGCAAATGTAATAATCATACTCAAAACAAGAAATAAGAAATTAGCAAAACCATACATGTGGAAGTAAAAACCAGGTAAATAAATGAATAATTTTTATTAATACCATTGGGAAGACATCCACTTACACCACCATGGGAGTGACTTGATGTAGCTACATGGGCTCCAAAGCACTCTTTGGTATGGTTACTTTATCTTATTTTATAATTCAACTCCAAACTTGGTATAGAAAGAGATGAAACTATTATTATAATATAAGGCTATTTTGTAATGTTGATGAGTGGTATTTTGTAAGGCTATTGGCATCTGAGCTCTCGTTTACGGGTCCGGGCACTGGTTTTAAGGTATTCCCGGGTATGGCCGTTACTCTGTTAGGTTGGCTTCTATTTGTGCGATTTCTGGAGGTTTCTTTCTGGATTGGTGTTATGGGTCTGGCTTATCTTGCTTACCGGTTTGGCATTTTACGTCTGCCTTGTTTCCTCGCCACCCTTGCATGCGTGTTGGCCATTGTTGTGTCTTTTTCGGATTTATAAAAACCGGCCCGCACCCTGCTGTCCAACTGCCGGCTGGAGTCCACCCTCATTGCTGAGGACTAGTACCAACCAGCATAAACAAGTGGGAAGTTTTTTGTTCAGGGTCATTGGCAATTGGCAGTGGTTTATCCTCCGGTTTCCCGCACATGTAGGGTTGATATGGATGTTTTTTTGTCGCCGTTGCTGTTTCATTACCCTAGAAGCTTCTGATGTTAAGGTATGGCTGCTGTTGTACTTGACTTTATACGCCGCGGTTGACCCTGTTTGCGATGTTGCATGTTGAGGGGGTTTCTGTGTCTGTGAATTTGTGGGTATTGGTTTATTGGCACGTGAACTGACTCCACGTGCTTGCCTTTGTCTGTTTAGGCAGTGTCTGTCTTATTCTTGCCTTTCCCGGGTGGTGTCGGGGTTTTGTTTGATTCAGGGCTTACACCCTCTCCGGGCACTGTCTCTATTTAGGGTTTTTTGGATCTCCTCCGCTTTCACTGTTGTGTGGGGTACTGCGCTGAGGACTTTCCTTTTGGGTCCCCCTTATTGGACGCGGTTTATTTTTTACCCTTAGGGTTTTTATCTGTGCTTACTCTCGCCAGTTTATATGGAGCGGCCGCCGATGGTTACTAGCGGCCGGGCAGCTGACAGGTTTCGGAGACAAAGGAAGAAGAAAGCACTCAATGCACGGGAGGGTAAACTAAACTTCGTGGTGGGTAGGGATATTTATCTTGACAGGATTACGGCACTGTGTTCACGGGCTCTCATTGGGAGGCTCGAATATGCCTCTTTGGACAAGAAGCAGTGGATTGCCTGGGCGACCGAGCGATGGAAGCCGCTTATTAACTATGTGCCTGCAGTCAGTCTTTTGGTCAGAGGGTGGATCGTGTTTGTCTTTCTGGAAGATGGGCATGCATCTACCATACTTGAACAGCCTTGGAGGGTTGACAGGGGTTCGCTGGTCTTGGACAGGTGGCACGTGCATTTCGACCCGGCAAGGGAACGCATAAAAAAACGACATCTCTGGGCTCTTCTGCCGGGTCTGCCTTTTCCATTATGGAATCGTGCTGTTCTTACGGGCCTGGGTGACACGATTGGCCGCTTCATTTCCATTGACGAGGACTTCGTGAACGTCTTTGATAAGCGGATTGCCCGGATCTTGGTGGAAATTGATATCTCATGCGGATTACCGGCTGACATTGATATTCATTGTGATGGGGACATCATCTCCCAGCGCATCGATTTCCAGGGAGTTCCGTTCCGATGTTCCTGCTGTAGGAGTACTGGACACTTGAGGAAGAGTTGTGCAAACATGCGTCGATCATCACACTCTTCGGGTTCTAGCACTCACTTAGATGAACCTTCGACTCCCCTATCGACTCCAGCCTCCAATAAGGTAAGACGAGCATCGTTTCTTCCTATTTCTGGTTGTGATAATGTGTATGAAGCTTGTGTCTTATTTGACGACGCATACAGCTCTGAGATTGCATATTTGGACTCATTTGCGCCGGGTGGTGCATCAAATAAGACTAATGCCCCGTGCTCACCCATTCTGTGTCCTAATGCTGGGGATGAGGGCTTGGTGTTTACCACTAATCTCGTGGGGTCATGTGGGCCCTCACACGATACACTTGTGGATCCTGACTTGTCATCTGGCGTTGCTGAACCTGTTATACCTTCATGCTGTGCGGGTTCTGCTGAAACTGTGATGCCCGCCATTTTGTCTCCTTGTCTGCCTTCTGCTGTTGATGGTTCTGTTTCGTCTCTTCCAGAACCTTCTGGACTGCCCATTTTGACTTCTCATGGTGGGGAAGGGGTAATTGCTGTCTTTACCTCTGATAGTCCTGGTTCTTCATCGCACTCCATTGGTGCTCAGATAAACCTTCCTGGACAAGCCTTTTCTTCCGACACAGATATTACTTTTGGGACTCGTGATTCCACTGGATGCCATCCGAGGAAATCATCGTCTTTGCTGGCACATTCTCCCGTACCTTCTGATCGACCACCTCACCATCCATCCTCGAGCACATATCCCCACGATCCCTCTCACATTGTAGAAACTGAATCATGCCCTGGGGATGATACATTACCCCTTTTCTCACAGGCGGACTTCCCTCCACTTGCTCCTTCTGTTTCCTCCCCCCTCAGTCCTACGGATGCTCCGTCTTTTTCTGATCCGTCTCTACTTAAAACGCTGAACATTTTCTTCGATAAATCCCCACTCACTCCATCGGTCCTCCCCTTAGACTCTATCAGATTCGACAATGTCACAATAAGGAGGAAGAATAAAAAACTCCCTAGGTCGACCCGGCCGGAATCTCTTGCCCC
>LPNX011106698.1:230611-276181 GCA_001517045.1 Pseudotsuga menziesii | reverse complement strand
GGTTATTGGGGAGGGTTCTTTCTTCCTTTTTTGATGGCTGTTCTATTTATTTCGATGGCTGTTAAATTGATTTTACAGCATCTGGTTTTGTGATTTTGTATTCCATTAACTGCCGTTTTGTATGAGAACATCAGCTGGTTGATATGACTTCCTAGGAGGATATGTTTGAAGGGCACTATGATAGAAGGAATATCTGACCTGAAACTTTCAGGAATGATGAAAAAGTCTGTATAGGAACAGACTTAGTCATTCTTCTTCTTGCTATTTATTGCTGGCTGTATTGTCTGTATATTTTGTTTCTTGTATGATGTTGTTCCGTATTACATGTTGATACAGCAGGTTGATGTTGTGATGCTCTCCTGTTTGGTAGTAAGTGATGATAGACTATCACATGACCGGTGAATAGATATGGACAGCCTGGACTGTCAAAGCAATGTATAATATGTCTTTTAGATTCATATGAATATCAAAGACTGGTATTTTTTCCTCTGAAAAAAAGGTGAAGAGTGAACTTTGATTGCGATCTAGTTTTAGTGTAAGTAAGCACTCTTTGGTATGGTTACTTTATCTTATTTTATAATTCAACTCCAAACTTGGTATAGAAAGTGATGAAACTATTATTATAATATAAGGCTATTTTGTAATGTTGATGAGTGGTATGATTTCAATAACTTTATTTATAGGTGAAGAGTGAACTTTGATTGGGATCTAGTTTTAGTGTAAGTTCAATCTTATTGAGATAATAATGATTAAATTTATATAGTATAAATAGTGATGTAATTTTTATTACAATATAATGTTTTTTTAGAATGTAAATGATTTATTTTCCATAAAAGAAGTATCACAACTTTATTGATATAAAATCATATTGTTCGTGTGGCTCCTAGGCCGTACATTCAAGCAAAACATGTGTTCAGAATATTCACAACTATACAGTCATAATATTTTACAACTCTTAGCATTGCCCAAGTTGGTATAAGAAACAAAATATAGTCTCAAATAACATGCATGAAAGGAAAAACCTGCAAGTATCATCTCCTAAAAGGAATCTGTAAATGATTAAATATGTCCCTTGTCCAACGAGGATAATACACCGTGGAGATTCTATAATTTTTCCATAGAACCAATGGGTAGAAGGAGACCTTGTTTGGAGAGCAAGTCCTTTTCGGTGTTGCTTTCCCAGTAGATGTGTGAATAGGAATGTGAATGATTGGTATGACCTCAACAACTATATTTATAGGTGAATAATGAACCTTGATTGGGATCTAGTTTCAATGTTAACAATCTCAATGCATTAAGGAGATAATGGGATAACAATGATTAAACTCACTTGGTATAGAAAGTGATGAAACTTTTGCTACAACTTCATGTTATTTCGGAATGTGGATGATTGATATTCGGAATGTGGATGATTGATATGACTTTAGTAACTTTATTTAGGTGGATAATGAACCTTAATTGAGATCTAGTCTCAATGTAAACAATATCAATGCATTAATGAGATAATGGGATAACAATGATTAACTCACTTGGTAAAAAAATGATAAAACTTTTATTACACTATAATGTTATTTCAGAATGTGAATGATTAATACGACCTTAATAACTTTATTTATAGGTGGATAGTGAACCTTGATTGAGATCTAGTTTCTATGTAAACAATCTCACTACATTAATGAGATAATGAGATAACAATGATTAAAGAAGTTTAGATCAATTTCTAATAATAGAAATAAGAGTTTGACAAAATCCATGCATACCAACTATGTGGTATGCCTTTCTAGCGTTATAGTTGGATTAATGAACAAACATGATACTGCCTTTTAACTTTTGGATGACATTGCATATTTTAGTGGATTCTCTAATACACAAAAAGCTAGGGAAAAAAATGTGATGCGACTATTTTCATGAATTTATGGTTTGACTTGGTTCAATACAACATGACTAAGGGCCGCATGATAATGGAATGTGATAAATAATAATTATTATAATGGTCATGTAATAATGTTTCTCAATAATAATAATAATAAACCTTTCATCCTGCTATTATATTAATTAAAGAAAAAGTTTTTGCATCTACATAACAGTCTTTCCTACATCAATATTTATACAAGATACTAGCAAAAAAAAATTTATTCATATTCTTTACATATGTCCCAAAGTTTTTAAATGCTGATATAAATTTACCAAAATATGTTTGGATCATCTAAACTGTCAAGCCTTCAATTATACCAATTCTAAAAGATCAACCTCTCCTTCGTGAATCAAATACCCCTCCATAAATTCCTTATATAGTAAAGTGCATGTCTTAAGCTTACTAGCATTTTTTGAGAGACTATCAACCATCTCATTGAAGGATTTGGAGACATGTTTGAAAGAGATATGGTTGAAGAAGCTTTTTAAAAGATGCACTCTCTAGCACCAGTGTTTGATCAACAACACCTAAAGATTATAATTATCATTCATACATTCAATAATTACTTTTGAGTCACCATATATAATAATATCTTATATTCCTATAAGGGCAACAAACTGAAGTAAGCCCCATAAACTCAACAGTTCAGCATTTGTACTTTTTCCCTTTCCTCCACCTAGGCTTAATAAGAAATAATGATCCTTCTTTATATTGAGCAACATACCACAGCCACAAGAGAAGTTTGAGGAAGCACCATCGAAATAGACTTCAACACAAAAAGTAGAGTGAACTGACAGATATATTCTTTTAGTCTTCTTTGGATGAATGGTGTTCATATACTCTTTAAAAAAACTGAAACCTTTAAACCCACAAATCATAACATTTGGATTTATGTTTTGAAAAACAACTTAGTTCTTCATTATCCAAAGAGACCAAGAAATAAAAATAGGAAGAAGACTGCGTAAATCAGAAATGTGAAAGCAATATGTAAAAGAGTCTTCCAAATTTTCAGCAACCCAAACAAAGCTGATACCCAACAGATCTTTTGTTGTTGTCCAAACTTTCTTGTAGAAAAAAACATTTTACAAATAAATGAAAAACAATTTCATTCTCTTGTTTGCATAATGGACATATGCTTGGTCCCTTTCCAACCCTTCTTCATGAGATTATGCCAAGTCAAGATTTTGTCTTTGTGTGCTAACCACCAAAACATTTCGTTTTTTGGGGTACGTTCCATTTCCACATGTTATCATCCTTAATCCAATAATTTGCTATGAAATCATTGTCCAATTTTGCAGTAATAATTCCATCCTTTTTACATTTCAACCAAACGAATTTATCTTCTTCAGCTTTTAGTCTAGCCCCTGCTTCTTTTAGGGAATCAATATGCATAACCCAATCGCCAGTAAGCCTCACGTCTCTTGCATTAAGCTAGTGTCCACCCTTTAAAACCGACCATTTAGGTCTCTTTAGATGATCCAGAGTTTTCATATCGATCCACTCTAAGTGATCAAGAATTTCCTGAGATAGTGTATTATCCCTTTATCCTCAACAAAAGGATCCACCCCTATGATGACAGTTTTCCCATTTCCAATATCCCAACTGATCCTCTTTTATAGCCAATGGAACACTTTAAGGAAACTATTCCAAGTTATAGAGGCTCCTTTAGGATCGACTTTAGTTAATTTGTACCAACTGCGGAAATATATTTTCTTCAAATATTTAGTTCTCATTACCTTGCTCCAGAGGCCTTTGTCAAAAAGGAATCTCCATATACTTTTTAAACAAAGAGCTATAATGAACAATGTCAACTTTTTTAATCCCCAACCACCCTTGTGTTTAGGAGTGGAAAGTTTTGCGCAAGAAACCAAGTGAAACTTCCTTTCATTTCCTATTGCTGCCCATAAAAAATGAAATAGCTTTGCTCTGATAGGATTAATAATTGATTTTGGGAGCATGAACAGTGAAAACAAATAGATAGGAATACTTTGCAAAGTAGCCTTGATTAAAGTAAGCGTGCCACCCATTGAAAGAAATCTATATCACCAATTTGATATTCTTTTTTCTATCCTCTTTATCAGCCAAAACAAATCCTTCACACGATAATTGTTAGGTAAATATATGAAACCATTCTTCACCTGTTCAAACTTAAACTGAAAAAGAGAGTGCAGTTCTGTTACAGTCTTGTTGAGGCCTAGAAAATCGCAGGCAACAACAGCAAGAGATTCTCCCCAGTCAACGTTCCCAACTAGCCCGTGACTGTTTGGTGTAGGGAATCCGTCTGGTTTGCGGTCCGGCTACCGTAGGTCAAGTAACACAAATAAAAGGTTTTACCAGTTGTGGCCCAGTCCACCATGTATATTTTTGTGTTTTTAGTTTTAAGTATGATATGCAAGTGCCTATCTAAAATGCAGATTGATGTAGAATATGAGGAGCGGTCACAATGTGATGCGCAGGTTCTTACCTCTCGTCTTAAACTCTCTCGCATCTAAATCACACACAGCAAGAAAATAAAACTAACTACCTAACCTATCCCTAGGGAGCAAGATTATCATTCATTAATGAGTAATTTGTTTTGTACATGCATCATGAAAAATCACAGATAACTGATACTTCTTTCAAAACACATGAACATTTAAAGATATTTGAACAACCAGATAGCCAATTGTTTATGAACAACATTCATTACTCATAGTGGAAATTTTCATAAAATAAACCAGAGAACATTCATACAAGAACATAGGTTCACAGAGTTAGAACGATCTCATAGTTAATGGACACAAAGCTGAAAACGAAATAGTTCCTCTTCAACAAATCCATAGCACAACATTTGAACATTCCACCAAGCTTTCTCCAACAGGAAAATTGTAATTATCTATTGCAAAAGGAAATAGTTCTTCTTACAATATGTACTCACAAATCTCACTGGGAAAAAGTCCCTCTCTTATCTAAATCTTCTATATTTATACAAAAAGAACAAAACTGTTGGGCTGCCCACGAATGACTCCTGGGCTTCCCCAACTCTTCACCTCCCACACTTTTATTTCATTAAGTGCTTACAAAATTTACAATATATTACAATAAAATAAAGTGCTTATGAGGAGGGTCCCGCTTGACTATTCAAAAACTTCTTCCATGTTGAAGCCTCTGAGGCAATGCTTTCGAACTCGGAAGGTTCTAAGAAACGAATATTAATTTCAAATTTAGCGGCCTGATTTATTATTACTTCTATTCTAGCTGTGCTCAGGCGGAGTTGGTCCTCTAGCAACTGCACACTAACTGCGGAATGAGCTACTTCCTTTCTCAGAGTTTCCTCATCTAGGGATTTCATGTGCTGAACCCTTTGTTCATCTTCCTGATATTTTCTTTGCAACATTTCCAAAAACAGGATGTGCTCTGGAAAGGTATCCATTCTCTGTTCAGCCTCAACCTGGCAACGATTATAAGTAATCAAAAGCCTCCTGAAGAATTCTACACAAGCCCCCTTTTTCTTCTTGACAGCCTTTTTGAATTCTTCGGCTGTGTTTATGGAAAACTCCAATAGATCATAGTCTTGCCTTAGGCTTTGTTGATCTTTTGCTGGCAGATATACAGGAGTTTCCTCATTTTCTTCTAATCTTGCCATCCTTCCTGTCAGGACTTCTAAGATGTCCTGCGATCTGTCTACAAAATATGAAGAGGATTCCAAAATCTCTTCCAGCCGATTGTCCACCTGCAAGATCTTGCACCTTTCTTCCTCTATGGCTACTTGCAGCTGGTGCATCTTATTCCTTTGTGCTAGAACGTGCTCCTTGAAAGGCTAAAGATTGACTTGCTATTCTCTGGCCTCTTCTAGAGCTATTGTTAATGAGGTAATCTTTTCTTTAAGCTCCGTAGTCTGCCCCTAAGATTGCCTCTCAGATTCCTCCAAGGTAGCTTTCTGTAGCTCCAACTCCCCTATCTTTCTTAGTAGCTGCTCCTTTGCTGTGTGAAGACCTTCACATTCCGTCTTCAACTCATCCTTTTCTGTCCTTAACCCTTGACATTCCTACTGCAATTTCTCCAGACTTCCTTGGGTAGCCTCCAGAGATCTCTTCTCTACATGGAGGAACTGGAGCTCAGCTATTGAAGACTTTATTTCATGTTGTATGTCCTAAAAATTTCTTTTCATTCTACTACTTTCCTCTCTCTCTCTTCTTAGGGTGTCCTTTAGCTGGGCAACAAACTTCTTTGACTGTTCAAGATCAGTCAATATCTGATCTACATTGTCCTCAGAAGCATGGATCAATGCAGCCCCAACTCTAATGGTGAATCTGGGGTCCTTGTCTGTCCCAAATACTACGGTTGTATCATTTATCATTTTACCCGACTGCCCCCCAGTCTCGACCTTTCTCTTGGTCCTCTTCACTATTCTTTTCCTTTCCTTATCATAAAAAATAGTATTGAAATCCGGTACCTCCTCCCCTTTCTTCTGCTCGAAAGGGATTAGCCTTAGGGTAGGAACCATAACTTGTCCTGTTGTGCTGCCAGCAGCTGCCTTAAGACCTTGGATATCACGATTACCCAAGTCCTGAGCCTGACTGTCTACAGGATCAGAAGTTGATTGCTCTGTCACTGCCCTTGTCAGTTTTAGTCTTTCTGCTTCCTGCTTCCTCAATTCCTCATCCATCTTTCTTTTCTTTGCCTCCTCTTCACTCCGGGCAGCTTCTTTTGCCTTTCTAGCTGCTTCTTGTTTAGCTCTTCTCTTTTCTTCCTCTTCACCTTTGAGCCAGCTTTCGGCTTCCTGTGCTATTCTCCTAGCATCTTCATCTCTTTTTCTAGCCTCTTCCTCCTCTACCTTTTCTGCTCATCCTGTCCTTTCCCGCCTTTGGTGGTGATTTTCTTTTTAAATCTTCTTCTTAAGGCCGTTATATTTTCTGCACTATGGAAAATGGATTCATCTTTATCCCAGTGGCTTGTGTATTCAAAATGTACATTTGCCTCCTTGCAGTGCTCTTCCACTTTATTTCGGGAATCGTTCCTGTGGAAACTTATTTCCCCAAAATGGAATTTACCCAATTCTTCCACAAATTCATCAGCTTTCTTCACTCTTGTGAACTTATAGATTCCCAACCTGAATGGTAAAGGAGGGTAAGCCACTTTCTTATGTTCGAATAAAAAGCTCCCTATGCCATCTACGAAAACCTGCCTAACTGCCTCCTTGTGCACTACATAGTTAGTGGCATATTTTGGCAGTAGTGAGGGTGCTCAGGAGCATCCATACATTCTGAAATACAATCCATCTTTCGTCAAGTAATAATCTGCATATTCTTTAATAACCTGCAATGCTTCCTCCGACATGCAGTTGCACTCTTTTAAGAAGATCAATGTATATAATGGCATGATGAAGTTCTCACACACTTCTCTATAGTGATTGTGGTATTTGTGTGCCCACAGTGGCTTGTAAGCTGAGTAGACTAGTGTTCTCTCCCGGTCCCACATACACTTCAGATTGGGGAAGGGTTGGTTGCATAGTATGCAATCAATCAGTATAGAGCTCATATAAAACTCTGATTTCTTCTGGGACACCCCTCCTAATGCTGAAGCAATGCAGGATGAGAGGTTGTTGGACACAATGTTTTCCCAGTTGAACACTGTCCCCTGTGTTACAACATAGAAGATGATAGGCACCCACTCCAACTTGAAGCTTTTATCGTGGGCCCTCCCGAAAATCCTGTTCAACATCAGGGCAATGAACTTGTAAGGGGTTCTTAGAGTGGCAGTATCATATTCCCCGGACGACCTAGTCCTAAAGTTCTTGCTATGCACCAGCATTCTATTCAATGTCTCAACTAGGTCCAGATTAATTGTCTTTAGCCAGTCTTCAATCAAGTACACTTGTGCTTCCGGTAAGTGCTAGGCCAGTGATACATACCCAGGGATATAAGCAGCATAACCCTGTTTATCAACATTTTCCAAAATCATGGTCGTTACATCTGCCCTGTGCAGAATCCATCCAATCACCTCTGAGCATGGGAAAAGCTCAGGTCTAGTAGCAACTCTCATCAACGCAGATCTTTCTATATTTGCATATATGGTTTCCTCCTCAAAACCTGTGTCAGGTACCTCCCAGTGTGTTATTAATCTATAGACTTCCCCCCATTTATATTCAGGTTCCATACCAACTATGCATTTGGTATCCTCGTAAGTGTACTCAACTCTGGTGACAATTTCAACCTCGGGTTCCTCCTCTACTGCGGGAGCCTTCTTCTTCTACCGTTTAGACATCTCGAATTCTGAAGAATTTCCCTGTCATACACAAAAATTGACTTTAGGTTCTGTTGGGCCATTCCTCGATAACATTAAAAAATGGAGACAAAATGTATGAGCATTTTACCTCGTTTAGGCTAAACATGATTGCAGCTATGAAAATAAACAAACAATACTCAAAACCGAGCATTCCTGCGCAAAACCAATCTGCTAAAAGAGCTAAAACCAACACATAGCTAAAGATTTGCATAATCAACTCATAATATCATGGCTTTTCTAAAACGAAGAATATCCCCCTCCTCTCGTCAAGTAGAAAACAGTCTCAACACCCCCTCTCGGCACTATGAACTAAATCGTTCCATGGAAAATATGGTGCCTAATCCCAAGTGAAGGATACTGCATTGTGATAGTGCATTTGACTCACTGTGTGTTCAAAATTTAACGATCTCATCCTAAGGGGCGTAACCTCCACATTGCGACCCTGGTTCACAAAAACAAGGGCGACCATACTGTGGAACCAACCTCGGCATCTTTGAAGTAAACAATAAAACTCTCTCCCTGGACGGCCACATGCAGACTGGAGGATACTGGTGCGGGCATCATAATGGCCGTTTGCATCGGTTTCCCCAGCAGTTGAGTGCGGGCTGCAAACTCATAACGACCACGAATGTAATCATCAAGCAAAACAACAAAACCCCCACCGGGCAGCCATACCTTTTACCTAGATATATATACACGCCGAAATGGAAACCTAGGTAACCACTAACCGCCAAGACAGGAGCTAACCGAGGGTGACATAATCAGTTTGACCATTCGAACGAAAAGGAAAAACGGGCATAAGGGCCTACCTAGCAATGTGCTGCGCAACTAGTCGAGAAAAAACCGCAAACCTCCACGGCGGAGCCACCTAGGAGCGAGGTACCGACAACGAGTGTGTTGGTCTACTCAAGCGATAACGACAGCACGAGCAAATAACAAAAAAAATAATAAAACCCCGACCCCAATATATACGTCGTGGTCAACACATAATCGGCGGGAAAAATAAAATAATCGAGAGGTGGAACGGCTACGGGATTGGCGATCCCGTCAGTATCGCCTCCGCAACAGTGGATGATGAAACAGCTAGGAGACCCGCAATGGCATCAGCAAGAGAAATAAATAAACCTCACATTGGAGCTCGCCAAACTAAGGCCTCGGACCAATAGTTGGTTGAAGAGCCGCAACAGTGGAAACCATAAAGGCACCAAGTTCCGCAGACCAATCAAAATCGGAGCAAAAATAAACATGACTTCGGCCAAAAATAACGGTTACGCGGAAAACAAAATCAAACTACATCAGAAAGATAGTGCCTTCCAAAGCCGCAACGACGAAAGCTGAAAGCCTAAGGATTTGCGAATCAAAATGATGGGGATCGGAAGAGGATAATACATTCGTCAGGCAGCTTCGCAATACCTCCTCTGCAACGGCGGAAGGTGTAGAGACAAACGTTCCGACGAGATCTTAAAACAACTGCCAATGAATAAAGCGCATCGGAGACCAATAACCTTTGGATCGGTCTTGATGTCCCGTTCTTTTTCGAAATGGCGGGCATGCATATAACTAGACTCCCGACTCAAAAGTCTAAAACACTTCCGATAGCAAGGAAAAATCAATTCAAACAATAAAACATCACTGGCATAAAAGTAATCCTTGCGCAAACATCAAACAAAACCAAGGAGTTGAGCAAAAAGAAATATAAGGAGGGTCCCAAAAAATTTTGAATTCTGGGAAAATGTTGCAACTGCAACAATTGGTGACTACCTGGTGAACCCCAAATTTCTTAATCAACTTCTTCCCAGTAAAGATTGTTTAATCATTTAGCTCATAAGTTGAATTCTTCTAGATGCTTGTATTCCTAAGATGGCAAACACATGCATTTAAATCATTGATGACAATCCATTCTTTGGAAATGGGAACACCCAAAATATTCGAAAGTCTGGATAACTCTTTTGAGGCTTAGTAGGTGAGTTTTATTTTACCTCTGTCTTTGGGTAGTTTCTAGCTTGGACACCATAGGATCGTAACATATGGTAAACATAACTATTCATTTCTTCCTCATTCCCATGCCAATTGCACTTTGTGCCCTTTTTAACTTTTGTTCTTTTGAGTCCTCCATCTGACTTTCTTTCTGAATTTTATTCATTCTCTTCCATCCATAGTGTCCTTTTGTGTGAGAGATGTATTTACTTTTCAGCTCATGGACGGAGAAGAACTTTTGGCAGATTTATTTTCACGTCTCTGATACTTCGTTTTGATATGTATTGCTTCTTTTAGGAGTTTTGACTCTTAACAGCCTTTAGGCTTTTAAAATCATGGCATGGGATAATTTATATATAATAAATTGTTTACCTTGCTTCCTTTCCATGAGTCTTTTGCTATTACTCCCTAGGACATCTTAGATGTGAAATGGATGGAGCCTCGAAATAGTATTCCAGACCTCTTAATTCTGAGTTATTTTCAGGGATTAAGCAGGACTTCAATGAGTGCATAGCCATTTAGGAAAACTACATACTAGAATAAATTCTATCATTTCAAAATAAAAACGCACAGTCTTATCCCAAAGATTTCAATTAATCGAGAACCCTGCTGCTTTCCATGCAACCAAAAGTTTGCCTCTTTTATTCAAAACCAACCAAAATAACCAGAAACAATCAACGGTAAATCAAAGCAAAACTGCATCAAATTATTTATGTACAAGGTCATCAAATCAAAAAATCAAAATAAAATTCGAGAACCAACCACTACCTGATCAGTTCTGTGCCCACCCCTAAAGATCTGTCAACCTATGAGTCAAGGGGCTAGGCTTGATTGCAGACGTGAAATACCTAACCGTGATCTAATTATGCTATTTTTGAAACCAAAACTATGTCTACCGATTTACAATCAATCTCATCAGCCCATGAACATTGAAGGAGATCAGGCTGAGTGTCAGTCATATTGCTGGCTTCTTCTGATGCCAGATGTCTTAGTTTAAGCTCCGTTAGATAATTCCCCAAAACAAAATCTGCAGCTTCATTTCCTTCTTCCAACTTAGTGATAGTGTGCTTCATGTAAGGTTCCCTTAAAATTTTGATCCGGTTTGGAACCCCTTTATGAGGCAACCATAAATGGGACCAATCTGAAGCAAAATACCCCTTTAACCTTGCGGAGCAGTCTCGGTTCAAAATAAGCCCATATCCATCCGGTATGTCTGCCGCTACAATATCAATAAATTGACATATCTTTTCATTTGCAGACAAATGGATGAGAACATTTTCCATTTCCCCAACTACTTTGACACTAGTTCTGTCTAATTGAGTGACTTCCCAAGCAGTAGGTTTTGGCTGCCCATTAATTTTTTTGCAAACTGCGAGTGGCATAACATTCACGGATGATTCAGAATCTACCAGACAATTATGCACCTTAGGGTTCAAAATTTCCAGAGTCAAAAGGAAAGGTGGGGTTTTAAACCTAGCTTTCCCTTCCCCAATTGATTCAACATCTTCCTCCACAGGTTGGTTTTCGGTAGGTATCTCTTCCTCTGGCTCTTCAGGCTTTTCAATATTTTCTTTGTTAACACCTACATGGGCTTCAATAGGCTTAAGAGGCTTGTTGATTTGCTTCAGATCTTGGCTGATAACGGTAATTTCAGATACTTTGTCCTCAACATTGTTGTTTCGCTGTTTCCTGACCTTCTCTTGCAACTTCTTAATCATTGAGATTATTGAATTGTATTTATTTACCAAATTCAGGTTGTTTGTTGTCATTGATATATTCTCAGGTTTCAGAGTACCAATTTTTTTTTTCCTGCTGTATCGAATAGCGAGACACAATCCCATAAAAACATGGTATCATTCTTTTGTTTTTCCATGGTCTTATTACCCTTTTCCTCTTCATCACTGTCCTCAGTCAATTTAGAATCCAAAAGCTGATTCATCACCAACGTCATTGAATTTAACCATTGAGGACAATTCTTTTCAGAATGGGGTTGTTGGTGAAAAGTGCAAAAATTATCCATCCCTACCTCTGTCAAATTCATTGATGCTGAACCGTGCGGAGGGGTCTTGAATTGGTTGTTATCTTCCCTTTTTTTGTAGTAAGGCTTATAAGCTTTCTGAGCTTCTTTTTCCTTCTCCAAATCTATTATTCTGTTGGAAAGCTTTTGCATCATCTTTAACATCCCCTCAAAATCATGTGATTGCTCCTCTTTAGGTTTAGACAACATTAAGGCTCTTTTCCCAGAAGTGTTTTCTCCAGATTGCTCAGGATATTCTTCTATACTTTCCTTTTCAGCCTCTACTCTTTCTGCTTCTTCATAATTCTCTGCTAACGTAGGCTTAACTTGAGCTTTTGCGAACATAGCCAAGTTCGGACCTAAAGCTGAGGTATAATACTCAATCATAACTTTATCAGAGGGCTTATCAGCTGCAGAGAAATTCTTGAGGTAAGCAGAAAATCTTTGAGTGAAACTGTGTACCTTTTCTTTCATTTCTTTTTTTTAGGCACCTAAACCTTTCATTAGTGCCGCATGCGTCGTTTGGGCTGCATACTTACTTCTGAAAATCCTTTTAAAGGTATCCCAATCTAGGATAGAGTTTGCAAGCAAACCAAAATACCATGATGCTGCTGCTCCTTTAAGGGTGTGTGGAAAAAGTCTACAAACTACATCCTCATGTTCCCCGGCCCTTAATCTTTCTATTGCCAAATAGAAACTTTGCAAATGGTCACCTACTGCAACCTTCTCATTTGGATCAAACTTAGGCAGCAACTTCTCAAAAGCTTGAGGTAAGTCATGCAACGGAGGTGTTAGGTTCAAGGGTGATCTGGCTTTCCAAGCCGGTGGTGGATTTGGTGGGCTAGGTGGATGATTTGCATTTACACTTGCCATGAGTTTGGGTGGATAGTGAGGGGGTGAAGGAACAGGAGTCCGCACAGGAGAACAGTAAGGTGTGTTTGGTCCTACTTGATTCAAAGGCTGAACAACTTCTTGTAAAGCTACTTCTACTAACTCTTCCAAATCTCCAACCAACACTGAATCTTCCAAGATGGGACGATCTTTCTTCTTGTATTCTCTTCGGGGTAAATAAGGGATAATGGGTAATCCTCCAATACTCTTTACATAAGCCCGTGTGTGTCTTCTCAGATCATTTACCACTTGGTTGTCCACAACAAACAAATGTTCTCTATTCTCTTCAGTATTTGGATCAGGAAATAAACTGCTTTCAAAACTATCACTGGTGGAGTAATTTCGAGGAAATGGATTTTCCCGGCCAGCCATGCACTGGCGGCCCTCATTCTAGCGCCATAAACTGTTGAGGCCTGAAAAATCGCAGGCAACAACAACAAGAGATTCTCCTCAGTCAACATTCCCAACTAGCCCGTGACTGTTTGGTGTAGGGAATCTGTCCGGTTTGCGGTCCCGCTACCGTAGGTCAAGTAACAAAAATAAAAGGTTTTACCGGTTGCGGCCTGGTCCACCGTGTATATTTTTGTGTTTTTAGTTTTAAGTATGATATGCAAGTGCCTATGTAAAATGTAGATTGATGTAGAATACGAGGAGCGGTCACAATGTGATGCACATGTTCTTACCTCTCGTCTTAAACTCTCCGCATCTAAATCACACACAGCAAGAAAATAAAACTAACTACCTAACCTATCCCTAGGGAGCAAGATTATCATTCATTAATGAGTAATATATTTTGTACATGCATCATGAAAAATCACAGATAGCTGATACTTCTTTCAAAACACTTGAACATTTAAAGATATTTGAACAACCAGATAGCCAATTGTTTATGAACAACATTCATTACTCATAGTGGAAATTTTCATAAAATAAACCAGAGAACATTCATACAAGAACATAGGTTCACGGAGTTAGAACGATCTCACAGTTGATGGACACAAAGCTGAAAACAAAATAGTTCCTCTTCAACAAATCCATAGCACAACATTTGAACATTCCACCAAGCTTTCTCCAACAGGCAAATTGTAATTATCTATTGCAAAAGGAAATAGTTCTTCTTACAATATGTCCTCACAAATCTCACTGGGAAAAAGTCCCTCTCTTATTTAAATCTTCTATATTTATACAAAAATAACAAAACTGTTGGGCTGCCCACGAATGACTCTTGGGCTTCCCCAACTCTTCACCTCCCACACTTTTCTTTCATTATAAGGAGCTTCTGCAGAGCACATGAACTAGGGAAGCCATTATTAATGTCTCGCCTCAGCGAAATAACACAATCTATGCGACGACAGTGGAGCAAATCGAAGAAAGTATGGAGTGAATCGAAGAAAGTAAGGCAAGGGGGAGTTCACTTATGCAAATCAGGACATTTTAATCATGGATGCAATTTGCTTCATCGATTTCAGATGGGGATATTTTAATCATGGATGCAATCTGCTTCATCAATTTCAAATGGGGACATTTCCATTTTTCTACGGCGTTGGTGACAAGCAACAAGGCGGCAACAGCTAAGCACCCAGCTGCAGATTTTTTAGAGAGCTAAGCACTTAGCTGCAGACTCTTAAAAACTCTTAAAAAGAGTAAAAGAGTCTGCTACAAGAGCTAAGCACCCAACTGCAGATTTTTTAGAGAGTTAAGCACTTCACTGCAACTCTTAAAAAGAGTAAAAGAGTCTGCGACAGACTCATAAAAAGAGTAAAAGAGTGAGTCTGTTAGCTTATCTTATGTTCATGCAGTTTTTTGGTGCCAAGCTTTCTTTGATTTCGATGATGATGAAATATACATCATCATATATAAAGAGAGTATATATACTAGTATATGGACCAAGTTTCCTAGAATTTCGGTGAAGTGTTTTTGGGTGATGACTAGAGTATATATTACCAGCATATAGAGTCTGCAGCCGGGTGCTTAGCTCTAGCTTAACAAAGCAGTGTGCAGAACAATCTTTCGACTAGAGGAAAGAACTATGGACCAAGTTTCCTCGAATTTCGGTGAAGTTTTCTAGAATTTCAATGATAGCAAGAATATATACACCAACATATAGAGTCTGCAGCCGGGTGCTTAGCTCTCGCCCAACGAAGCAGTGTGTCCAAAACCAAACGAAGGGTAAAAGACATGCAGAAGCCTACCACCAGTCAACTTAGGGCAGTGGGAGTGGCAAATTTCTATAGGAACTTCATCCCAATTTAATCTGCAGTATAAACAATTTAATTTACAGAGAAACTTCTAAGTTCTAAGGTTTACAATATTGGCTTCCAAATTTAGGAGAGATTGTGTAGTATTCGATGAGAGTCTTTCAGAATTCTCTCAAATTTATAGCTTATATCAATTTAGCATGTGGTTGTTTTCCTTTAAACCATAGTCGATCTCTTGAAACCTTAGATTTTTTAAAGGTTCAGTGCTAGAGCCTTGTAGGATCTAACAAGATGTTTGAAGACGTATCTGAACATGGTGACGAGATTGGAAAATTTAGGCAACTCTAAGCATGGTGATGAGATTGGAATTCATACAATTCTAAACATCGTGATGAGATTGGTGTCTGTGTATAGAAATTGAAACTGTCAAAGTATTGATATTGAGCTTCACGTTGAGTCTCCATTGGCTCGAGAATGAAAGCAATGTTTAAACCTTCAATTTTGTTTCCTTTTACATATTGTGTTTCTCTTTTATTCACGGTTTTTGGGTCATTGAATTCACCTTCATGTTTGTTTCATCCTTCTAGTTTTTTCTTAATTACAAATTGTGTTTCTTTTGTTGGTCATTGAATTCATCAATGATTGTAGACAACACAAATATATTATTGCAATTCAGCCACAAAAGCAAAGACTTGGCATGATCCAAGAGAAACAACAAATGAATCTTCCGCAAAACGACCAGATACGGAAACAACAACAGAAAGGAGAACTTGCGGCTAGAAGGAAGAACTTGTGTGATCTCTTTGATGAAATAGCGGAGAGATGCAATTTTGCAGCTAGAAGGAAGAACTTGTGTGATCTCTTTGATGAAAATAATGGAGAGATGACTGCAGTGGCCTATGAACAATATCACATGTTTGTGATGTTTTATAAGGATTTTCCTTCATGCCACAACTGCAAGTACGTGCATCCAATTGAATCTTATGTTGTTTTATGACAAAAAGTTGTATAAAATCTTACTTTTGTGTAGTGGGCTCAAGTTGGGAAGAACATGGGGATTGGTGGAATCAACATCCAATTGAATCTTATGTTGTTTCATGATAAAAGTTGAATATAATTTTATCTTGTGTGTAGTAGGCTTAAGCTGGGAAGAGAATGGGGATTGGTGCAATCAACTATGGTTAGTTTATCGTTGTAGTTATCTATTGTAAGAGATGGTTTTCTTCACAAATATATCGAATATGCTTGTCATTATTTTTGTGCTACTGTGATTTGTTGTTAGGTGGCTAGTTCATCCTTATTTCAATTGACGTAACCCAAAAAGAGTTTTGATCACTAAAACTCTAGTCTAATATTATTTCACCAGCTTTCTTTAACGTGCTTTCCATTTCTTAAGATAACCAATGACTCTTGTATATAGAAATTGGACCATGCAATACATATTGGCATAGATTCACAACCTCCAGACTAAAATCTAATCACCAAATGGTAAATTAATTAATATCGTTAAATATGATTCAAATGACATCGTGTTGATGTGCTTAGTTCTTATCGTCTTTTAAGGCGTTCGGAATTTATTTTATTTTGATAGAATGACTGCTCTAACAAAGTGGAAAAAAAGACAATCATAGTAAAAAATCTAAATATTTTCATGGAATTCAAAGGTATTTGAATCAATCAATTGTGCGCTTTGCCAGAGGGGACAATCCTCTAATTCCCTAAGAGAGGAGGAATTTTTTAATTCGATGTTTATTTCAAACTTGTCTTTGTTCTTATGAGCCGAATCCATGCTCATAACCATCTTATTTCATTTTGAGTCCTGAGAGCTGTTCATAAGAAATGTTTTAAATTTGATTTCAGAGTCTCTACGTTTTCATTGAAACTTAAGCTATCAAATCTTTTGTTGAAATATTCTTTAGTAGAATATCACTACAATGTTCTATACATTGTCCTCATATAACAATAATACTAGTTAAAATAAAAACCACAATCACAAACTTTACAAAATAACATAGGTCATCATGCTTCAATGCTAAGATTCCATTGCTCAAATCTTAACAAGTGAAAGGAAACCCAACAATACCATAAATCTTGTAAAGCCAAACAACGTTGAACGAGTTGGTTGAGTTGTTGATGAAAAAGTCTATGCACTTGATAAACTAAGTGACTAGCATAGTCATAAGTCAAGTGGCATGTAGATACTTATAGTTGTAGCTAGTCATTTAGTTTTGTAGAGATGGTAACTGTTAAACAAATACTAAACATTAAACTAATTACCAGATCAATTTAAATATCCATTTAAAATATAACATAACCGGGATACATATTTCCAGCAAGGTGGTAAAGAATCAATAACTGTTACTTTGCTTATATGTAATAATTTATTATGCCAAATGGGAAGCTTACATGAGTTGAGTACAATTTTGCACTTGTTTTTGCTTATATGTAATAATTTATTATGCCAAATGGGAAGCTTACATGAGTTAGAGTACAATTTTGCACTTGTTTCCCATGCCCCGTGCCACCTAAATTGTTGATCCTCGAATGGCCACTCTCTCAAATTTTACATGATCAGATTGTTTTACCATGCTTTCATGGTATTTAAACACAATATTGGAAATATTCAAAAAATAAAATAAATAAAAAATTCATAATCTCCACATGAACTTATTTATTAAATAAACAACGATTTCAAAAACAAACTTCAAATGAGAATTTGTTGGTTTAGGATTTTGGGTTAATGGAACTATGTTCTTAAACTAGCACAACCACATGTAAAGTGGTCGGTGAATGACCATAGGCACAACCAACCACTTAGTTTTGTGAAGATCGCTAGATGTTTAACAAAGGCTAAAATATATAATTTTATATCTATTATTCATACCAGATTTAATTAAAAAAATGATTTGTAAAAACAAAAACAAATTGTTACTCATTTCATTAATCACCCTTTAACTAAAGCTTATTTAAATCTTAATCAAGATTCATTTAAGCATAACAAGATATGACGACCATGAAATGAATCCATGGTATACACTTGGATTAATCTTGTTGATCAGCTCTTGAGCAAGTTCGAAAGATGAGATTATATCTAAATGCTTAGGGCAAAAATGAATTTGCATTGATAAAATTGTGTTCTTAAATTTTGTTTTTAATTTTTTTTTTCTAAATGTATTTTATCTTAAATTTAATTAATATTTAAAAAAAATTATATAAATTTTAGATTATATTAATAAATAGATAATTTTATTATGTTTAATTATAAAAACAAAAAATATTATCAAAATAAATATTACTTCACTCTAATATATTTTTTCCAAACAATTTATCAATAGCATTTAATCAATTATTAATCTATTTGTAATTATTAAAAGCCTATGTTGTAGAAATCATCATTGACATTATGAATAATTTAATTATTGTTTCCAAATCATCTAAATTGTTATATTTCTCAAAATTTTATTGAAACATTTTAGTGATATTCTAAAGCCTTTTTGGAATGAATTTGTCCATGGTTATGAAGAGCATTTCTATTGGGTAGAATTGGATGAGTTTACAAACTCTACATAATTGAAGTGTATTTTTTCTTAGTTATACAAAAGATTAAGTGTACACTTTTTTTATTTAGATTTTAGTATTTTAATTATATAAAGTAGAGTTGATAGACATTAAACATTTCTATTGCAAGTTGGTCTTTGTTGCTCAATTAAAATTAAGTTGGTATTTTGCATTTATACTTTTATTATTATTTTAGTGTTTAAAATTGCAAGTTGGTCTTTGTTGCTCAATTAAAATTAAGTTGGTATTTTGCATTTATACTTTTATTATTATTTTAGTGTTTAAAATGAAAACAAATCTCATACACATTACATTTTTTTAAATTTTTTTCTTTGAGTATATTTGACTAAATATTTTAATAAAAAATTAAAATTTTTAATTTATTAAACAAACAATAAACATAACCTTAAACTAAGGATTACCTACTTTACAACTATTTTTTTTTAATGAGTTCAACACTGTAACAAACATAAATAATAACAATAATAGATAAATAAATATAAACAATTAATAAATTAAAGTCAATTAAGAGACACCTCCCTTGAAGACCTATTAATACGACTTTCATTATCAATGTAAAGAATCAATTACCATACCATCTTATTATTCATTATCAAAATGTGGGCTATCCAATATCTTTGGGCATTTTAGAAATTTCACACGAGTTGAGAAGTTTTTACGCTTCATTGGTATTATAGCGGCTTTCTCGTGTAGCTTTTAGATAAAAATTCAGACATTGTTTGGTTATTAAAATTTAACAATACTTTATTATTAATATTATACACTTGGTGAAAATTGGTTTTTAACCATTATCCTAGGGTTTCCTAAAATTGTGGTTGTATAAACAAGTAATAAAATTTAAAAAAAAAAAAAAGGAAAAAGAAGAAGGATACGAAGAATAAAAAAGAAAAAAACAACAACCCATTGTATTACGACACTTGGTTTTTTTTAATCAAAAAATAATTACATTAATAAAATAGGGTTTATGATAGAGTGAAGGAAAAAGAATTAAATTATAGAGTGATTGATCAACCATATTTTTAGGATTAAAGTGCTTTACAAATTTATTTAATATTTTTTTTTATAAAATTAATCCCCAAGATTTGAACTTCGGTGGGGAGGGTAACATTCCTTCTTCCTAACTAACCAATTTACATTTAATATACAAGAACTCTTAAATGGAAGAAAATAATTATTGAAGAGTATAATATACTATACACAATAAAAAATGTATTTCTTTGATATATCTTGGGATAAGAAGCATAACAAAATGGAGTCTTATGACAAAAAACAAGGAAGATTCCTGCAAAATTTTAAAAAACACGCACATCCCATATTAAAAACTTATGAGCTTATTCAAGAGAAGTCTATTTGCATCATTATTTGCCCAACAACCAAGCAGAATTGTATAAACGTTGACCTAACAAACCAATTAATGTTTTCAGAATTAGATATAATTGACAATAACACGATTCATTCTGATGAGAAATATGAGCTTGAGAACCTACAACTATCTCTTGATGATTACAGGGTCCTAACTCAATTCAGTATTGTTTCAGTGGTATCATTGGATCAAGGCAAGGTTTATATAATTCTAGGGTCGCCTTGGTTAGATACATTGGGTACCTTCATGTTCAAAACAAGGAAAAAGTTTTTGACATTTCCTTACAAAAAGAAGAATGTCACATTTCAGGATGTTACACTGAAGTCGAGTTCAGGAGTTATGTCGTCTGAAGACTTTAAAAACATCTCGAAAGTGCTTTCATAAGAAGATGAGAAATCAATACATAAGATGCAAAAAGAATTTGATAAAGTTATCATGGACACAGAAACAGAGATCTCTCGTCTAAGGGATCATAATTAGAAGTTGATTCTTCAAATCATGAAGGCTAAGGATAAGGCACAATACAATCAAAGACTAGAAGAGGAGAATTAAGATCTTCATAAGAAACTATTAGAAAATATCGAAGAGAATGGTCACCTTAAGAAGCGTAAACAAGATCTAATAGATTATATTCAGAAGCTTAAAGAGGATGAGAAATTGCAAGACGAAATGATCAGGAACCTTAACAATTATAAAGATTCGTTGGGAAAAAAAACAAAAAACAAATTTGATCCTCATCACAGTTCAAAAAGAAGTCAATCAAGCAGAAAAGTGAACAATCAAAACTCCTTATTGAAATCCCAATTATAAAAGTCATTTTGATCAACGACATGGTAAAAAATGAACATAAACAAGGAAGTTATGATTTCATATGCGGAAGGACACAAACTCTACAACCTAAACAGAAAACATGAAGATTTATCCAACAAAGTGACCAACAATCAACTCCAATTAAGGTAAATCTTGGATGTATCACTTCTCAGAAAATACAACATTTCAGTTCAGGGATTCAGAAATTATATCGCCATGTTTCATCAAGTGTCAGAATTACAGGTTCAAGAGAAATATGAGAAGATGTTATGAACACAAAAAATGATAAGTCCTTCACTAAACAAAGCTTTTCCTTAAGGTGAAGGCAATGCAACAAACATAAATAATAAAAATAATATTAATAAATATAACAGTTAATAGATTAAAGTCAATTAAGAGACACCTCCCTTGGTGAATAGTCACAAAGAAGGCCTATTAATACGACTTTCATTATCGATGTAAATAATCAATTATCATACCATCTTATTATTCATTATCAAAATGTGGGTTGTAACACCCCGGTTTTGACCCCGTTTGCATGATGTATATAATGTAATTAATCGTGGTGAGGAGCTAAAGGCAAAAGCCCCACCATCGATTTGGTTGTGTATGTTTCGGCAATGGGGATAGTTGCTGATGGTATATCGTGCTATCCGGCACATTATAGTTTGGCATTATGTAAATACGCACATCAATTAAAAATAAACCCACAACTAGCTACGGCAGTGCAACATTAAAATGAAAAGGGCATGATTCCAAAGGATAAGGGTGGGGAATGTCAAACCTTGGTCTATGGGGGGAATCCATGTGTTACCACCCTGTTTGATTTGCCATCTTCCCTTGTCTCATCCAACCACTTTAATGTTTTGTGGAGTAGTTGAGGCAGTTATGGCTGGGAGTGGAGTGTGGCAGGACTGTCAGTCCTTGCCCACATGCACACTCCACCAGCAGGTTGACCTCACGTTGGCAAGCAACCTCCATCGTCATTCTCTCCATGACGCCACTCTTCTCGGGTCTGTTCGTTCCTCACGATTGTCTGCTCATCCGCACGCATAGGCCGGGTCTGTTCACTCTCACGCAGGGATGTGCAGGAGGAGGCCGGTCCATCTTCCTCATGCAGAGCCGAGTTAAGAAGGGGCACGATTTCTTGTTTGGGGGTTTGTTTTCTCTCTCTTACACTGTTCGTCGGTCTGTGGTGCGAGCTGCAAGAGCGGCCTCAAGGGCACGATATTCTGCTGTGTATGTGAAATAGCCGTGGTCTTCATCCCTGATTCGGGCTTGCTGTTGGTTTAACCCGCGATTTGGGTTGCTGTTGTTCTTCCCCTGATTTTTGGATGCTGTTGAGAGTCCGATTTCTTCTTCCATTTTGGACTGTGTGTGTGTTTCTTTCTTCCATGTTTTGCCTGGGCTGTGTCTTTTCCTTTGCGCACAGGCTGGGAGTTTGTTCTTTTCCCTTTTCTTCTTGTGTAAGTTCTCCAGCCATTACATTGGGGAATTGTGTGTGCTGTGGGCTCCTGGATGTTGGTTGGCTGTTGATTGCCACATCCCGCTAGCTGAGTTTTCCTCTATCCACGCTAGGAGTTTGGCTTCTCCTTTGTTTTGAGACTGTGGATTGTTGCCATCATTCATTTTGAGTTTGTGGCTGTTGATGTACCCTGGTTTTGGGTTGTTGCTGAGTTGTTTTGGCCACACTAGGGCCAAGAACAACTTTGGAGTGTGGTTGGACTTGAGCTGTATTTCACCTTTCGTTTGGGGTTATCCCCCTGTTGTCTTTGCCTTCTTCACATAGCTGTGAAGGGATTGTTTTGCTGCGGTATGCAGTGGTTGGTATTTGGACTGTTGAGAGTGGGATTAGAGGCTGGGTATGCTTGAGAAGGCTGGTGTTGAGGCCACCAGCTTAGCATTAGCCTTTCCTAGCTCCTTGACGACCTGGTAGAACCCTACTGTGTGGGCTTAGCTGATTGTGTACCTTGGCTATGTGTAAGTCTACATTGACCCTTATTCCTTGAGGAATCATGCCCAGCTCGAGGGTGGCAGTGTTGCTGAGAGATTGATGAGCACGCTGGCCTATGGTTGGGTGGAACGTTGTAGCAACGTAGCTGGTTGCGGGGCAATTTCTTCATTAAAAGATAAGTACTTCTGACTGTTTCACCTCTGCAATTATATCTATTGTTCCATGAATTATGATGAACATGTTAAATGCTGGAATGTGTGTGTTGCTTCCGCTGAATGTTGAGTAACTGTGTATCCTTGTATGTTTTATGCATCTTAGTATGCATTATGTTAAGTTTTTAATATCAGCATTTATCCCTGTTCATGTTCATGGAGGCTGTTTGCCCGTTTGTTTGGTGTTAGTAGCGTTCTCTTCGCCGGTCGGAGGGTCGGGGACGTTACATGGGTTGTCGAATATTTGTGGGCATTTTAGAAATATTACGAGAGTTAAGAAGTTACCACATAGTTAATAACATGCTCCGGTAAAAACATCTCGTTTCAACCACAACTTGATCCTTATTGACATGCCAATACCCTTCAAACCCCATCTCAAACTTCATAAAGTCTAAGCTAACAATCATAAAAAATGCAATAAATTAGGTGACATCTTTCAAATTTCTCTGTTTTTACTAATTTAAGTCTTGGTTAAACTATCTTATAGATGAATAATTCAATGTTAATAAATATTTTTAATTATTAAATTTTTTTTTATAATTTTTATAGTATTCGATGATAATTATTTTTTAAATCACCAAAAATTCTTATACCAATTCACACTTTAGTTATGATCATTCAATATTTATTACAAAATTAATTTGATCTCATTTCAATGTTAGATTATCTAATCTAGCGAAGTATAAATATCCTTAATTAAAATAATTTAAATACAAATTATATAATTATCATTTCAATCCAATCTAGCAAAGTATAAATATCCATAATTAGAATAGTTTAAATACAAATGGTATAGTTTAACAAGAATATGTTTTAACGAATTAATTTAAAATAAGCAAAATCGACATAAAATATCAAATTATTATAAAATTTTAAGTTTTTTTTGGTTTTATGCATAAATAATTTGTTTTCCAATATAATTTTGTGTCAAAATATCTATCTTAGGAGTAAACTTTCTACCTATTTGCACCGATTGGGCGACCAACAACGTGTGATGTGACAGCTCAAGTCGATACAAATGGTAGGCTAAGTAACTCCTATATCTTATAGTAATAACTATTAACAAAGACATTACCACATAGGCTATTACCTCTTTAATAAAATAATCATATTACATTGTCACGGCATTTTCTCCAAGATGGAATCTTCTCTTTACCCGGTGGATAGGCAAACAACGGACGTCAGACTGTAACGAATTTATCATTTAAACTAACGGCAACGCCCGAGACCATATTTCCGTTAAGCCAGGTCGGCTGTTCGATTCGCCGCGGGAGCGCTTTTCAGGTTTCATGGCTCAGGATGATCACAGCGTCGGGCTGCGATGGAGAAAGGAGTGGCCGTGGTAGGATTCGTACATTTCTTATCACACGACGTCGTTTTTCGCTTTTTCGATCGAATCATGTGCACGAAATTCTGTGAGCTACAAACTTCCATTCAAAAATACTGTACATGATGTATATACACTCTGTCAGGCTGTATATATATATGGATGAGCAGGCTTTCTAGCTGTGATAAGGCTATTAACGATGTCTGGGAAGTAAGTTTCAACGCGAGGTTTTGCGCGGTGTTTGAACACTTTGGCTCTTCGTGATGCTGGGAAGTAAGTTTCAACGCTGGCGCGAAGAACTGTTTGGAGTGTCAAGAACATCGATGTTTTTACGCGGGGTTTGAACGCTTTAATCGGGGATCTTTAAAGAAGAAGATTTCATAAATTTATCGGTGCCGTACGCAAAAATGATGATAAACGCTTAGTGACGAGTGCTTGACCTTGACCGCTGTAGACTGGACTTATGAAAATGTGGAAAATATCGGTTTTGTTTTAAAATATGAAAACGCCGGCGGTCTAGAGAAACAAAGGTTCTTGTTTTTACATTTACTCGCTCTTCTAGATTCAACTCTGGTGGACCGTGGAGGTAGCAGTAAGAGTTGCGGTGAAATTTGACTGGTAAGCTTCGTTGTTTTATTCTAATTATCTTAAACAGCTCGCCATCTGCAAAAATTCTGTCTCCCTGCAAAGGCTGGACTCTCTACCAATAGAGAAAAACATTTACTTGCTCTTCCGCATATTCAACTCTTGTGGAAAGTGGAGGTAGTAGTAACAGTTGCGGTGAAATTTCACTTGTCTCTGTCACTCCTAAAGCTGGACTCTCTAGTATGGTGACTGTAAGGTTGTCAAGAATTTGGAAGGAATTGAAGATTTCCTTCATTTAGTTGCGGTCAAACTCAAAGATTTTCAAGGCACTCTTCAGCTCGATATTTGACGGCTTGCACAGCTACTGAGGTAGGAATAGTAAATTCTAAATGTTTTTGGGATTTTTTTTTTTTGAAGACTAGCAGTAGCGCTGTATCAAGGTTTTTATGAAGCACAATAAATATTTTTCTGTAATGTCTCAGAAGCAATGGGTTGGGATGAGGACGAGACTGTGGAAGCACAACATAACACGACAATGTGGAACGGTAATAATTTGTTTAGCAACCCTAAGAAGAAAAAAAATAGGAAGAATCGTAAGAAAGGCGATGCTGCTCATGATCCCGCTCAAGATTCTGCGCAGAGTAAATTCGGTTCCAGCATTTCCTGGGGTTCTTCTTCTTCTTCTACCCATTTAGATGATGATAATACCATTAACAGTAACACTCAAAGATTGGCCTCGAAACAGGGTTCATCGTCTCAAGTCGGCTCAAGATTTAGTGGATCCCAGGAACAAAGGGCGTGGACTGATTCCACTTCACACAGATCTGTTCACCAACAAACCCGTGCCCCATATTTACCTCCAACTGCCAGCTGGGGTAAGAGTGGTTTGTCAGCAACTAGTTTCCAAAAGGATGGGAAAGCTAAACTGTGTTTCAGTGGAGTTGCTCAAAGGCCAGCAAGGTGGAATGATGTGAAGGACAAAAACAATAAGGATTTGGATGAAGCCTACAAGCGTCGCGGATTTAGAGATGAGGGCAATGCACAGAAGAATCATACAAGAATTGATAAATGGACTATAAGAAGAAGTGAGGGGTGGCGGCCTGGGAATAAGCACGACTTACCAAGGTCGCCGCAACAGAGAGCAGAAAGTAATTGGCAATCTGCCCGCATGAACTCGAATTGGCAGAGTTCATCTTCACAGGGCTGGGAATGGAAGAGCACAGTAAACAATTCACCTTTGGGATCTGCACCCGAAACAAGTGAGAGTGCAGAAATTTCTTATGTAAGAAACAATGTGTTGCCAATGCTTCTTCCTTCAGATCAATCGGAGGAAGCAGGTATGCCATATGATGTAGGCTATCAATCTAGGAGTGGGTCTGAACCTGAGATTATGGAAGAAGGAAGCGATGATGATTGGTTGCTTAGCGATGATTATGAATCTGATGCTAGTGTAGTAAGCCATGAGGCCCAAAAGAAGGATAAGGCGTTTAGGAAGTTTTTCCAGTCATTGGATGCTTTAAAGATTGAGGAGATAAACGAGTCTGCTAGGCAGTGGCATTGTCCTGCATGCCAAGGTGGGGTGGGCGCGATTGATTGGTACAACGGCATGCAACCTCTTTTGTCCCATGCTAAAACTGTGAGGTCGAAGAGGGTCAAGTTACACAGGAAACTTGCAGAGGTTTTGGAAGAAGAATTAAAGAGGCGAGGGGCTGCAGGTCTAGCAGCAGAGGAAATGTTTGGCAAGTGGAAGGGTTTGCTAGAAGTGATGAGCAATCACATGATCATTTGGCCACCGATGGTTGTGATTCAAAACACACTTCTGGAGCAAGATGAGAAGAATATGGTACTACTACTTACCTTTAACTTCCGTTTAAATTACTTTTGAATGTTCGTGTAACACAAGGAAAGTTGTTCTGGACGAATCATCATAAACAAAAGTCAGATCTCTTGTTAGGGAAACGAGTAAACACTCTGTAAATTGTAGAGGAGTAAGGAAGACCTTCCAACTTTATTTGAACACTGTTAACAAGAGATTAAATTGAGTTGGTTAGTCTTTGCTAATCATATGCAAATTAGATTATTATGGAAGCTTGGCAGGTTATGTACTACCTGTTACATGATCTGGTTAGTGTTATGGAGATGCAGGGGAGTAGTGACATCGAGATGGAATGTTTAAACTTAACCTCAACTGAGCACATTTAATTAAATAATGTTTATGGCTATTTAGTAATTTTAGTTGAATGCTTTTAGGGATCGAGTTAATTAATCTATGTTACTTAACAGATCCTTATTTTGTAACCACTGAATGTATTTAACGGATGAGAAATAGAGATGGGTTTTTTGGTTTGGACTCTGAAGTTTGCTTCCATGATCTGGCTGCCTGTATGTGAATGGTTTTATAATTTTATTCCTACTGTGAAAATTTGTTGTTTTATGCTTTGCTGAGTTTTCTTTCAGGTTTTAGTGTGAGAGCCAGTTGCGAGTACAGATCTGTCTACATGATATGTATATCATACTAGAGCATCTTAGAAATGGCCCAGAGAGAGGCCATATGAATTGGGGAAGCGGAGGTAGGAGAAATGGAGGGAACATGCAGATTATTGGAGAAGAATCACTCGGAAGTTAGAAGCATTAGAGGCCAGACTGTTACATTATGAATCTGAAGAGGAATATGAGAACCCAAGAAACCAAGCTGTTGTTGTAGACTCCAGGGAAAGATTAATTGTGATATAACAAGGGGCCAAAGACTAGAAGTCTTATAGTTTAAGGGAGACTTGAATCTGGATTTTTCATAGACTGGAAGAATGGAATAGAAAGGTATTTTGCTATTGAAAACATTGACGAAGATGACCCATGAGAGTAAAAAATGCAGTGGTGAATTAGAAATCCAATGTTGCTCTATGGTGGTTAATCTCCAGAAAACAAGGAGAAGAAAGGAAAGAAACGCTAAACTGTGGTCCAAGATGTTAAGGCACTTGAGAGCAAAATTTAATCCCACAGATTACCAGCATAAGTTATTTAAACAGTTTCATTGTAGATTATTTAATCAGTTACAAGATATGAGGCAAAATGAATTATCTGTGCAAGCATACACAATAATTTAGGAGATTACAAATAAAGACATATATCAAAAAGATGAAGAACATGCAACAACGAGTTACGCTAATGGGCTAAGTTTCTAGTTTCAAGACAAGTTAGCTTTAGTGTAACTTCTTTCTGTAGATGAAGCCTATTAACATGCATTTAACGCTGAAGAGAAATGTAATAAGGGTAACAGTAGAACAGCGAGAATTTTTTTTTGCAGCACCCATGGAGGAGAAGGTTCTTCTACCTCCCGAAAGTAAAGAGCTTGATGGAGTTAGCCAAACTTCAAAGGCAGAGGAGTCTTCAGAGGGAGAATCAGAATATAGCTAGCTGTTGGCTTGAGGAGACCATTGAGGTGGGACATCTGCAATGAAGCCCACAAATCTCAAAATTGCCTCCTAATCCCTGGAGCTAGGAATATGTCATTGATAGCCCAAGAAGAGCATGTCGTAACCCAAGAAGTTTCCTAATTTCATAACCAACAGGGGAGAACTGAAGGCTACAGAAAACTTTGGTAATGGGCAACAAAGATACCCCAGAGTTTGATTGGACAAAAAGTGTCTTCAAATCGTCAAGGAAAAATGGGCAAGGTGATGATTGAAGGTGGTTCTCTAGATAGTTTGGTGAGCATTGAGATGCTGTAGAAATTACACCCAAATCCTTGTAGAATTTCTTGGCTGCAACCAGACCATAGTGTGACTGTGTATTATTGTTATTATTTATTATTAAAAATTGGACATTATGAAGACAAAGTATTGTGTGACGCCGTGATATAGTGCCTATGAAGGCTTGTCATTTGTTGTTGGGAAGGCCATGGCAATTTGATAGATGTTGAGTTGATGATGGTGAGGAAAACACGTAGGAGGTGAGGATTAATGGGAAAAGAGATATCCTGAAGTTTTTGAAAGATAATGGACCATCTTATTTGGCTACTTTGTCTATCATTTTGTTAGATTGGAAGGAGTTACTCTGTGATGCAAGAGGAAAGGTATGTTGTTTTCTGCACTCAAGAGAGGACAAGGTACCCGAAAAGCAAGAAATCCCCACTGAAGTGGAGGAGTTGTTGAAAATGTATGCAGTCTTGACTCCCACAGAGTTACTTTCAAGGTTACCTCCCTCACGTGGTACTGCACACCAAACATATCTTATTCTAGGTGCCAGACTTCCCAAATAAACTGCCTACAAATTGAGTTCTCAAGAGAGTGAGGAGACGAGAAGATAAATTAAACAATTGTTGGTCAAGGGATCGATTAGGGTGAGCGTGAGTCCTTGTGCCACACCATCCTTGTTAGTACCACAGAGAGGAGGCAAATAGATGAGGTGTATGGACTCCAAAGTCTTTGACAAAATTACTATGACATATAGAGATCCATTGCCAAGGTCTTTTCAAAGGTTGATTTGAGGAGTGTCGATCACTAATCTGAATTTGGGATGGAGATGAATGGAAGACTTCCTTCAAAACTAAGGATGGCTTATATAGTAATATACTAAGAAATGGGATACACATTTCGTATCCCATATATCTATGTTTCAGACATGTGGATATGTGGGATATGTGGGTCCCATATGTTCGACATGCCTCAGATATGTGTCCTGTGCTAGACTTATATCTGATGTGTGTTGAACACGCGAGACTCATGTGTCTGACACTTGAAACTCCATGTCCAAAAGCAGATTTTAGGGTTTATTTCGGTCTTTGAAGGCACCATTTGGCCCAAACAATTAGTGACCATTCAATCAAGGAGGAAAATATAGGGCGGGGGTTAACTTATCTTCGAGATACTTGGCATTTGGTGTAAGATGAATATGCATTTCATTTTTTGAATTTTGTTACAGCTAAGTGTTCTTCCACCATAACCATGGTTCAGTTATCAAGGTTTGCTGCTCAAAATTTGGGGAAAAATGTTCATGTTGGTGTTCCTCCCTCTGCACATCCAAGTGCCATCAGTGCTACTATTTGTGTCCTGTCTGCTGCAAGTGGAGCTTCTCTTGGTGGAAATAAAGCTTCACTCTTAAGATAATTATTGTAATATTGAGTACCTAGGGAGTTACCTAAGGAGGATAATTAATGTGATGTGGCCATGCTCACATAAGAAGGCTTGTTACGTAGTTGGTGGGTAATAAATGCAATAATGAGGAGTAGTTGGCATAGTACACTAGGAATACTCATGAAGGAGTATATATATGCATGCATATAACTGTATTGAGCATGTTGGATTTTGTATTGTAACAAGCATGACTTGTGGAGTGATTCCTTCCATAAGGAGTAATTGATGGTGTTACCCTACCTTAAGTATTTTCTCTACAATCTTAATGATGATTATTGTGTGGATGCATTTGTTACTATGAAGTTTGATGATTTTATTTATTATTTATGAAGATTCACTAGGTATCAAAGCACTTTCTTGGTCTGAAGGGAAACTCTTTTATTTTTTATTTTTTGTAGATTTCCTTGGGATAGGTTTTTCTCTCGGCTTATTCACCAAATCACAATCATATCTATGCCATTTCATGAAGAACAATGGTGCCATTTCTAGATTGGGGTTATAATAGCAATTCTAAAAATATTGTAGGAGTTATACCCAATTCTAGTGAACAACTCATAGTTGTAATTTTGTCTCTGTCTAGGAACCAAATTGCACCCAAACAAAGGCCATTAAAGACAAAGCGGTCATTCCATATTCGAAATGGGGTCATAATAGTGATCTCGAGAAATATTGTTTAAGTTATGGCCATTTCAAGTTGCCAAAACCCTTATAAGAAATACTCGTGGCACACTTTTCTCTTTGTTTATGTACTAGATTGCAACTGAACCAATGCCATTAGAAGTAGAGTGGCCATTACATTTTTGGAATGGGGTTAAAATAGAGATTTTTAAGTGCAAGGCAAAAGTTACACCTATTTCAAATTTTGGCCTTCAACCCTAGTGAAACCATAGGGTGGAAGGGTACCCTAGCCACATGAAGGAGACCCATTGAATTTAAACTTTAATTTCTGTTCTAAAACCATAGCTCTCACACTTATAGGGGAATATTACATTTAAGATGATATCTTTGCCATTGTCATTGAGGAATATCCAAGTTTATATGCAACTTATGTGGAAGAAGCCTATCTTGTAAGTTTTCTTGAATTTGCTATGAAATATGAGGAACATAACAAGAAGTAGTTGTTTAAAGTTGGAGAAATTTCTAAGGCACACCAAGATTATTCATACCTTGAAGTTGTTGGTACGCAACTACCGCTTCTAGAGAACCAAGTACAAAATTTGTAGGATACATGTGAAGCAATCCAAAGGTTGGAATTTAGGAGACATTAAAGAGAAGTATTTACTTGGTATGGTTTAGAGGAGCCTTGTGTGGAATGGTTTATGGACAATTGTCACTAGTGGGAAGACAACCACTTATAGCTTCGCTTTGATGCACATACCCCTTTACATGAAGAAAACATCATTGAGGGAGGACATGAGCACATTGTGCCTACCGGTTTCTAGTATACCTCTTCTAAATTGGTAGTGTCCCTTCTAGAGCCACCCTTTTATAGCTATACGAAGGATATTCTTGCTATTGATGGTTCTATTTATTTGGATCTATATGATTGAGGTGGGCATTTAGAGCATAAGACTCCACCATTTGTTGAGCTCAGGTGTCATCAATTGGGAGACAACATGAGCACTTGGACATGTGACTCGAGTTTATGGATGAGCTTCTTGGATTACTTCAACATTGAGGCCAACACTTGTACATGGGACCCTGGTTTCTTGGACTAAGTCAACGTTGTGGTCAACACTTGTACATGGGACCTTGGTTTATTGTTGTACATCATCACTACAAGTGTTGAGGACAATGTTTTCTTGAAGGGAGATTGTTAAGCCCCATATCTTATGAAATTGCATTTCAATTATTATATTAGTGTTGTCTTTATTGGTTGGATTGGATCTTAATTGTAGTTGTACCCTGTTAAAATAATGTAACTTCGGAAGATATTCTATTTGTATTCATCCTTAGGAGATGCCACTGATGTATTTGGTCATGTAAGAGTCATTGAAAGAATCAATGTAAACCTACGGATGTAAGTTGGGTCAATAGTACCCATGAGTCATTGTAATAAATATCATTTTGGTATTTTACTAGACAAGTCAGCTCAGTTAGGTTTTAGGTCAAGTCAAGAGTCAAATATAAATAGAGAGGCACCTCCTTCATTTTGCATACACTTCACTCAAGCAAGTTCGCTAGAGAGAGAAGAAGAAGTGCGCTGGAGAGAGGAGTTGTCTTGGGTTTTTACATTGCCTTGGTTGAGTTCTATATTGAAGAAGTTTTGTGGGGTTTTCTCCCTTGTGGTTTCCTCGAGGAAAATCTTTGTGTTCATTGTGTTGTTGTGTTTGTAGTTCTTTCAATGATCCTACTATTGTGAATTGTTTTAGAATATCATCTAAGCAATTTAAGAAAAAGCTAACAAGGTATCAGAGCCATCCTAAAAGGAGACATTGTGCAGCTAGGGTTTATTATTCCGAACAATTCCCTCGATAGATCAACTAGAAAAGAGGGCTCACTCAACTTGTCCTAGGAAGGCGCATCTTTCTGTGAAAACAGAACCGAATTCTGAGAATTTTTATTTTTGGGCCAGACGCTACTACCTGAAAGAACTAGGGCTTCATATTTTTCAAGGTTCCATCGCCAAGATAAGGAAAAAAAAAGATACAGTCTAGTTCGCCTTGGGGATGCACAACTTTTCCACCACTCAGCCCTACAAGTGATCTCAACTGAAAAATTAGGGTTTTACCATCAAACCCTAGGTCATCCCGAAGGAGGTAAGCCAGAAGTAGTTTTTCCAAGTAAGTACTATTTCTTCTATTTCCATTTGAGGTTCTCATCTTGTTTAAGATGATAAACAATACCAAGCTGGATGAAAAGCTTGAGGGTGCTGAGAACTTCAGAGCATGGAAGTATAGGATCATGCTCATCTTAGAAGAGAATGATCTAGAAGGCTTCATAAAGGAGGAAGTTGTAGAACCAAAAGAAGATGAAGCAAAGGCCAAGCACAAGAAGGATATGATCAAGGCTAAGAGGATCATAGCTGACTCTATTAAAGATCACTTGATCCCTCAAGTATGTTCAAGGAGAACACCAAAGGAAATGTTTGATGCCCTGTCCAGCCTATTTGAAGGAAGAAGTATCAATAGGAAGATGAACTTGAGAAATCAACTCAAGAGAGTGAAGGTTCAGAAGTCAGAGACCATGCAATCATACTTCACAAGATTATCCCAAATCAAGGAGCAATGGGAAGCTATTGGTGACATGGTAGAAGAAGCAGAAGTTGTAATAACCACTTTGAATGGACTCCCAATAGAATGGGAATCTTTCATTCGAGGAATATGTTCTTGAAGAAAGTTGACCAAGTTTCGAAAGTGATGGGAAGAATGTGTTCAAGAAGAAGAAAGAATATTAGTTAGAGAAGAGAAGCTGAATGAAAATGAAGATCAAGCTTTGGCAACCCATACCAAAGGTAAGAACAAGAGGAAGAGTCATGATCATCCTCCAAGAAGAACTCAAGGGTCTCAAAGGAATAAACAGGTCAACAGGGACTTCTCTGCTTTTGAATACTTCACTTGCCACAAGATGGGGCACATCTCCATAAACTGCCCCCTGAAGGAAGAGCAGCGGTTACCAGGAATTTTCAATCAGTGTGGATAAAGATTGTTCCCCTAGTCTACATGGGTAAGATCTAAAACAAAAAGCCACAACGATGCATCCTTTTCCTGGATAATTGAACTACTTGAATGTCAAGCTTTCCTTACCTCTGTGTTGAAGGTTGTCCTTGTCTTACGGATCCTTTTACGATCAGATGTACTTGCAAAGAACATTAAGAAAAAAATAAAACGGTGAAAGCAGCAAGACAATCCAAAGATCTATACTAATAGTCAAGGAGAAAAGTAATGAGTAATTGATATTGACACAAATTGTTCATGGAAAAGGAGAACATGTTTGTATTAATAACATAAGAAGAGGAAGCTACAACCGAAGCCTTGATGTTGAAGCCTCGTTCTCATAATACATTCGACATCACTTCCATATACACACTACAAACTTTACAAGCCTCACTCACATTCACACTCTTTTGCCTCCTATACCAACAATGTTTCCAACAACATGAAGGTGCTCTCTTGGTTCCCTTCCCTCCCTTTACCCATGAGGGGAAGCTTGTATAAATAGGCCAAAGGAAGCCCAAAGGGGTTGAGATCTTTTGGGAGGAGGGTAGGGAATGATCCTAGAGGCTAGGGGCATGAGTGCTACCTAATCGAAGCAATTGGGATAATCCTCCATGAGGGCTTTCGACTAGAAGGTTCTCAAAATCTCATTTTTTTTTTCCTTTTTGAGAGTAATGACGCTCTCTGCATATGGCAAAGCCACACCATCACCCTTTGTCTCGAGGCCAAAGGTGTCATCGACGCACTATGTTAGTGGGAAAGAGGCATCAAGCTAGTCTGACGCCCTTTGTCAAGAGACAAGGTACGTCAGACATCCTAGAACTGGGAAAAAATCTCTCAAAAAGATGTCTTGGCCATATCACTTCAGGGGATTGAGCATAGAAACCAATTTCAGGTGTAACAAAATGCCCCCCAAAATATGAAGCTAGAAAGGGATGATAGGTGAAATGATTTGCTAGATATGATCTAGAATCAGAAGCAAAAGAGTGGCAAGCGAAGACTTAACATAAGACCAGTTACAAAACTTCTGACTCAAATCATGGTTGTTGACCAATACACTGCAGATCCATGTATAATGGCCATCTCATGGCTACCAATAATACATTGTAGATCCATGATCGACACGACTCAAATCGGGACATAGCTACGGAATATACACTGTAGATCTATGTCATCTTGACCCAATAGCCACCAAACATACAATGTGGATCCATGCAATGATTCATGAAATACTCCATCGTAACCTGAAGATAGGCACATATTCAAGCAAATACCTAACCATTCAGGGTCTTCATTCCATTTCCAAATAGTATGATACTGTCCATGTGAATAGATGTCCCGATGTCGAACATGGCAGGAACCACTTGATTACCGGTTATTAATGTATACCATTAACAAGTGCGAGGGAAATCACCATTAATGTTAATGATTCCCAAGGTACCCTAGTACATTCCTCTGAATGTGAATAGACAGGCTGAAGTCGAACAATCGACAGAATCTCCCGATTAGAGGCCAATGATGAAAGCCCACTCTCGAAAGCGAGGAAACTTGCCATTGAGGCATGTAGGCTTCAAGGTACTTGACTGGTTTTTAAGACTAATTCCCAGATGATGTGTTTGTGTCGACGGGAATAGACTCGTCGAAGGAGGGCCATAATTTTTCCTCCATCATCGACACGAAACTTGAAACAAAGATGTTTCTGAAGTGATCATGATATAGGAACAACCATAGGACTGACCGAGACATGATCAACTCAAAGGAAGGTAAAGTAACTTTAGAGGAAGACTTTAGTAAAGGCTCCCTTTGAACATTGAACGACATGACAGGTGACTTGGCAACATTGACTCAATCGAGGTAGAGACCAAACATAATGCAAAAACATGATGATGCATTCTTTGAATTGACTCAAAGGGGTTAAATATCATGAAAATGGGTTGATTTGACGACAAGCTAAATACCCAACTGTTCAGATGAAAATGAAGACAGGTGCCATGTTAAAAGGTGGACGAAAAGCTTCCATTAACACAAATGAAAGATATTTCCCATTCCCATAATTTCCTCATCATGATAGATGAGTACCTCTTTGCTTTTTAACGAGCTTGAAAATGGTAACAAACGCTCGGTATAGCTCATCGAAGGATGAGTCCATTCATATACGTTTTATGAACCTGAGAAAGGAGGGGTTCATTCCCCAAAATGGTCCTTCAACGTTTAATTTTATGAGTTTGAAGAAGGTAAATTCACTCATCGTTTCATATTTAGAGAGTCTGAAATGACTAAGGAGATTCCAGAAATGGACTTTTTCGTAGATTTAGTCCCTGAGGTTTGAAAAAGTATAAACTAATACCTAGGAGAACTCTTCTAGTCGGGAAGAACTAGAGTATACATTTTTCGTAAATGAGTCTAAACGGTCCGAAAAATGGGTAAACTATCACCGAATAGACGACCTTTCAAGTATTTTTACAAGCATGAAAGAATCAAGTTCACTTGGCAATCTGTTCATATTTAAGAATTTTGAAAAGGGCTTAAAAATGACTCCATGGAGTTTCCCTTTTTCGTAATCCATTTTAACGAGTCCGAAAAAGTAGTAAAAGCACACTTGATACCTTTTCATTGGATTTTCGACGAGCACGTCGAGGGTATTAAAGGCGCTCGATACTTTTCCAACTTAAGCTAGAGTGTGAAAAAGACAAAGAAACTCGATTGCAACAAAAAATGCCCAATAATGCCCTAAAATTCTCGAAAACAATGTTAGAACATTTTCACCGTGGAAACTATAGAAAAAACATAATAAAAATGCAAAATATTTAAATATTCCACTAATTATTCTTGAAATAGTGATTTTTTTTTAACCATTGTGTTTTTTACCATAGTGTGAGAGTGAAAATTGTGTTTAGAAGAGAAACTTATGATGAAGATTTTGGGGGCTACACGCAACCGTTCATCGATTCCTCAGAAGTAGGTAATAGCTAACCCCTTTGTTGAGAGTATAGCTTCGGGAGTCATTTTGGTGAAACTTGTGTTGTAATCAAGTTTGGAATCTATGTTGTAATTAGATTCATATCTTCTCCATGACCTTATGTTTTATTAAGGTTTGAGATTTGTGTTGTATCAAGTCCAGGACTTATATTGTATTAAGTTCACATGACATTGTCATTTATGGAGAGATGACTAGGATCTTATGGTTAAGATCATGACCTTATGTTAAGGTTTGAGTCTTGTGAGTAATATCAAGACAATAGATTTGTGAGTAATATCAAGTCCTACAAATATCTTCATATGATTGAGGTGGTAAAGCTTGTGAGTAATATCAAGTCAGTAGACTTTATGAGTATGATATGATATAAAATTTATGAAAACACATATGGACCATGCAGAGATAATTAATATAAGCACAAAGATGGAGTGAGAATTTGAATTGCCCATGTTGCCACCAAGTGAACTCGAATTGATAAGACATCAATTGAGTATTAGTTATGGTAAACGAGTTCAGTTAATTAAGGAATCAACTCCTTAATTTATGCAAGTGGTTGTTGAAGATGACACTGATGGAGAAGCACTAGTCCTGTTTAGTTACATTCAGTTCTGTTCTGTTACATTCAGTTCTGTTCAGTTACACTCAGTTGTATGCAGTTACACTCGGCTCCATTCAGTTCATGCAGTTCCATCCAGTTCATTTTAGTACACTCAGTTAGCAACTCAATTAGAGTTAGTTAATTAATGAAAGGCACATATGTTCTTGTGGAAGATAATTATGGAGTGCCAACATGGAACCAAGTTAGTGACAGCGCATATCTTCTAGCGGGAGATAATTATGGAGTGTCGACTTGGCACTGGGTCAATGGGGGGTGCATGATTAAAGATATATCAGTGTTCTAAGTGTTAACAAGTTACTGATGCATGCAACCATTCTATTTTTGTTGTATAACCTAATTTGACTTTTTATTAAAGTGCTATGCACTTGGCAAGTTAGTTATGGTGTTCCATTTGATCTCCACTCTCTAGTGCTCTCGGTGAAAGCACTTTGCTATTGTGTTGTAATCATTCTCTACCACTTATCAATCATACTCTAAGATTGTTTGTTGGGTTTTTTATCCTCCAAATCAGTGGAGGGTTTTCCCAGGGTATATCCCGTGTTCTATGGTTTGATTTATGTCTTTGGATTATTGATGAGATTTATATGCACTGTAATTGTGGATTGAAGTGTTAAAGTTCAAGTTTCTACATATTTTGCTCAAGCACTAACATCCTTTACATGGTTGAAAATTTGATTTTTATCATCTTTTTTGGAGTTTTAGGAGGATTTTTGGAAGGGAAAGACGCGCCCTGGACGACGCTCTTTTCCCTTTCGGGAGGTGCGTCAGCGCACTCCCTGAAAGGGGAAAGAGTGTCAGGGGTGCTCTGTCTCTTAGGAGAGACTACGCCATCGCGCTGTTCCCTAAGGGAAAGAGCGTCAATGGCCGTGGGCCTCCCAACAATCAATCTCAAGCATGAATTTCCATTTTTTTTTTAAGCCTAGGGTCTGATGGTTACCTTATGTATGTCTCATAGGTTTTGGACCTAAAGATGGCGATTTGAAAGGAACACGAGCATGAACTAGATGATGCCCAGGAGGCTAATGATCCTATGACCGTAATGGCCCTAAGGGAGTGTGGGCTCTTAAAATACTTCAAGGTGCCAGGCATGAGAGCCCATGTGCATTTGCTGGATCATCTGATACGGATGTGGGATTTGGATCAACAACATTTCCAGGTTGGGAGACCCACATTCTGACGATTGATGTTGAGGACATCTACTTCTTGGCAGGATTTTACCGGAGAGGGAGCCTGGTATCACTCACATGTCCTAGGGGAGGAGACAGGTCTGTTGATGACCTCATAGACAAGTACTATGTAGTCGAGACAAGGTCTCAATGAGGCAAGATCTCGATTAAACATATTGTGGACCGACCATTGAGGACCACAGCCTTTACTATAGAGAAGGTGGTGGGTAGCCGAGCTGCTCACCAGACTACTCAAGCGCATATGCTATATGCGTTAGAATGCATGGCTCCAACCATATTCAACTGGAGCGAGGGGCTACTGGTAAGCCTCAAAGATCAGCTCACAAAGTGCTGACGGGGTGAGCTGAAGCAATTTGGTTGCGGGGTAGTGGTGGTATCATTCTTCTTAGAGAGGGTGCCCTTGTTATGTCCATAGGTGCCTCTCAACAGATTAGAGCCCGAGAATCCACGGATGTTGCAGTGGGTTGAGGCTATGGCTCATCACGGAGGTGGTGGAGGGCCCACTGTGACCTACGGTTTTGTTTTTGTCTGTTGGCTACAGGGCCAACTATTGATGTTTGAGGACTATGCCTATGCTGGGATTGACTTAAGGGGTGACTTTGATCTCCCATTGCTCGAGGGTGAGCAGTGGGACGACAGAGGTGAGGAAGATACTACCACATTGTGGTTTTGTTTTATATCATAGTTTTTTTTTGTATTTTTTGTTAATACTAAGACATATCTACAATTTTGCAGACATACGTCCGTCGAGGCCTGCGGGGGTCTCGCCTATCGAGAGGCGAGGAGTGGTCAGAGACATAGCTATCAGGAACATGGAGGCAGAGGAGGAGGTTCAAGAATTGAAGATAACCTCCAGCGACTAATTGTAGGGGTTCCTGATATTTACATTGACGACCTTCCTAAGCGTTATTAGCGCCACACTGCAAGAGTGTCGGGACGTTTTGGGAGGTTACTCTATCAAGTGGCTCGTGCTGTTATGTGTTATCATGAGTACGCGGATTAGTCCATAGTGACTTCCTATTTTTGCATTGTATAGAAACTAAGAGCTTTGAAGCTTCAGATTTTGACTTTTTGATGTACTAGAAACTTGATGGTTCTAGATTTTGGGTATATCGAAAGCTCATGCCTCCAGTTTGTGTCTCAATATCAGCTATATATGAATCATTTTTTTTACAGATATGTGTGTGTATGTGATGTGTTATGTACATGGATGACTACCTACATGTGTTTGCTTTTATGATCTTTTATATGTGATCAAAAAAATTAAAAATGAACATTTAAACATGAGCTAAGTACCAATCCAAAACATAGTTCGCTAATGAATCAACCACTGCGTTTAAATGTCTTGGGATGTGATGGTAGGATACATACTTAAAAGACCTTTTCTAAGAGCCCAACTCTTCGGAACATACGAAACAGTACGAGGTTACGGATGGTGTAGACCTGGTTTAGTTGATCGACAACTAACTCTGAATCTAGATAAACCCTAATCTGACTCACATTGCTAGTTAAAGCTTCAGGTAAAAAACCAATCATTGCATGATATTCTGCAAGATTGTTCGTAGCGGGACTCAAACAAGTTCCACCCGAGCTTACCAAATCGTCGGTAGGGGAATACAATACCCAAGCTGTCGATGCGAGATTCATAGTATAACGGCTAGCACCATCCGCAAAACCAGAGTAAGTGGTCATCTGTCCATTTAAACACAACACTATATAAGCAGGCTTACCTAAGACACATCTTACATTCACAACAAATCCACAATTCAAACTACACACAACACTCTATAAACAATATGTACAAAGTACTTATGCTAGATGATCTAGGCATACTATTTCTTGAGGTAAAGCCCATTTCGAGGCTCACCCAGTTGTATCCCATCATAATCTATCAGCTTGTAAGCTCCTTTTTTTAAAACACGACTGATGACGTAAGGCCCATGCCACATGGATTCAAGCTTTACCACCTCACAATTTATCGTGTTTCTGGTCATATGTCAGGACCAGGTCACCTTCGTTGAAGAGGCGAGGTTGAATGGACCGATCGTACTGAGCTTTAATTCGTCGTTTATGTACCTCATTAGCTAAGGCAACATCCCGACGAGTCTCATCAAGCTTATTCAAGTACAAGAATCGTTCTTCCTCTAAAGTGGTATTGGGTAACAATTCTACAACAAGTTTTAGAGAAGGAATTTCACATTTGATCGGGAGAGTAGCTTCTAGCCCGTCAACCAATTGGAACGGGGTGAAGCCAGTAGATGTCTTAACGATAGTCCTACAAGTCCATACTGCAAAAAATAATTGCAAGTGCCAACTGAACTTAGCTTGGTTTACCATCCATTGAAGCATAGTCTTCAATACTTTGTTTATAACTTTAACCTGGTCGTTGACCTCTGGTTAATAGGTGTAGAGTTGTCATGACGAAAACCTAGTTTGGCACTCAATTCCGACATCATCTGGTTTTGAAAATGTGAGCCATGATCGGTCACAATAGCTTGAGGGACTTCAAACCTAGCGATTATGTGATTAAAAAGAAATAGGGTAGTTGTTTTTCCATCTTCGGTCTATGTAAGCATTGCCTCAACCCATTTTGTAAAGTAGTCCACGGCTACGATAATGTAACCATGCCCCTTGACTGAGGTAGGCTTACAGTGCATAAAATCAATCATCCATTTCTCAAAAGGGCCGATAACGATGATGGGATGCAAAGGAGCATGGTGGGTGCGCTTTTTGGATTGGAAAAGCTGGCAGGGTGGGCATTTTTTGACGACCTGCATGCAATCTTTGAATATTGAGGGCCAAAAGTACCCAGCACGTAAAATTTTCTGAGGAGTAGCCACCCTAGAAAGATGACCGCCACATGCTCTAGTGTGGGAGTCATTCAAGACTATTTCAACCTCTTCATGTGTTAAGCAACTTCGCAAAATTGCATCAATGCCACGACGGTACAATGTATCATTGATGATAAGGTAGTACTTGGCATGTTGACGGATACGACGACGCTCGTCATAGGTTGCATTAGGCTAAAAACGTTGAGTGAGATATAAAATCAAATCTCCATACCAGGGGTCAGACGTACTAATGAGGAACAAACATTCGACAGGCAACAAATCCAAGGGTTGCGTATCCTCAATAATACGGGGAAGATCACACATAAGCTTTGCGAAGACAAGGGACTTCTTTGAACTGGATTTGTCAAACTCTAACTTGAATTCTTGGAGAATAACAATCCAACGAGAGTATTTTCCCCCAAGCACTTGACAAGTCAAGATGTAATACATGGGCTTAGAATCTGCGTACATAGTAGTTGTGCGGAGCAAGATGCAAGGACGAAATTCCTGGACTGCGATGACTGTGGCCATACTAACTTCTCAACATGTGAATAACGGGTTTTAGAGTCAAGGAGACAGTTACTCAGGTAATAAATCACATGTTCCTGATCGTCTGCATCTGATTGAACTAGTACCATGTCAATGGTAGTTGATGAGACAACTACATACAAGGAATAATCCTTGGTATAATCGAGTGGCTGCAACATAGGTGCATGCGTACTTGCGTGTTTGAGAGTGTCAAATGCACGTTGTGCAAGGTCATCCCAAACAAAGGGTGTCCTTTTACAACAGACGCATGAAACTGTGTGTCTTCTCGACGTAGTTACAGACGAAATGATGCAAAAAGTTTGTCTTCCCTTGCAAACTTTGAAGTTCAGTAACGTTTGTAGGTGGGGGTAGGGTCAAGATGGCTTCAATCTTCAGTGGGTCTATATGGATGCCATCCTTGTAAACGATGAAGCCAAGTAGTCTACCGGTCTCAACACAAAAAACACATTTGGGTGGACTCAACCAAATGTTGTAATGGCGACATCTGAGGAAAATGGCTCTCTGATGGTCAACATGGTGTTCTCGATGCTGTGAGTGGGAAGGTAAGTCATCGAGATAGGGTTCCACGATATGTTTGATGTCATGGAAAGCATAAGACATGGCGCGTTGGAAGGTAGTACTAGCGTTTTTGAGGACAAAAGTTAACTTTCTATAGGCAAAGGTCCTCCATGGGCAAATGAAGGTCGTTTTATGTTGATCGGAATGGAGTATCTCTATTTGATTATAACTAGAAAAGCTATCCATGAATGAAAAGATGAAGCTTCCAGCGTAGTTATTGATGATTTGATCGACGTGAGTAGGGAAATTATCCTTAGGATAGGCCCTATTGAGATCTCGAAAATCGATACAAACCCTAATCGTTCCATGTTTTTTGTTTACCAGAACAATGTTAGAAACCCATTCTGTCAATGGCATAGGGTAAATGAACCCAACCTTGAGAAGCTTTTCAACTTCTTTCTTAATGGTCGCTGCTTTCTGTTGATGGAATTGATGTAACTTTTGACGGACTGGTTTGGCATCAGGGTAAGCCTGATCTCATGAATGACGATCGAAGGATCTACCCCTGGCATTTCTTCATACGTCCAAGCAAAAATGTCTCTAAACTCCCTAAAAAGGGCCATATAAGACCTAATTTCTGAAGGAGAACAATTATGGTCCAAATGAATATTCTCTACAACTCCAGGTTTTACTGATATGTCGACTGGAACGGTCTTAGTAATATTACTCAGACTACCCTTAGACTCAACAACATGTACGAGTACCGGTGACTGAGGCGCAGTTACAATATCAGACAAAACCATTGTTCAAAATGATCTTCTACCAGATGGTAATCGAGAAGGAACGAGGATTGGTGATGATTGTCTTTCCAAGGCATCTCTTCTAAAGACATGACTTCCATGATGGATTCATCTAGTGGAAGGATGTGCAAAAGATAATCTAGAGATGGGGGGAGGAATCTAACCAATATGGTAGGTGATAAGGGTCGGATGCCACCAAAAGATGATTATTAATGGTGGGGTCACTTGTGGACTGGATAGCTTGGTAAGTCTCTTCAAAATGACTGAAATGTGTTGAATCAACAATTGATTTTCCTTTGTTTGAAGTGTCATGACTGATAGAGGAGATCATGTTCACAGATGCGGTCTGGGTAGATGGAGGATTGGTTAACGGAAAGACTCCCATAAGTGAGGAATCCTTGAGAAGACCTACCACTATGTTTCGATACTGCGGAGTCGTAGAAGCCAAGAGCGGGACATTGTTCGCAGAATTAGAACTCGTGTATGGAGAACAAAACTCTAGTTGATCATCCGTAACAATCTTCCCTTGGAATGAGAATTGGACCACTCGAAACACGGATGAGGCAACTGCATGCATCGCGTAGAAGCAATTCTTGCCTAGGAGGATATTGTAGTTTAGTGGAGCATCGACAACCTTGACATGAATGGACATTGATTTGCCCCTGTTGCCCACCTATTTCGACTAGGTGGCAACCTCATGTACATGAGAGATGTACATTATGTGCAGTTTGTACCTTGGAAAAATCTGAGGATTTTTCACTTCTGCAGGGCAATTGCCCCTTTGTAAAACGAAATGTCCGCTCCCCTGCGTGGGAAAATTAATGTAATTATATGTGCTAGTGTGGGTCATATGATATGGATGCCACACCATGGAACTGGTTGTTAGGGAAGTCCTCTCATCGAGTGTTTTTTCCCTTTCCAATTAATCTTGTTGTATAAACAATTTTAATTGGTTTGGTTTTTCACTCAAAATCCTCCAAAGTGGTGACGGGCGTTCTAGCAGTCAAGTCCATGGGGTGGCTAAGGTTTCAAATGTTATTCATGACCATGCTAGACATTTGTCTAGAGTCTTGCGGAGTTTCGTTATGTTATTGTATTTTTTAATTTTTCCAGTTAATTAATTTCACCCCTTGGTGGTTAATTAACTGAGTTTTGATGTAATAATGTAATTGCTCAAGCATGGCATTTTGTAATAGGGGCTATGAATGCAAAGTAAAATTTCTATGAAACCCCCTAAGCCACTGCTTCGAGTCCCATGTCATTCTGACGGGNAGGGGCTATGAATGCAAAGTAAAATTGCTATGAAACCCCCTAAGCCACTGCTTCGAGTCCCATGTCATTTTGACGGGCGGTTGAAGAGATAGACCAATTTTGGTCAGAAGAGGTCTATCTCCCCTAGGGAAATTTTTAAATTTCCTAAGTCAAAAATTCATATTATTTGATTTTGAAGGAAAAAATCAAATAATGCCATGGTAAATTTGTTTGGGGGTTGTTAAGCCTAGGAAAATTTATTTCATAATTTTTCCACCCTCCCCATGGCCCAGATTTAATTTTTCCAGTTTTATTTTTAATTTTTCCTAAGTCAAATTAGGAAAATTTAAAAATTAAAGTGAAAAATTAAATCTAAGGTAAATAAATATTTATCCTAAGTCTAAGGGTTAAATATCATTTTTGGAGCAAAGGGCTATGGTCAAAGCCAAATTAAGAGGAATCTCCACCAAAAATAGAGGGGACGTCCAAGTTTAACCATTGTTTAGAGCCTTAGAAGAGGTTAAACCCTCACTAAGGTGGGCGCTACCATATAAAACCTTCACCAAAGATGGAAGGCGTCACATTAAAAAGGGCCCACGCTATCTTTGGAGGGCGCTAATGTAAAGTGGAGGGACGTCACTACATTTGGTAGGGCGTCAAGCTATTTAGAGGGGCGCCATTGTAATGAAGAGTCCCCACCATAATAAAGGAAGAGCGCCATAAATTTAGTGGAGCGCTAGAGTAAAGGTGAAGGCGCTATTTATGGAGGCGTCACCTATTTTGGAGGTCATCTAACCATTTTAGAGGGGGCGCGTGCACTAGANTTTCATGATCAAGTATTGTAAGGTAACTTGTACATTCTTTTAGCTTTGCATCTTTTGTATTTGTCTAGTTAGCTCTCCACAAAGTATTTTGTGGAGAGATTAGGGAGTAAAAGTATTTTTGCTCTCTTTTGTGAACTGTTTGACATTTTTC